>JAMJFZ010003206.1:3042500-3610000 GCA_026225945.1 Cricetomys ansorgei
GACAGTGTTTAGAGTCAGACAGATCTGAGCCAGTCAGTCCCTCTCTTTGGTCTTTCCTTTCCCCTGTTGTCTTTGTCTGTTGTGTGCCAGGCAGTGTTGTAGGGGAGCTTATAATACAGTGAGTGAAAGCCATGATCCTGCTCTCGTTTTTGTTTTGTTTTGTTTTTTCAAGACAGGGTTTCTCTGTTGTAACACTGACTGTCCTAGAACTTACTATGTAGACCAGGCTGGCCTTGAACTCACAAAGATCCACCTGCTTCTGCCTCCTGAGTTCTGGGATTAAAGGCATGCGCCACCACTGCTTGGCTTTTAAAATTTTTTTAATTTTATGTGCATTGGTGTGTCAGGGCATCAGATCTCCTGGAACCGAAGTTACAGACAGTAATGAGCTGCCATGTGGGTGCTGGGAATTGAACCCGGGTCCTTTGGAAAAGCAGTCAGTGCTCTTAACGGCTGAGCCATCTCTCCAGCCCGATCCTGCTCTCGTGAACCGTATAATTTAATGGGAGTCAGAAATAGTGATACAAAGTTGAAGTATAACAGTTAGGAAAAGGATATAAAGTTGAACTCAACCAAGAAGGAACTAGACACTAGTTTGGCAAGAATTGTCCACAGTGTGAGGTGAAAGAAATTCCAAGCAGAAGAGAAGCAGATGTAGATATGGCGCAGTTCAAAGGCCAAAGAGAGCTGTGTGCCAGGAAGAAAAATTACTGTAAGTGTGCTGGAAGGGAAAGTGGGGCAGCTCACGCAGCCTTACTACTCATTTATTGGTTTGCTCTGGCCATGCAGACTTCCACATGCCTCTACTATGTGGCCTTTATGGTTTTTGTTCCTTTTGATAAAATAAAATGCCCTACTCATCCTAGTGGTTTTTCTTTTCTTTAACCAGTTACCCTGCTTTTGTATATATATGGGTCTTGTTATGTGTCCCAGGCTCAGAGTTGTAATCCTTCTACCTCTGCTTCCCAAGTGCTGGGACTACAGATGTGTGAAACTATATCCAACATAGCCTGCTCTTTTTCATAGTTGCAAGTAGCCTCTTATAACTTAGATATCGAGGTAAAAGTTTTAGATAGGGAGAAAAAGGAAGGTTAAAGAGCAAAAAGGGCTGGGCATTGTGGGACAGGACTGTAATCCCAGTACTTAGGAAGTGGAGGCAGGAGGATCAGGAGTTCAGGGTCATCCTCATATTCTCAGCTACATAGTTCAAGGTGAATCTGGAGTATATGAGACCCTGCCTCAAAAAATGAAGAGAAGCCAGATGAGGTGGTGCTTGCCTTTAATTCCAGCTCTTAGGAGACTGTGGCAGGTATATCTCTGAATTCAAGGCTACACTGGTCTACATAAGAAGCTCTAGGCCAGTGGTTCTTAGCCTTCCTGATTCTATAACCCTTTAATACAGTTCCTCATGTTGTGGTGCCCTCCAACCATAAAATTATTTTTATTGCTACTTCATAACTGATTTTGCTACTGTTATGAATCATGATGACATCTGATACACAGATGGTCTTAGGTGACCCCTGCAGTCTTTTGACACCCACGATTGAGACCTGCTCCTCTAGGTCAACCAAGACTACATTGTGAATGAAGCCCTGTCTAAAGAACAAAAAAAGAAAAGAAAGGAAAAAGAATGAATGAATGAAATAAAAACAGGCAGAGAGAGAATAAAATCAATAAAATGAAGTTTTCCCAGGAATTTTTGCTAGGAAATTTCTAAGTATTTTTCCATATACCCAGTCTAAATGGAAAGGTAAAGGTAGTTACAGAGAAGGGGATGATAGATGGAACCTGAGTTTGCTAGCAATCACTATTGTTAATTATTACCTTTCTTTTTTTTTTCTTCTGTAAAAGGATTCATCCAGGGATATTAGAGAGGCTCTTCACGAACTTTTATGCTGTACTAATGTTTCAACCAAAGAAGGGATTCATCTTGCACTTGTGGAGCTACTAAAAAACTTAACCAAGTACCCTACTGACAGGGACTCCATATGGAAGTAAGGACGTTTACCTCATTTACTAAGTCCCATCATAAGATAACTGTACCATGTACAGTGTTTGGTGGATCATCATAGACTAGGTATAGCCCTCAATTTCATCTTTTATTAAGAAACTGGGTTCAATTTTCCAAACTCCTAAGAATCTGATTCCTATAATCTATTATTAAGAATCATTTTTAAGCTGGGTGGTGGCGTCATACTCCTTTAATCCCAGACTTGGGAAGCAGAGGCAGGTGGATCTCTGTGAAATCAAGGCCACTCTGATCTACATAGTGAGTTTTAGGACAACCAAGACTATACAGAGAGAAACCCTATCTTGAAAAACAACAACAAAGAGAGAAAGAGGGGGGGCTCTTATTGAGTTAAATCAGTTGTTGGAAGATATGTGTACATATCTGTCTACATATAACTATATTGATGTCAGTATTGAGATAGATAATATAAATCTTGTGCTTTACAATGGGGTAGGAAAGCAGTCTACCACCCAACCACAGGCCCAACTCTTTGGCAGATGCAAACTAAAAACACCTGTGGAGTCTTGTTCTAGATTACGTTTTAAAAATTACGTCTAGTTAGTTAGTTAGTTAGTTAGTTATTGTTTTATACATGCATGTGTGCTGTGCTGAGTATGTGGAGGCAAAGGACAACTGTGGGAGTCGGTTCTCTTCTTCCGCCATGTGGGTCCTGGGGATTGAACTTGGGTTGTCAGTCTTGGCAGTAAATGCCTTAACCTACAAAACTATTTCACAGGCCATAGATCTCATTTTTGATACCCATTTTCCATTTTGCCATCTCCCCATGTGTGTGCAGTCTATTTCAGCTCAATTTAACATATATTCGTTGACTGTCTTCAAGGAATACTTGGTCATTTGGGGTGTGGATATATAGTGGTTCACGGCTCTATCAGTATGTGTAGAGACACAAAATGGTTAATTCTACTTGGCGAAAGATATGATTGTGAAATGTTTGTATTAAAGTAAGATTTGGAAGGGCTGGAGAGCTAGCTCAGCAATTGAGAGCACTTACTGTTCTTCCATGGAACCTGGCTTCTATTCCCAGCACCCACAGTTGTGGCTCACAACTATCAATGTCCCAGTCCTAGGACATCCGATGCCCTCTGTGGCTTCCATGTCACTGCATGCATGTGATGCGTAGCCATACATGTAGGCAAAATACCCCTACACATGAAACAATTTTTAAAAATTTAAAGTAAAATATAAAAGTAAGATTTGTGGTTGTTTAATCTTTGTGTAATGTGTCTCTGTGTGTGTATGTGTACATACATGCATACTTACACATACACACAGTTGTCTTGATTGGGTAATTGTTAGTAAAAGAAAAGAGATAAAAAGCCTTATCTTCATAGGGCTTCAAAATATTTTGAAGTTACTTGTTCTAATCATCACTTAAGCTTTTTTCAATCTCTAGAAATATTAAAAGAGAATATGATAAGAGAAATAGAGAAACAATCAGAGATGGTTTCTTAAAGATGTTATTAACAAGCTGGGTAGTGGTCATGCATGCCTTTAATCCCAGCACTGGGGAGGCAAGGGCAGTTGAATCTCTGTGAATTTGAGGCCAGCCTGATCTACAGAGTGAGTTCCAGGCCAGCCAGAGTTACAACAGAGAAACCCTGTCTCGGAAAGGGTGGGGGGGTAGTTACTAACAATAAGTGCAAAAATGCAGAAGTAGTTGATTTGATTGTTTTGGATTTTGTTTGTTTGCTTTTTTGAGACAGGATTTCTCTGTGCAGCCCTGGCTGACAGGGAACTTGTTATATAGACCCAGCTGTCCTCACACCCACAGAGATACATCTGCTTCTGCTTTCCAAGTCATGGGATTAAAGGTGTTCTGTTTCTGTGTCTAGTTCATTCCTAAATGTTTACTGAGCACTTATTATAATGCCATCACAGTGTTAAGTGCTGTGGAGGTTTAGAAATGGATTAGCTCATTGACTCTACTCTCAGCAGAGGAAAAAGGGGTATGAAATACATAGATAGGAAAGTTGGACAAGGCAGTAAAAAAATCAGTTACAGTAACAAACATTTAGAAACGAAGTCTAGTTTTAGATTCAGCTGTGTGGGGATCTTCAGTGGGATCTGCTTAATTCCTTTTCCTGAGTTTTGAATATAAGGAGAGAAAATAAGGCGGCCAAACTGCAAAGTTTACAGTGCACCTGGAGACAGAATGAGTAAAGGGCTGAAACATCAGAAAATTAATGAATGGCTTTCTTTAGCCCATAAAAATGGAAAATAGGCTGTACATGGTGGTGCACAATTTTAATCCCAGCACTTGGGAGGCAGAGGCAGACTGATTTCTGTGAGTTGGAGGGCAGCCTGGTCTACACAGCAAGTTCCAGGATAACCAGGGCTATGTAGAGAGATCTTGTCCTAAAAAAACTAAAAACGGAAAAGAATCAGTTTTTATAAACAGCCTGCCCAAGGCTACATGGTTTGAAGACATCCTCCTAGGATATTAGTTGTGTTATTTTAACTACAACTTAAAAAAAATCTGTCTCAAAACATCTTAAACAATTAATCTAATTTTTACATAGCAATACATGATAAATTGGTTTCATGATTGACCAGTTTGTCAGGGTGAGAGTTCTGGTTGATGATTTCTCTTGGCTTTCATAGTCGAAAGATAGTTGTTTCATAAGACAACATCTGAAGACCCAAAGGAAGGGATGTTCCCTTCCTGCTTTTCCTTTTTATGTGGCTAGAAAGTCATTACTAGCAGCTCCCCAGTAGACGTCTCTTGCTCCGTTGACCAGAACTACGTTAATTGAGTGCCAGCAGACCATGGAAAGTGAAGTGATTGTTGTGGAGGGCTGAGCCAATAGTGGTGCAGCCCTTGAGTGGGACAGTTTTTCTCCTAGCATCTTACTGTCTTCCTGGTGCCCAGGGAATCAGTTTTCTTGGCAAGGAAGATGGAGGAACTGGATATTGTTAAACAACCAGTAATCTGTATTTAAATTCTTTTATTTTCATAATAGCCATTTCTAGATTAATTAGCTGAGCTCCTGAATATTTGGATGACTTACTTGAAGTTGTAGAGTTATGGAAAGTGGATAACTATGAATTTCCATTTCTGAATCAGGCTTTCTGATGTAGTCCTTGTATTGTTGAGGCAATTGTTGATTTACTAATGTGGTTATATTTGCTAATGTGTCTGTCTGTTTCAGGTGCTTGAAGTTTCTGGGAAGTCGGCATCCGACCCTTGTGCTGCCTTTGGTGCCAGAGCTGTTGAGCACTCACCCGTTTTTTGATACAGCTGAACCAGATATGGATGATCCAGCTTGTATCCTCTGTGCTTAGCTCAGATGGGCCCCACTGTCCTAGCAGAGAGCTGTGCATTCTTTCTGCAGTTGTCTGAATTTTACTGTGACATTTCCTGTTGGTAATAGACAATGTCAGAGGGACTCCTTTGGCTACCATCGTCATCATAGTAATTCATCTTTGCCATTTAACAGCAAACATTTTTTGCCTTTTATTTACCACTTCCTACATTTCACATGTACATTATATATTTTGTACATTTTATCATTGATTTGCCACACAGCCCTGGGGGGGGGGTTAATCTTTTTTTTTTTTTTTTTTTTTTTGATGAAGAAACTGAGTTTAAGTAACTAAAAAAAAAAAAAAAAAAAAAAAAATTAAATCTGCAGCCAGGTGTTGAGTCATATATACATCTGTGGGCTGATGCAGGAGGATCAAAAGTTTGAGGCTAGCCTGGCCTACGTGCTGAATTTCTGGACATCTAAGATACACTGTGAAATTGTCTTTTTTTTCTTAAGATTTGTTGGGGGTGGTGAGGAGGAAGAGGCTGGGAATATAGCTCAGTGGTAGAGGGCCTGCATAATGTGGCCAAGGCTTTCTTCCACCTCTTGCACCACAGCAAAGAAAAAACTCCAGCAGACCTGCCATCAAAGCTCAAAATGTCTGATTTTAAAGCTTGTATACTTTCCCATTTCTTGAACTGTGCTTTATTTGCTGTACGGTCTGAGAGAGGTGCTACCCTGAGCTAGGCTGCATGTTCACTGTGCTTCTAGTTTAAGTCAGTGGGTTTGATTTTCTTATGTAGCGTGAACTGGGTCTGGATTGTTTTCTGGTGTTAGAATACACTTACACCAGTGCATCCTCACTCTCCTTGGGTTCCTTTTGCTCCTTATGCAGATTCAGATCCACCGTAGTTTTAGGGAACTGTATTGAAATATAAGAATGAACCAAACAAGTGAATACAAGGAAACCATTGCATCTCCTTTAATTCTGTTTACTTCCATGGTGTTTTGGGGTTTTGTTTGTTTAGATAGGGTATTGTGTAGCCCACTTTGGCCTTGAGCCTGACGTATATGATCTTGACTTCCTGATCCTTCTGTCTTGACCTCCTGAGTGCTGTATTGCCTGAGATTGCAGGCATGCTCCAGTTCTTAGGATGGACTCAGGGCTTCTTACATGTTAGGCAAGCACTCTACCAAATGGGCTGTGCCTCCAGTTCTGAATTTATATTGTTTTAGTTATCGGAAAATTGTGATTCCTTAGTGGGAACTTTGGAAACGGGAAGTGAGATGACAGGTTGGGTATGGCAAACCTTAACTTTGTATATCCTAATTTACTTAACCAACTTTATCAGACATTGCAGTTTTAGTTCTCATCTTCAATGCTGCTAAAACCTGCCCAACAATGCCGGCGCTGTTCTCAGATCACACCTTCAGACACTATGCTTACCTCCGAGACAGTCTTTCTCATCTTGTTCCTGCCTTGAGAGTACGTTCAAAGTATTTTTGGTGCCTTGAGTTAGTAAATAACACGAAGCAGACTATATAGTCTATGAAAATTCATCTACCTACCCAGTCTCTTCTTATCTTGAGCTTTCTTATTCTGTACTTTAAATATTTTTTTATTTTGAGACAAGGTCTCACTATGTAGTCAAGGCTGGCCTTGAACTTGTAATCCTTTTGCCTCAGTCTGCCCAGTACTAGGATTACAGGCATGTGCTACTCTGCTTGCTTCTTGTGCTTTTGCTTTTGTGTTTGTGACCTCCCACCATGTCCCTCCCTTCCCCCCTTCCCCTTCACATTTCTCTTTCCTTTTCTCTCTTTCTCTTTGTGCTGAATATACAATCCAGGACACCTGCCTATCAGTTTATACTAGTGTCCCTGAGTTTTTAATTATACAATGTTAGCCAAGGAAAAAATGACTTTTTTTTGTTTTGTTTTTTGGGACAGGGTTTCTCTCTAGTAACACTTGCTGTCCTGGAACTCACTCTGAAGGCCAGGCTGGCCTTGAACTCAGAGAGATCTTCCTGTCTATGCCTCCCAACTGTTGGGTTTAAAGGTGTACACCATGACCGCCCAATTTAAAAATGAATTCTTAATAATAGATTATATTTTAGACTAGGGCAGCTTGTGGTACTTATTTTATTTTTCCATTAATTCGTGTATGTGTGTAGGTATGCATGTGCTATGACATGCATGTGGAGGTCACAGTGGGAGTTCTTGCCACCATGTGATTGTGTCTATGTATGTGGGTTCATGCATGCCAAGGCACACATGCAGAGGTCAGAAGACATTTTTGGGAGTTGGCTCTCTCCTACCAAAGGTTTCAGGGACAAACTTAAGTCCTCAGGCCTGATGATGAGTTTCTTTATTTGCTGAGCCATTTCACTGCCCCTTCATCTCTTTCTTAAATAGTAACTTCTAACAATTAGAACAAGAATTAGGATCACCCTCATATGAAACATTTTATATATGAGCTTCATAAAGTTATTTGGGAATAAATCATTACTTTCCTGTGAAATGAAATACAAGGCTTAAAAATAAATGTAACATGCAGATAAACTTTTAGTTCTATTACTATACTCAGCAACAAAGATATGATACCATTCTTTTTTTTTTCTACCATGGTATTGTGTTGGCCATGTTAGCATTCTCATTCTCTCTTCTTTCCTTGTGTTCCTCCCTTCCTATGTTCTCCCTCTCCTGTCTGTGTGTGTGTGTGTGTGTGTGTGTGTATGTGTGTGTGTGTGTGTGTATCTCTCCATAAACTGAGCCACAGAATTTGCTGATACTGTTGTCCCATTATGCTTAGTTACCAGGGAGAAAACTAGTGTCATCAGCTGTCTCCTCTAACATCGCCTCCCATGAAGATCCTTCCCAGCAGTTCCTGCAGCAGAGCCTTGACAGAGTGTACAGTGTTCAGCACCTAGACCCCCAGGGGGCCCAGGAGCTGCTGGAATTCACCATCAGGTATGCAATCTGTCTACTTCCTCTGACAACTAGCATTTTTGTCATGCTCAGTCTGATTGCTTTAAATTCCATTGTTAGTTATTCAACTTTTCTTCCTGTTGGCCTATACTCTTGAATGGTTTTGAGATTTGTTTATACTTGGAATAGAATGTAGTAAAAGTTTATTTTTTTAAAAAAGCTGTTGTGTTCATGAGTATTTCTTTTTTGTATATTAGCTAGATGAGTGACAGAAATTCAGAGGAACAATGACTTAATAAGACACCAGTTCACGCTTCCTTAGGCCTGATAGAGATGAGATCATTGCAGGGCCAGGCTCATTTTCTCTGTGTCTATCTTCTGCTCTGTGTGTTCTCTCTGCCCAGCATCCCACTATCTCTCTTTCTAGTCTACTCTTGTCTGTGGGAAAAAGGAAGGGGCAAGAAAGGGGCTTCATTCTACTTCACTTATTTTGAAAACAGGTCCAAGAGGTGCATCTTCTGGTTTTCTATAATGTTAACTGGAATATAATTCACATGGTTATACCTGGTCCTAGGAGGCCTAGTTCAGTAATCTTTATTTTAAGTGAACAATGTCTGGGTAATGGTGGTTCCATTGCTCTTGGTAGCTCTTGTCAAGTATGCCTCAGCTCTGTTTTTTTTTTCTCCTCTCCATGATACTGCATAGTTTTGGAGGCCACTAAAAGAGGCTTCTGGCCCTTAGCCCAAGAAAATGAGCTCTGATTCCTGACTCATTCCCATCTTATTAAGCATTTAGGGCTTGTCCTTGACAGTTTTATCCTATTGGCACTAAAGCAAATGCAGAATGCATAAAAACAAGCCAATTTAGTCTTTAGCTGTGATGCTGGCTGTTAGTTGGTTCTCAGTAAACACTTGTTGGATTGAGGATGACATGCAAGGTGGTCCTCTGGCCAATACACACATGTGCACATATGAAAACACATATGTACACGTTAAAAAATAAGATCCCTAAAATTATTCAAAAAAAATTTTTTTTGAGATAGGTCTCTACATAGTCCTGGCTGTTCTGGAACTCACTATGTATGCTAGATTGTCCTAGAACACACACACACAGAGGTCTGCCTGCCTCTGCTTTACAAGTGCTGGGATTAAAGACTTGGTCTACCATTCCCAGCTTTAAAAATCACTATTTTTATGTTTGTTAACAAGTGTTAGTTGGAGTTCCATAAAGAATATCCTCTGATTATGATAAGGGCACATATTTGTTTCTATCGATGTAAAACACATTTTACTGTCGTTCTTTATTGCCATCCAAGCAACCGTTTAGACTTTACCAAGTTCTCATCTGTGGAAATTCTGACATAGTTCAGTAAAAGCTCAGGGAAATCTTATTTTAGTGAGCTTTAGCTACTTTGCCTTCACCACTCTGTCTGGGGTACCTTTCAGGGACTCAGAAATGCTTGTCATAAACTGTAGTTGTGATGGCTTAAGCAAGACTGAACTCAATGTTTTTAGAGATGTAATTCACTTCTGACCACACTATATATTGAGATGTATAGACTGATGATTTGTAAAGCTGTGTTCTCCTTGATTATATGAGCTGCTATCAAATGCCCACTGAGCACCTGTGCTTCTCAGAGCTTTATATTCCTTATTTCTGTTGAATTTAAGAACAGTCCCAGCTGGGTGTGGTGGCCATGCCTTTGATCCCAGTACTCAGGAGGCAAAGGCAGAGTCTGAGGCCAGTTTGATGAGAGTTAGTTAGGTAAATAGAAAATATAAAATATGATACTACAGGAGACAAACAGGGTCTCTAGAAGAAAGGAAGACTCACCTAATCCTTCTTTGCATGGTCTAAGTGATGACCTCAAGATGAGAAGTTAGCCAAGTGAAGCAGGGAAAAGAGTTTATCACGGATGAGGACTAGTAGAGTCTTGGACTAAAACACCGGTCTTTCTAGCCTCCTATCTGGTTAATGGTTTGCCAGAAGTTAAAGCATCTAGCATAATGAGATGTGAAATACAAGGGAGTGGCTCAAGTCTTGGTTTTTATCATTTCCTGGGTACTTGTCCTCATCTCTCAGAATGGTAACTGTGTCTCACTGTTACAGACTTATTTTAATGCTGTGTGAAAGCATTTTGAGGGTAGATATTAGTTGGTTAGGAAATTCTGTTTGAAAATTTAAACCCAACCCATATTTTCTAATTGAAATCATGTTTTTAAGTTCACTTAGAGTGAGGGTATTATTTTTTAAGGAATGTGGCTGTCATTTTTTACTCCTGTCTCTCAAAATGTCTAATAACCTCTGATTTTTCAGTTTAGAATTCAGTATTCCATTAAAGTGTATCCTTTCCACAACTGCATCATTTCACAAGAGTCCCATAGTAGAACTGTAATTTTGGAGAAATATACCTTGTTTAAATCTAAAAGGATAGGCATCATTTATCTAGAATCAGTAGGAATAGACCTCTAATGGGAATTATTTTACATGTCAACTCTACAGAATATGGAATTTCACGGTTGCTCTCTATGAGTCTGGTGGCACACACTTGGGAGATGGAAAGCAGGAGAATCTGGAGCTCAAGGTCATCAGAAACATCAAGTTTAAGGCTAGCCTGGGCTATATAAGACCCAGTCCTGAAATAAAACAAACAAAAGATCCTTCCTTTACCATTTGACTGCTAATGTCTCTAGAATAGTACCTGCTCTGTAGTCTGAGAATGAGTCTACTAGTTAAAAAGGTAGATTTAGGTGGGGCATGCTGTAAGCTTGTAACTCCATCAGTTGAAAAGTGAAGACAAGAAGATCAAGAGTCTAGGAATAACCGCATGGCTTGCAAGTTCTAGGCCAGTTTGTTCTACATGAGATTTGTCAATAAAACCAAGCAAACAAACCATACACACACACACACACACACACACACACACACACACACAAATTAAAACAAATAAAAGGCAGAAACAAATGTTGCTAATCCAGGATGAAGATAGATGTTGAAAACTTACCAGGTCTTTGAATGCTTTTTTGCATTATTTAGCATCCCTTGTTCTTTCAGATTACAAAGAAACCCACTGTAACTTTGATGTTTAGAGCAAAAAAGAGGTTGAAAGTAAAGTAAGCCATAACATTTGATCTGCACATCCAGGAAATTTTGTTTTTGAGACAAGGTCTCTGTTATGGGACTCAGGCTGTCCTGGAACTTTCTGTGTAGACCAGACTAGCCTCGAACTTACAGAGGTCAGTCTGCATCTGCCTTCTGGGTGCTAGAATTAAAAATGTGCACTCAGGCCTTTTTTTAAATTTATTTTTTATTTTTTTATTTTTAATAGTAATTTTAAAGATTAACAAATTCAGGTCAGGCAAGATGGTTCAGCAGGTAAAGGTGCTGGCCACCACTCTGAAAACCTAAGACCAGTCCCCAGAACCCATGTGGTAGAAGGAAAGAATAGACTCCCAGAAGATACCTACTTACCTACACGTGTGTGGTCTGTCTCCATAAAAAAAGACATACAAAAAACACAAGTAAATAAATGTAAAATTAAAAATTATAAAATTCAAGCTATTTGGTAATCACAATATGCGTAAGTTTGCTCTTTCGGTTTTGTTTTTCTGTTTGAAACAAGGTTTCGTGTAGCCCGGAATGGCCTCAAACTTGCTATGGAAGGAGGCAGCTCCTGAATTCTGATCCTCCTGCCTATATCTCCCAAGTGTTCACTACCACACTATTTTAAATATTTTTAAAACACTGTTTATTGGCTTTATGGACCAAGAATTGTTAATCTGTGTTTCTGTGAGGGACACTTTTGCTTTGCCAGATCACATTTTAGAAATTTTAGTTTGTTTTGTCTGATTAGTATTTGATATTATATTTCATAAATAAAAAGGTCTCAATAGCAAATAAATAAATGGGCTATTATATGATAGGGTTAAAAGAGAAGAGTTTTAGAGTTAGCCATGCCTGGGTTTGTGTCCTATTTTTGCCATTGTTTAAATTTTGTGACCTTGGGCAAACCATGCAATGTTACTCTTTAGTTTTATGCTCAGTGAAACATATTAACTATATTTCATGTTGTGAGGACTAAATGTTAAACTCACGTAAGGAAATACCTAGCAACAGTACAGTTGCACATAGAAGGTGTTCTTTGTGTCTTTCACTTTGAAGAATTCACAATCTTCTGATGGGCGTCTAGACTGAGGCTTCCTGAGGATTTGGGGCATAACGAGGTACATAGAGGAAACACTGGGACATAGAAGATTTTGCCCATGGCTACAGAGTTTCCATTTCTGCCTGTACAGTAGTTGAGGTTTCTCATGGCTAATTGGGTTGTATCTTGTTCTGTGAAACTGAGAACCATTGCTACACCCCAGGAGCAGTACACTAACATAAGACCTGGAGGCACTAGGTTCATGATCAGCTCAGCAGTGTTCTTTTAATAGTAACAGAGGGCAGAATCTGCTGACAGTAATTGCTTCAGAAGTAGAGTGGTTCTGAACTTCTGTTGGAAGGAACACATTGGAGAAGTGAACTGCAGAGACTAGCTGGCCATGAAAGTCGTACTTCATAGACGTGGATAGCCCAGTCTTTCCTTTCATGTGATTGAGCTCCTCAGGATGGATGAGGCCACTCAGACACATGAGATGATGCTATCCATTGACATTCATTTCTTCGGTCACTGGCTATAAATCGATCTTCCTAGGAGCAAGGTCTCTAGGAAGCAGCATTAATTATCATGATGTTGTTCACTGAGCATGAAGTTAAAGAGAGGGGCTAGTAAAATGGACAGTTCAATCAGGCTACAAAAACCTCCACTATGCCTGAAATAGCTTCTCGAGTAATCCAAACTTTCAGCTTTCCTATGGTTACTGTTTTTATATAGAATTTTTATGTTGTCATTGAAAAGTCATGAGACAGGGGCTGGAGAGATGGCTCAGTAGGTAAACTGCTTTCTGTGCAGGACCTGAGTTCAGATCTTCAGCACCCACATTAAAACAAACAAACAAAAGGCAAGAATGGCAGTGCATGTGCCTGTAAAACAGAAGGATCAGTTGGTGACCTCCAGGTACTGTGAGAGAGCCTGTCACCAAAAAAAGAAGACTTCTTGGCCTCCAGCCTCCATAGGGTGACTTGTACTAGTTGGCTCAGCTGGATCAGACTCACTACCTATCTGTGGGTTTGAGGATATGTTCCCTTGAGCAGAATCAGAGATTAGTTAGTAATGAATAGAGAATGGTTAAGTATGTATGCATAGTATTTTTTATCTACACTCTAAAAAAAAGTGTGTGTGTGAGTGTTTTGTCTGCATGTATATGTGTGGACTACTTTGGTGTCTTATGCCTTCTGGAGGTAGCAAGAGGTTGCAACTGGAATTGCAGTTAAGGATGATTGTGGACTACCATGTGGGTGCTGGAAACCAAACTTGGATCCTCTGCAAGAGCAACAAACAACCTGCTGAGCCCGCTCTCTATCCATGTGTAAGATTTTTACACATAGAATTTTGAAAATATTTTGCTTACATTTATTTATTTATGTATTTCTTTTGCATGTAGGTCAAAGGATAACTTTTGGGAGCTCGTTCTATCTTTCCATGTAGGTTCTGGGGATCCAACTCAGGTAGTCATGCTTGGTGACAAGTGGCTTGAACTTCCTGAGCCATTTCTCTGGCCCTCTCCCAATGTGTTTTTACATAGTTGAGGTCATATTCTTTGTTGTCAATTTTTTTGTTTTTTTTGTTTTTGGAGAGAGGGTCTCTTTATGTAGCCCTGGCTATACTGGAAATTACTATGTATACCAGGCAGACCTTGAACTCACAGGGATCTGCCTGGTTCTGCCTCCCAAATTCTGGGATTAAATGTATGCACTACCACAGGCAGCATTATAAAGTTGTTCTTTTGTTTGTTTGTTTTTTCGAGACAGGGTTTCTCTGTTGTAACTATGGCTGTCCTGGAGACCAGGCTGTACTGTAACTCACAGATCTGAGGACTGAGATTAGAGGTGTGCGTCACTACCACTCAGCTATCAAATTGTTTTTTAATACCTATGAAATATTTTATTAGATGTACCGTAATTTACTTAGCAGTATTTCTATCATGGATCTTTAGTTAGTTGCTGAGCTTTTACTATAATAGTCCACATAGCAATGAATATTATTAGGCTGTCTTACTTAGGGCTTCTATTGCTATGAAGGGACACCATGGTCATGGTAACTCTTATAAAGGAGAACATGTAAGTGGTGCTGGTTTACAATTGAGGGGTTTAGTCCATTCTTGTCATGGCAGGAAGCATGGCAGCATGAAGGCAGACATGGTGCTGGAGAGGTGGCTGAGAGTTCTATATCTGGATCAGTAGGCAGCAGGAAGAGAGAGTGACATTGGGCCTGGCTTGAGCATCTGAAACCTCAAAGGCCACCCTCAGTGACATACTTTCTCCAGTAAGGCCACACCTACTCCAACAGGGTCACACCTCCTAATAGTGCCACTTTCTATGTGCCTGTGGGGACCATTTTCATTCAAACCATCACAGGTGTACAAATTATTTTGTTGACTTTCTCCCTAAGGATTATTTCCCATCATAAAACTTTTGATGAAAAAAATATGGCTTTATGACAGTAGGCATGTTTTACAAATGAGTGTATCAGCTTAGACTGCTTTTAAAATTTTAAAATGGGAACTAGGGATGGCTCAGAGGTTAAAAGCACAGAAAGTATAGCCCAATTTCCTTATAACCACTCTAGCATTGGTATTGTCCTTTGTTACTTAGACCAGTTACTAGCTGTAAAATGGTTAAACAATTGTGACTTTATCTTTACATTATTTGTGGCTTTATTCTTCTGCTCTATTTGACTTGTTTTTTGTTTTTTATTTGTTTGGTTGTTGTTTGTTTTCTAATTTTGTTTTCTCTTGTTTTTACTGCAGAGATTTGCAAAGACTTGGAGAACTTCAGTCTGAATTAGCAGGGGTAGCTGACTTCTCTGCCACCTATCTTCAGTGTCAGTTGCTCCTCATTAAGGTTTGCTTGGATCCAGTGTGTTTGATATTTGATGCTAAGAATGAACTTAAATTGATCCAGCAGTATTCGAGACCCTAAATAGAAAAACTTATTGTTCTGTGAAGCCATCAGCAATGGGAAAATCACATGTTCTACAGTGGCATTATATTTGTCTCTTTAAATAAATCTTAACTCATACCACAATACAGCACTTAACATTGTACAATACTTAACATTGTAATATTATACACGCCAAAAACAATACAGAAGCCTCAACTTCAACTCACCTATGTAAAAGCTTGCACATGAGACATAACTAGAATAAGTATTCAGCAGCTTTCTGTTACCCATAGTCTTGAACTTGCTTCAGTGTGATACTACAAGATAGTGTGACTTCTGAACACTTGAAGTTTTACTAACACAAACTGGTATGTGCTGTAAGTATGAAATATTCACTGGATTTCTTAGACTTAATATAAAAGTAAACCTGTCTTCAAGTAGAATAAGGTAGAAAAGACCAATTATTAGATATGAATTAATTAATTTATTTAGTGATTTACTAAAAGTGCTGTTTGTACTGCCTGTTTGCCAAGCATAACTTCACTTGCTGGCTGGAACAGAATGACATGGAGAGACAGCTGAAACAATGGGCTATTGCCCTTAACAACCTGCTGACTGCCACTTAATGCTTCTGTAAAACCTAGCTTGCCTGTCCCAACTTGTGGTTTTAATTTATAAAATGAAAATACCAATTAGACCCTGCCCTGAAGTCTTCCAGGAGCTATCCTGGCTTTAGTCCACTGACGACACCTCTCTTCTACTGTCATTGGTATCAGTGCTTATTCAAAAAAAACTCCTGCAGCAGTCTCACTAGTAATTTAAAAAATATTATTCTTCCAGAGAACCAAGGTCCAATTCCCAGCACACACAGGGTGGCTCACAACCATCTGTAATTCTAGTTCCAGGAGATCCAATGCCCTCTTTTGCCCTCCAAAGGCATCAGGCATGAAAGTGGTTCACAGACATAAAAATAACCACAGCAACAAAACAAACAAACAAAAAAACTATCACATTTGTTAAAATGTTAATATGCTGAATTAAATAGAATATATATACATATTTATTTAGGCAGGGTCTCTCTATGTTGCCCTGGCTGTCCTGGAATTCTCTATATAGACCAGGCTTGTCTTGAACTCACAGAGATCCTCCTGCCTCTCCTCCCTAGTGCTGGACTAAAGGTGTGCACTACCACGCTTGGCCTAAATAGACTATATTTTAAACGTTATTTACACTGAGCTGGACTTGGTAGTTCATACCTGCAATCCTAGCACTCCAGAGTCTGAGGCAAGAAACTTGCCAAGCTGCAGACCAGCTTGGACTATAGAATGAGACCATGTCAAAATAAACACCCTTGTAATTTGTCAATTTGTTTTACGTTGTAAATATTCCTACTAGGGTTTTTTTTTTTTCCTTTTCCTGAGACAGGGTTTCTCTGTTGTAACTCTAGCTGTCCTGGAACTCACTCTGTAGGCCAGGCTCCTACTAGACTTTTTAAATGATGCATGTGACTTGCTTATGTTTAGCCAGGGTTAGTTTAGGTTTTCTGTAATGTCCTACATTACATCTGTAGGTCCTTGAAAGCCAGGCATATCGATGCTTACTTGCAATCCTGGCACTAGAGACATGAGGATTATGTGTTTGAGGTTAGCCTGGACTCATAGACATGGATGGTGAAGAGTGGGATAGATAGTAAAATCTGTGACCTGCTGATAGTTTTGACTGTAGAGAAATTGAGAAAAGAATTAGGAAAACTGTCTGACTTGTAGTTTTGCAAGTTGGGTGATAGGGCGTGTCGAAGGACAGTTATCACCGGTGTGAAGAGGAAGAATCTCAGTTGTGAACAGGACAGCTGAGGTGGCCCAGATTAGTGCAGTGACTTGTTACAAGGCTCCAGGGCCCAGAGTGCAGGTAGCTGGACTGCCTGCCAGTTCTGGTGAGGGTTTCACGACTCCTTTTCACGACTCCTGTTTCCAAACACTCATCTGAGACATGCAGGGTCAAATGGGCAGGAATTCATTCAGCACCAGCTGTTGTTTGACTTCTCTGCAGTAGGTAAGGCTCGTTCATTTAAAATAGAGTGACAGAGAGGAAGCCCTGAATGTGGTAAATTCTCAAAGCAAAGTAAAAACACAAATCTCAAACGTGTCCGTTTTGTGACTGCTGTGTCTGTCTCTTCTCTCGTTTGTCTGAGTAGGCCTTGCAGGAAAAGCTGTGGAATGTGGCTGCCCCCTTATATCTAAAGCAGAGTGATTTGGCTTCAGCAGCCGCAAAACAGGTAAGCATATGGGGACTCCTCAGATAGGTCTCTGTCTGGGAACTGCCCAGTCCAGAGGCCTTCCTATGGCCCCATGTCTCCTGGCTTCTGTGATTTCGGGCTCTATCAGAAGTTGGTACTAGGACTGTGTGATGACTGTGCATAGCACTGGGCTTTCGAGTCAGGAGATTTGGGTTCTAGTCTCAGGACTTCCTCTACCTTACTTGGTGAAAAACTGAGCAAATTATTTGAGTCTCTTGGAGTTCCTCATCTATAAAATGTGGCTGCTGACTTGCATGATTTCTGAGATTCTTTTGTGTTCTAACATGTTACCAGTTTGTGGGACGGCAAGGTGGCTCAGCAGGTCAGAGTACTTGCTTTGTAGGCCTGATGACTTGAATTCAGTCCCTCGAACTCACATAAAGTACCCACACTCTCACACATCTCTCTCTCTCTCTCTCTCTCTTTCACACACACACACACACAAACAAATTTGTGTGTTTGTTATATTAGTTTGTTATATTAAAATCTAATACAGTTGTGAATCTTTCATCTAAAAATGCATGTGAATTGATTTTGAGGTTTTAATATTTTTATTAATTCTTTGATACTTTCATACAGTGTATTTTTATATTCACCTGTACTTCTCCTTATAACTTTTCCCAAAGCTAACCCCACCTCCCTACCTCCCAATTTTGTGTGTTCTGTAAAATAAATAAATAAACAAACAAATAAATAAATAAAATAAACCCATTGATTTATGGTGCCTACTACTCCTGGGTTCGGAACCATCCATTGGCGTGTGGTTAGCTTACCAGGAGCCACACTTTTTTTAAAAAAAAAAAAATTTTATTTATGTTTATGTACATTAGTGTTTTGCCGGAATGTTTGTCTGTCTGAGGGCTTCAGATCCCCTGGAATAGGCAGTTGTGAGCTGCCATGTAGGTGCTAGGAATTGAACCCAGGTCCTCTAGAAGAGCAGCCAATGCTCTTAACCACTGAGCCATCTTCCAGTCTGCAAGGGGTCACACTATTAAAGAAATTGACTCTCCCTTCCTCAGAAGCCATCAGCTGTCCATAAACTCCTTAGTTAGGGATGGAAGCTTATGAAGCTCTTTCCCTTCCAGGATATCTTGCTAATTGTTAATTGTCTTTTCCTTATAGATCATGGAAGAAACCTACAAAATGGAGTTTATGTACAGTGGTGTGGAGAATAAGCAGGTGGTGATCATACACCACATGAGGCTTCAGGCCAAAGCTTTGCAGCTCATAGTCACTGCACGTACTACTCGGGGGTAAGATGTCACTGGGCAGAATGGGTGGCATACTTCCTTTGAGGACACTGTCAGATACATTCACAGCCTTCTAAGGCTGATGATAAATAAGATCAGGGAAGATCAGCCAAGAGATACGCAATCTGCTTATTTCATTTTGAGATACTCTGAATTCTGTGCTTGAGTCAGATTAGATCTTTGGAAATCATGTCTATCCTTTCTAACCAAAGATACTGCTCCTGGTTCTCTGTTTCTCAAAGGTCATTGCTTTGCCTGTTCTAAGAGATCAGTTTTACAGAGGAGTGTATTCACTCTTTCACGTGAGCTCAGGTTTCTGGGTCTTCTTGTCCTCACTCCTTAGTTCACAGATTCACAAGTTTCTTACATTTTGCTTTCTTTCCTACAGAGTCGACCCCTTGTTTGGAATGTGTGAAAAGTTCTTACAGGAAGTGGATTTTTTTCAGAGGTAAGTATTTTGTAACTCTAATGGTGTTTTTTTTTATCTTGTTTACCAGAAAGTAACTTAACAAGCAAGAGATTACATATCTTTCCTATACTGCTGAGCTGCCCATCACCTGTTGTCAGTGTGCCCTAACGTGGTATTTTCTTTAATGATGTATAAACTTTTCTGAATCTAGAGCTTCAAAAGTAAACATACAACTAAGTAATAAAAACATCAGGAACCATGTGGACAAATCAGCACTTATTGAGCTACCAAAAAAAAAAGTATAAGGGAAACTCATGAGCTATTTGGTGAAAAATTACAACTTACCAGTTTTTTTTTTCCTTGTTATTCTAAAACTTGTATATTATTTTTTACAAAAAAGCAACAAATTGTTCTTTAATTCTTTTCATGTGTTTGCTTGAGATAGGATCTTGCTACGTTGCCCAGACTGGCCTTGAATTATTGATCCTCCTGCCTCGGCTCTCTGAAGGGTAGGATTACAGATATGTACCAATATGCCTGGCTTTGTTCTTTGCTTTTTTGAGGCAGGTTCTCATGTAGTCTAGGCAAGCCTTGAACTTGCTGTGCAGCTAAAGCTGGCCTTGAACTCCTGATCCTCCTGCCTATACCAAATGCTGGGATTATTGGCATGTACCACCATGCCCAGCTGTTCTCTAATTCTGTAGGTAATAATAATGAGCCAGATGTGGTGACACATACCTTTAATACTAGCAGTTTAGAGACAGAGGCAGGGGGATTTCTGTGAATTTGAGGCCAGCCTGGTCAACATAGTAAATTCCAGGAGAGAAGGGGGGGGGATAAGGAGGAGGAGGAAGAGGAGGAAGAAGAAGAGAAGGAAGAGAAGAAATACATAGAGGCTAGAGAGATGGTTGAGCAGTTAAAAGTGATTGCTGTTCTTTTAGTGGAACTAAATTGGTTCCACTAAAAATAGTCCATTAATAATGTTCTTTTAGTAGAACTAAGTTGGTTCCACCCAAAATATTGGTTATCTCACAATCACCAGTAACTCCAGTGCCAGGGGATTTGATGCCCTCTTCTCACTGCTACCAGCGCCTGCACTCATGTGCACATTGCCCCGCCCCAAACATGCACACACATAATTTTAAAAATATATAAATCTTTAAATAACAGAACAAATACATAAAATAAATGTGTCTCAAGCCAGGCACCCAGGTAATCTGGAGGGAGAATGATCACTTGAGCTTATTACTTGAAACATAGCTTGGGCAAAATAAGGAGACTTCTTTTTTAAATTGTGTTTGTGTGCAATCATATGGAAGCCAGAGATTGATGTCAGTGTAGATGTCCACCTTATTTTCTTACACTGAACCTGGAGTTCATTGATTAGGCTAGACCAGCTGACCAATAAGCTTCAGTGTCAGGATTGTAGGTGTGTACGGCTGCTCCCATATTTTTTACTTGGGTTCTGGGGTATGTTTCTGTGTGTGTATGAAACTTGGGTTTGCATGTATTTTAATGTGTCCTTAGAGCAGGGCATAGTGGCACATGCCTTTAATCCCAGCACATGGGAGGCAGAGGCAGGTGGATCTCAAGAGTTTGAGGCCAGCCTAGTCTACAGACTGAGTTCCAGGACTGCCAGGTACTGGGGGCCAGCCCTGACAGGTCAGGGTTCTTGAGAGCATGGATGTGGAGTTGGCGAAAAATCACTTATGCACACACTGTTCTTGGAGATTTCAGCTTTTTCTCCTTTTTATTGTTTTTTATGATTTTCACATACCTTATATACCCTTATAAGAAAACTCTTTGTTTTTGGTTACCATGAAAACACCCACCTATGACTAAGCATCTTTCATATGTTTCATTTCTGTAGTAACATATATTTCTATAGTAACATTATACATTGTACACTGAAGCACTAAATCCTTTACTATAGATTGACAAAATTTATGAGAGCCAGGTAGTTTTCTTTGCAGGCTGCTGTTTATAGTAACAATCAATTATTTTACTATTATGTTTAATATAAACCTAACCCTAACCCTAAATTATACTAAGGTTTATTAAAGAATTACAAACAAAAGAATTTTTACTTTTTATTTATCATACAGAGAAGGAAACCTATCTATTCCATTGTCTTTATGCTCTTGGGGTGCATCAGCAAATTATAATAATAATTGTAAAACAAGGAAAATCAAATTTGACCAAACTTAACAGTGGGCACTGAAACTCACTTGTCATCATCATCTGCACAATCCCTTTCTATTTGCTTCCTGATCTAGCACGTCCTCAGCAGCCAAGAATATGTTTTGCTCTGCCCAGGTAACTCTCCCCATAGCAGCTGGCAAGTCACACTGACCCAGTCTCTTCGACCATGTGTGTCTCCCAGTTATTCCTTCTGGAGTTTCATTGAGTCATCAAATTAGCTGAGTGGTAATATTCCCTCAGAAAATCACCACTGTTGTTATGAATAGTAGTGAGGGACTGAAGACCCTTGCAATTTTTGTAGCACAAGAGAGATAAAGTGACTCTATCAGCAGTCACATGTCAGATTCTAGCAGCAGGGGCTGTTCAGAAGACATCCCCTGGAAACAGTAGACTGTACTCCTCAAGCCATGGACTCTGGCTGCATCCTCTCACAGGGCTGTCAGCAGCCAGAGCACACAGAGAAACTCTGGTTTAAAAAAAAAAAAAAAAGAAAAGGGAGGGAGGGAGGGAAGGAGGAAGGAAGGAAACAAAACCAAAAAACTTTTCTCAGAGTTTTGTATGAAGTAAGTTGTTTAGAACAGATATAGTAGATGATCGGAGGGCTTGATGAAAACCAACACAAAACCAAATTTGTTTTGTGTTGATCCTTATAGGGAACGTAGTAGCAGGCAGGCAGGCAGGCATGGTGCTGGAATAGTATCTGAGATCTCACGTCTTGTGACACAACCATGAGTCAGAGAACTAACTCAAAACTGGCATGAATCTGTCTTTGTTTATTTAAGACAGGGTTTCTCTGTTGCAACTCTGGCTGTCCCGGAACTCACTCTGTAGACCAGGCTGGCTGCAAACTCACAGAGATCTGCCTGCCTCTGCCTTACTCTGTGAGTTTGAATAAGTGCTCTCAACTGCTGAGCCATCCCTCCAGCCCTGAAAAGTTTTATTTTATTTTTTTGAATGTTTCATTTTATTTATTTATCTATTCTTGGTTTTTTGAGGCAGGGTTTCTCTGTGTTGCCCTGCTGTCCTGGAACACACAGATCCGCCTGCTTCTGCCTACCTCCGACTGGGATTAAAGGCATGCACCACCATCACCTGGCTAAGAACTGTTTTAAAAAAGCTTACATGTAACCAATTCAGAGATGTTGCCTTGAGACTAAGAAAAGTTGTTACTTACACCCAGTTTCAACTGATTCTATAGTATTTTGCTGTGTAGAAAGGAATAGTCACACTCTTCCCTCCCCAGTAAAGAGGCAATATCTGCTCAGCACCTTAGAGACTGAATTAAACAAGATATGCAGCTCTAACAGTTGAGGAACTCTGACTCAGGTGAAAAGAGACGATCACCTACTGGGGAAGGGTCAGAATATCATTAAACCCGTTTGGGGGCTAGAGAGATGGCTAGGATTAAAGGCGAGTGCCACTACCACCTGGCTTGGCATGAGCCTTTTTGAACCTCAAAGCCCTGCCCCAGGGACACACCTCCTCCATACAAGGCCATACCTCCTAATTCTTCCTAAACAGTTTCACCAACTGGGGGACCAAGTCTTCAAACACACGAGCCTATTGGGGGCATTCTCATTTAAAATTTCACAATAGTACAAGATTTTAAAGCATTTCAGTTGTGTCTTTTCATCATTGCTCCTGCCTTCATGAAGTTAACCAAACCTGACTTTAAAAGATTAATTTACTAGTTGGGCAATAGTGGCACATACCTTTAATTCCAGCACTCAGGAAGCAGAGGCAGGCAGATACCTGTGAGTTCGAGGCCAGCCCAGTCTACAGAGTGAGTTCCAGGACAGCCAGAGTTACAACACAGAAATCCTGTCTCAAAAAAGCAAAAAAGAGAGATTTACTTACTTAACGTGTATGTGTCTCAGTGTGGGCAGTGTGAGTATGTATACCACATGGGTCCCTGAGGACGCCAAGAGGGTGCTGATCTCCTGGAACGGGAGTTACAGGCAGTTGTGAACTGCCTGATGTTGGTGCTAGGAGCCTAACTCATGCCTTCTGTGAGGCTTCCCCAGTGCTGGGATACAGGGTCATGCTGCTGCTTCCGCCTTTTTTCATGGATTCTGAGGGTTAAATTTAGGTCCTCATGCCTACAAGGCAAGGGATTTATTGACTAAACTGTCTCTCCAGCCCAGCAGTGGGTCTTCTGCTGAGCATGTTGCTATGGCCCTGTTGATTTTGGCATCAATCTCAAGCTCTTCCCACCTAGTACTCTTCCTGCCTCAGGGCTTGGCAGAAGCATGAGCTTAGCCTGTGGAGAATGAGTGGATGGTCAGTTTCTTCTGTGTGTTCACGCAGGTGTTTCATTGCGGATTTGCCCCACCTTCAAGACAGCTTTGTGGACAAACTTCTTGATCTTATGCCCCGACTCATGACATCTAAACCTGTAGAAGTGATCAAAATTCTGCAGACGATGCTGCGGCAGAGTACCTTCCTACATCTCCCCCTTCCAGAGCAGGTTAGAGAATGTGGTGTCCTCTGCCAACTCTCTCCAGACACTTAAACCATTTACTTTAGTGAGTGCTTTGATCAGGGAGCACGTGAGCCAGGGTCCTTTCTCTGATTGTTTTTATACATGTATTCATTGGATGGGAAGTGGGCGAAGGAGGGTGTGTCGCAACACATTGATGGTTCCCTGGTGTGGGTCCCAGGGATCAAACTCGGATTATCAGGCTTGGTAGCAGGCAAATCCTCCCACCCCCAAAGCTATCTCACTGACCTAAGAATCAGCTTATTTTTTTTTTGTTGCTTACAGATCCACAAAGCCTCAGCCACCATCATTGAGCCTGCAGGCGAGTCAGACAACCCTTTGCGGTTTACGTCTGGGTTGGTGGTCGCCTTGGATGTGGATGCAACCCTGGAACATGTGCAAGACCCTCAGAACAGTGTCAAGGTCCAGGTGTGTTAGGCCTGGGCACCTGTGGGTTTTTCACTGACACTGTGTTGAAACATTTAATTTTGGAACTTTGTTATCTACTTCAGGGGCCAAAACTAAAAAGAGACAAGAAGATCCTCCATGGCTAGAGTCTGGGCTTGAAGCCCAACTCTACTGTTGAGTAAATTAAACTGTAAGCCTCAGATTCTATACCTGAAAAGAGGAGCAGCTGACATTAAAGTGAAATGTATATAATGCCCTCAGTATTCAATAAGGCTGTTTCTAAGTGGCAGGTAGACTTTGGATTTAATCCTTTCTCAACACACACATGTAACACATGCACACACAAATTCATCAAATTGTAATAAACACATTCTTTTGGTTGTTCAGGTGACAAACACAATTCGTAGATGGAGAGAAATGATCGCTAAGACATATTTTTTCCAAAGTTAGATAGATATGCTAGAATTACATGAAAGATGAGGTAAAGACCACAATTCCAGTTTCATCCACACCTCCATCTTTCTTTACATCCGTTTATGCATTTCATGCTTGCTTTAGTGCACATGCACAGCACTTTAGTGCTGGGGTTGTTGAGCTAAGTTTGTCCATTGTGCTCAGTTTCATTGGGAGTCAGATAAAGGGACAGACATTTGTAAGTGAAGGTCAAAGAAAGGAAGGCTCTGTAGAGGTGCTGGCCTATGGGAACAGCCTGAAAGAATGTTTAAAAGGAAAGAGGAATGGTGAAGAGAGGTGCTTTGAGGAAAAAGGGACGAAGATAAGCAGAGTGTGAGGACTAGCAGTGCAGGTAATCAAAGGGTGTGTGTGTGGGGTGGGGGTGAGGTGTGCAGCAGGCACAGCAGGCTTCCTGGAAAAGGTGAAGACCCTTCCCAGGCCCTGCAGACAGAATAAGACTGGCTTCTCAGCAGGACTTGTCCCAGATCATACCTGCAGAGAACTTCTTCTGAGTGAGTATAAAGTTATGCCTGCAGTGCTTTCCTTGTTGAAGATTATCTTAGCTGTACTTGTATGTTGCTCTGATGCTCATGAACAGTCCTCATTCACCCCAAGACTAAGCTCAGAGTTGCCAGTATTCTTGCTAAGAGCTCATAGATAACTCCATGTGCAGTGAGTCTAACGGAGCCTGCTGTTTTGTTATGTCTCAAAAAAAAAGTTCTCTGATCAATGAAGCATAAACAATTGCAGGCAGATCCTTTACAGGTCATCTAATAAAGTATCCTAAAAAAAATACACTCGGAAACACCTGTGGTACCTTCCCAGGCAAGCTCATGCCTCTATGGAGGTAGTGGGGACCCTTTCTACCCTGTCATGGGACAGCTGTAGCAGTTTCAGAGTCCAGCTACCATACTTAGTCCAACTACCATACCTCTTCTGTTCTGGGTCCAGAGCAGAGGTGTCAGACATGCAACTGTTGACATACCTCAGAGACTTCATGGAGCTTATATTCTTTGTTAGAATTATGGGTGTCTTTGTGGTTTGTTTTGTTTTTTAGTTGATTTTTGTTCTTGTTGTTTGTTTTGTTTTTTGGTATTTTAAGACAAAGGCTCTCTATGTAGCCCTGACTACCCTGGAACTTGTTATGTAGACCAGCCTGGTCTGGCCTCACTCACAGAAATCTGCCTGCCTTTGCTTCCCAAGTAATGGGATTAAAGGCATGTGCCACCCTGCCCAACCACGATGTCTATTTTTTAAAGCAGGAACTCCCGGAATGCTTTGGTTTGCTGTATTTTATCCACTGACAAGAGGAGATATTTTCAGATGTTCTGAAATTCAGAATATAATTCATGCTGGCCATTCTCTTCCCCTGACTTACTTGGGCTGCAAATTTTAAAACTCTTGAAGGAACTTTCAGCAGCTGACTGACAGCAGTGTCACGGCTTTCAAGGGCAGCTTTGCTTAGAACACTTGAGGGTTCTGCTACTTTGTCCCTCTCCCTTTCTCCTCCTCCTCCTCTACTCTTCACTTCCACCCTTAATACAGGGTCTCATATAGACCAGACTGGCCTCCAAATTGCTATATGCCTTTAGATGTATAGATATATAGATAATCTTGAACTCCCAATCTTCCCACTTCTATTCTCAAGCGCTGGTATTGCAAGCGTATACTGTTTGGCCTTGTGTATGTAATGGTTGGGCTGGAACCCAGTATTTCATATAGGCTAGGCAAGCATTCCACCAACTGAGCTATTTCTGTAGCCCTCTCCCCTTTTAAAGTGTATTCTTTGCTTATTTCAGACATGAATACATTTCCCCTACTGCAATTTCCTCTGGACACCCACTCCATTATCCTTCCAACTCCTTTTCTTTTAAAACAACCCACTGAGCTGTTAGAGATAACAAAGTTCTGGAAGCTAGGGCACCTACAGCTTTCTTCTGCTCTAGGATGAAGCCACAGAGTCAAAAGCAAAATAGGAGAAGCAGCTGTGGATGTATTCAGGGCAAAAGTCAGTTTATTCTTTGGCTAATTCAATCCCCTGTCCTTGAAGGCTTTTAGCCTCCTGGCTCACTCTGACTAGCTCCTTCTGAACTCAAAGCTGTACTGAACTCAACTGACTCTTCTGGTTGGCTGATTCAACTCACTCACTGATCAGGCTCAAACTCTCCTCCAAGCTGCTAGTTCAAACTGACCTTCTGAGCCAGCTCACTGTTTCTGATTGAACTCTTCTGACACTGGCTGACTACTATAACTTCTCTAACTGAACTGCTCTGCTAGGCTTCAAACTGACTCTCACTATTAGCTGACTCTTTCTCCTAAACTCACTTTTCCTTCTGCTGAACTGCTCTATGTCTCTGCCTCAGAATGCCTCAGGCTACCTGAGGTGAGAGCCTGCTTTTATATCATAAGAGTTGGGCATGTCCTCACTCTGATTCATTCTGCTAACTCTTCCTCTGATTTGTCACTCTGCCTGCTCTTCACTCTAACTCATCTCAGACGTCTCTTCTTATCTCTGCTTCCTCCTCTGCTTCTACTTGCTTCTATCTTGTGGATTAAAGCTGTGTACTAACCTTCTTTCTACCCTAAGAGCAGCTGTGCTGCTGAATTAAAAGATTAAATGTTCCTCTACAAGCAGCATTATAATTATATAAATATTATTATATAAATAGTAATAATAATAATAATAATAATTTTTATTATTATTTGTTGCTGTAACCAAATATCTGAGAAAAACAGGACTTGATTTAGCTCAGAGTTTCAAAGGTTTTGGTCATGGTCAACTGGCTCCATTGCTGTAGACTTCAGATGAGGCTGCAACGTCATGGCAAGGAGTACATGGTAGAACAAAGCTGCTTACTTCATGGCCTATAGGA
Organism: Cricetomys ansorgei; assembly: GCA_026225945.1. Taxonomy (NCBI): domain Eukaryota; kingdom Metazoa; phylum Chordata; class Mammalia; order Rodentia; family Nesomyidae; genus Cricetomys; species Cricetomys ansorgei. Next base: position 3,070,117 of record JAMJFZ010003206.1, read on the forward strand.
AACTGGGAGTAGGGACTGGAGACATGACAGGCCCCTAGTGACCTACTTTCTCAACCTCCTTCAAAAATACATGAATTATGAATCTGTCAGTGATTCAATCCCTTGATTAGATCAGGGCCCTAATGATCCAGTCATTTTCCCAACCTCTACTTCTCAAATCCCCAGAATATAAAAATCTTAGGTATGGCCATACACTCCTGTACCCCTAGCCCAGGTGGGTGGGGGTGGGCATAGGTAGATTCCTGGGAGTTCACGTCCAATCAGTCTAGCCAAATTGACAGGCTTCAGGTCCAGTGTCTTAAAAAAAAAAAAAAAAAAGTGGAAGGTGTCCTCTAACCTTCTGGAGTATACCACCTCACCCCACACAGAAACAGCAAAACAAGAATCAGAGACAGAGAAAGAGAAAATAAAACAGATCCGTCAATCTGTGTGAGGGACTAAGACATGGAGGGATGAAAGATGTGAGGGAGTGGGTAGACACATGCCTCCGTCCTGTCTGCTTACACAGCTGGTCAGTCTGATCCCGGTATCAGCCTCATTTGTTTCTTCAGTTTATTTGTACTCTACGCCATACATAGGTAGCTATGTCTACATAGGTAGCTGGGAGGCCCTCGTGTTATTGAGGAAAGAACTCTGTGCCGGTTGGGGAGATGTGAAGAACTGGTTAATTATTTGAGTAGACCTTTCTTTGAGAAGTCTATTTGTTGAAATAGATAGATGTGTTCCTATCTGGTTGAAATTTAGTACAGAAGCCAGGCGGTGGTGGCACATGCCTTTAGTCCCAGCACTCAGGAGGCGGAGGCAGGCAGATCTGTGAGTTCAAGGCCAGCCTGGTCTACAGAGTGAGTTTCAGGACAACAAGAGTTACAACAGAGAAACCTTGTCTCAAAAAACAAACAAAAGAAGAAGAAACAGAAATTCAGTGCAGGGATATTTACTGGGCACTATTTCTGCTAGTATTGCCCATTTCCCCCAACCCCTAACACCTTTTTTAGTTTTTAGACACAGGGTTTCCCTGTGTAGACGAGGCTGGCCTCAAACTCAGAGATCGCCTAGTTCTACTTCCCCTTAAGAAGCAGTTTTTTTATGATCTAGGGTCATCTTTCTGCTGTTGATTTGGGGTTCACCATAGATAGTACCATCAGCTTTCTTAGCTCATCTATCCTCTGTTGTCCCATTTCTGTCATATGTTAGGTCTTGTATCCAGATGGCCAGGCTCAGATGATCCACCCTAAGCCAGCGGACTTTCGGAACCCTGGGCCAGGGCGTCACCGTCTTATCACCCAGGTGTACCTCTCCCATACTGCCTGGACAGGTAAGAGTCAGAGGGTTGGGTGGGCAGGCAAATATCTCCCCATTAATCTTCCCATTACAATTTGCTTTTTTGTTTTGTTTGTTTGAGATAGGGTGTTACTATGCAGGCTTGGCTGGCCCAGAATTCTCTATGTAGGCCAGGCTGGCCTTCAGTTCTTCCTGCCTCTGTTTCCTGAGTGCTAGAATTAAAAGCTTTTGCCACCATACCCTGATTGAACTTGATTTCTCAAGGAATCCATAAGCTCAAACATTAATATGTTTGGACTAATTTGCTGTTTGCACCAGGAACAAGATTCTGTTAGAAGACACAGGGGAGACTATAATAGAGTGGAGTTTCATGGAAAGGGACTGGGCTGCACACCAGGAGACTTACTTTCTTGTTCTAACTATGCCTCTGATACACCATTTGTTCTTGGAGAATTCTCTCTTGAGTATTCTTCACTTCCAAAATGAATATAATAATTCTCAACTTATAAATTAGTGAGGATTATTCTGGAAATTAAAGTTTCATGTTTCTTAACAAACATTGAAAATCATCATCTCTGTGTATGAACAGTCCAGCTTATAACATTGAAACAAATCAAATGAGAAGTAACTGTCCTTCCCAGTCCTTCCCTTTTTATAGCCTTAGAACTGAACCTGGACATCTAGTGACAGTATACACACACAGAGACATACACATGCACAAATTATATTCTGTAAGAATAAAACAGGAGAATACAGATGCATAAGACTTTACATTTAAGCCTATACATCTACTTGGAAATTTTAGTAAAAGTCTCATTCTGCAGATCCTAAGATATGAGACACAATTGGCCACAGTGGTGTTTCCTAAATCACCAGGAATTACTTAGAAACCTGACTTTTACTAGGAAAGGTAATAATGCCACCAATTTGGTTTTATATGTAGGGGAATACCTTCTAGAATTTTATTTTATACTTTGTTTTATTTTGTGTTTTAAAATACCTGAAAGGGGGCTGGGCACATGGCTCAGTTGGTAAATTTTTACCATTCAAGCATGAGGGCCTGGGTTCAGATCCCAACACCCAAGTAAAAGTCAGGGGCAGTAGTATATACCTGCATTCCCAGTGCCAGGGAAGTAAGGACAGAGGGTACCCGAGGCCTGTTGGCCAGGCAGTCTAGCCGTTTTTGAGCTCTAGGTTCAGTGACTGCAGAAAATAAGGTGAAGAGCTTAGAGACATGGTTCAGCGGTTAAAAGCACTGGCTGAAGAGGACCTGGAATTCCCAGTGCTCACATGACAGCTCATAATTGTCTGTAACTCCAATTCCAGCCTGTGCATACAGCAAGCACACACATGGTACATAGACATACATGCAGTCAAAATGGTCATACACTTAAATTTTTTTTAAATTCTGCAAAAAAAAAAAAAAAGGTAGAAAACAACTGAAGAAATCAATGATACCAACCTCTGGCTCCCACATGTGCACCTACATGCACATTCACCAGTGCACACACAAATAACATACATGACAAACTAGTGCCATCATCAAAGATGTCTTTCTATCAGACATGTTAGATGCATAAAGGATGAGTCTGAAGTTTTCATAAAGAGGAAATTAGGGTAGCCCCTTGGGTGTTTTGGGATCTAGGACCTGGTATCTCATTGTACCTAGGATCTGCTTCCCTGAGTGTCCTTCATTCTGTATCTTTGTGGCATGTTTTTGCACTATTTTGTGTGTGTGCGTGTGTGCCTGAGAATCAAATCCAGGGCTTCTCACATGCTAGGCAGGCATTCTACCACTGAGAGTAGTCCCAACCCACCTAAGTTGTTTGAAACAGATAACAAGAAAGACACACTATAATACAGTATCACTCAGAGAGTTATAACACTGGCTTGTCCCCTGCAAACACAGTCCCTAGTTACCATTGCTAGTCTTTAATTCTCTGTGTAACACTTGTTCATGTCAACTGTTTTCTCACTTGTTTACACGATGTTTATTCCATCTAAGTTTTATGGCGAGGAACATGCTTGACTCCATCACTACAGCCTGGGTCCAAGTACTTGTTATATAGTAGGCAGTAGACAAGTCATAACAACAGATTAGATTGTTTCCAGTGAGGGGCTGAGATGGGCATGAAGCTTTTGTGTGTGTGTGTGCGCGCGCGCATGCGCGTGCGCGCGCATGTGCGCACACGTGCGCACTCGAGGGCTAGAGATAGATCCCAAGTCTTGGGCAAGCTAGGCAAGTGCTTTATGTAAACCCCCAGCTCTGGCACTTAGACATCTGAACTCCCAGATCCTCCCCATCCCTTTTTTCCCCAACTCATGTTCCCCTCAGGTCTGGGACAAGAAAGTAAAATGTGTTCTTTCACTGAAATCTCTGATCCTTTTCCCTAACACAGGAAGTAAGGTCTGGAGTTTGTGAGGCACACAGCTACTTTGGAAAGCAGGGTGCTGCCTTGTAGAGAGCTGAGTGTCACAGCCCAGGTTTCAGGTCCTTCCTTTGCTGTGTGATCCTGAAGAACTTACTTAACTTCTCCAACTCATTTTCCTTTAAGATGGAAACCATTCTTCCAGGCAAAATGAATGCATTATAGGATTTGTCTCAGATGACATTTATCTCTTCTTTCCCTCTTTTGCTTTCTCTCCTTCCCTTTCCTGTGGCATTGACGTGAACTGCTATTCCTATCAGAAGCTGATAGGGAGGGCAGAATGACTATGTAGGTCAGTACTGTATTATGGCCTCCTGACTTGCCCAGGTTTTGGACTTGAACGTGCTATGAGTACTTGTGACCTGCTGTCTGGGATGGACTAGGAGTCTGGTGAGAAAGCTGACGCCAGTCTTGTCCTGGCTCCACCCTGATGGGAGATTGTTCTGGAAGTCTGGTATTAGAGTAGTGCTTGTGTTGCCCTGCTCGAGGCCATGTTGGGCCCTATGTGTGGGTGTGTGTTTGCTGCATGGCTGGAGATTTAAGGCTACACTCAGTGCTCGTGCCGAACGAACTCAGTTGGTCCAGGTGCTCTGGCCTTGGCTGCTGGAGGGCAGCAACCTAGTCTTTGCTCTGACCCTGAGAGACCAGAAACAGTTGGAAAAGCATTAGTTCTGGAGCCTTTGTCCTATTTGATTTTGAACCATCCAGCTCATTCTTGTCCTCTGAGCGTTTTAGCCTAAGGCTGATCTTGCACCAAAGTAGGGATCATACCCAAGCTTGCTCTGTCCTGTGTCTTGCACTTACCAGTAGGTCCCGAAACCCTTTGCCACTCCTGGATGTGGACACCATGTGGTTAATGGAAACGATTGTGACCTGAGCTCAGTTTCTCACAGGGTGGCCTTGGGCAGCCACTTAGAGCTATCTGGACTTTTTCCTAGATTGTCATAGTCTTTTTTTTTTTCATGGTGTGGCAGGAAAAGAACTCCTGGGATTTTGTGCTTGGCACAGAGTAAGTATTCTATTCTGAAGCCTTCCTGCACTCTCTGCGCAGTATGAGTAGACTCAATTGGAGCATGTCCTATAATGCCACTGCAACTCAGCCGGAACAGCCAGCAGCTCATAAGGGAGTTTGTTTACTCTCATCAGGCCTGCCACAGACAGATGCTAGATCTGCAGTGTAGTGTAATGAAAGAATCAGAAGGATTCTGATATTTTAGGTCCCTAAAACGTGTTCCTTTCCACTGGTCACAAACTTTTGCCAGAACTATTTTCTGACATGAAGCTTTCCTCTCCACTAAAAAAGTCAAATCCAAGATGCACACAGCCCAAAGTCTTAACCTTGAACTGCCGGTATAGGTATGAGAAAAGCCCACGGCCGGCCCCTGGGGCCCTCTTGCAAGTCTCTCTTGGGTGAAGGAAACACACAGAGCCAAAGAGGCAGTGGCAGAGAAGCATTGCATCTGCAGTCTTGGGATCAGCTCACAGGACTCAGGCTAGAAAGGGAGGGATGCAGATGTGAGAAAAGCTTTTGTTTTTTGAGACAGCATCTCACTGTGTAGTTCTGACTGTCCTGGAGCTCACTATGTAGATCACGATGGCCTCAAACTCACAGAAAGATTTGCCCACCGCTGCCTTCTGGGTGCTGGGATTAAAGGTGTGTATCACCTTGCCTGGCCATGTAGCCCATGTTTGGTGGTACTTTATTTGTAGTTTCACTTGAATTCCTAGAAGTTACACAGTGATAGAGGATTTCTTGTTCTTGTTTTTGTTTTTCCAGAACCATGCCAGGTGGAAGTGAGGCTGTTACTGGCCTACAACTCTGGTGCACGCATTCCAAAGTCTCCATGGATGGAGGGTGGTGAGATGTCCCCACAGATGGAAACCAGCATTGAGGGTACCATCCCCTTCAGTAAGCCTGTGAAAGTTTACATTATGCCCAAGCCTGCAAGACGCTGACCCACAAGCAGAAGCCTGGAGCTTTACCTGGAAGTGGTGTGTAGGCATGAAGAGCATGTAAACCTTACATGCTCTTCATGTATCATATACAAGATCAGTCATTTTTGCATTAAAAACAGAAATCTTCTGGTTTATTTCCTCCATTCCCATAATAAAGTTGAGAAAACACCTAGCTGTTCTAGTTTCTGGTCCTAAAAAAAAACAAAAAAAACAAAAAGACATAGCAATAATGACACATGCTTAATTCTAAGATGTAAAACATACAGTCCGATTTTCCAGGCATTTCCAAAGTCCTGGAAATTCAAGCCACAGTCTTGTTTCTTGAAGTAACAGTGTGTTTGCCACCCTCAACTCCAAAGCCATTGACAGCTGCATATTTATCACTGAAAGACACTAAAGGACCTTGGACGTCTGTTGTCTTCCCTAGAGACCTCTTTCTTAACCAGGCAGTGAATGGGCCAAGAAATGACAGAATAACAGGACAATAAGTCATTTTTATTCTGAGATGAATTCTTGATGTTGCCTGTCATTATCCGCAGAATCTCTTTGCCTTTAATAAAGGCATAAGAGCCATGCTTTGGGAAAGAAAGCAGTGTTATGGGAAGATGATTCCAGTAGAAGGAAGAAAGTTCTATCTGGCAGCATCTCCGCTGCATTGGAGCTGCATAAGAAGTCTAGAGGAGACAGAGTAAGTCTGTGGCAGGGAGATTAGCTGGGTAGCAGGCCTGTTCTGTGTTCCCCATCTGTCACTTAACCTTAATGGCATCCACACAGGGCTTAGAGATTAAATCATGGCTTCAAAATGGTACAGTTAATAGTCAAGCCTCTATTCATTCAAATCTAAAAAGAATTCCAAAGGCCCAAACTGTTCTACTACAGGGGAAGTATGTGAGTGTTCCGGTTTGAGTATGTCTCCTAAAGTTGACCTGTGGGAACCACACCCCTACGGCAACATTGTTGGGAGGCCTCATAAGGGGCAGTATGGTTGTGAAAGCCTTGCCTCAGGATTGGGTTAATGTCATTATTATAGGAATGGGTTTTGTAGCAAAAGCTAATTTTGGGGCTAGCTGTGGTGGTGCATACCTGTAATCCCAGCACTCTGGAGGCAGAGGCAAGTTGGATCTCTGTGAGTTCAAGGCCAACCTGGTCTGCAGAGCAAGTTCCAGGTTAGCCAGAGCTATATAGTGAAAACCTGTCTCAAAACAAAAAACAAGGTGTGGAGTATTTTTGCGGGGAGGGTTCTGGGGCTGAGAAGAGCTGTGCAAGCATGAGGACCTGAGTTTGAATTCCCAGAATCTACATAAAAGCTGGATTTGGTGGCATGCATGAGTAACTACAGGATGCAGTTTGGGGAGGCAGGAAGACCCCTGAAGCTTATTGGTCAGCCACCTTAGACCTTGATAAATCTAGATTCAATGGGAAGATTCTGTCTCAAACTAAGGTGGGTGGGTATGGTGTGGTAAGCTTTTAATCCCAACACTTTAATTGACATGGGCAGGTGGGTCTCTGCATTCAAGGACAGCCTGGTACACATCACAGTGTGGCACGTGTGTGGGCATACCCTCACCATGCACTCTCATATACAATAATAAATTCATCTAAAAAATATTTAATTAGTATGGTTGTTTTACTTGCTTGTATGTCTGTGTGCCTGGTGTCCTCCGATCCTGTAGACCTGGAGTTACAAGCAGTTGTGTCTCCATATGAGTTCTGGGAATTGAACCAGGTCCTCTACAAGTGCAACCAGTGCTCTTAACTGGTAAGTCATCTCTCCAGCTCCTAATAAATGCTTTCTTTAAAGGTGGAGAGCAATTGAGGATACCTGAAGTCACCTCTGGTCCCCATATTCATGCACATGTGTACCCTTATACCCACACAAAACAGGTTTGGTTCCTTGGCTACTGCCCTTCTCTATCATAGGGTGACACAACATGAAAATCCTTGATAGATACCAGAGCTATGATCTTGGACTTCCCAGCCTTCAGAACTGTGAACCAAAGAAATTTCTGTTCCTTAATTGCCTAGTCTTAGGTATTCTGCTACAGTAGCAGATTAAAAAACTTAAAACAACAGCAGAACCTTCAAATGTCTGGCTCTCCAGTGTTTTGTAAAATAGGAATAAAGTATATGTTGTGATGGCTAGTTTTATGTTAATTTGACACAGCTATAGAGACTTGGTGGAGGGGTGGGAGGAGGGAACCCCAATTGAGAAAATGTCTCCAGAAGTGGGGCTATAAGAAGCCTATAGGGCAGTTTCTTTATTAGTGACTGTGGATAGGAACGTCCTTGGGCTGGTGTCCTGGGTTTTATAAGAGCAGGCAGAAAAAGCATCAGTGACTTCTGCATCGGTTCCCACTTCCAGGTTCCTACCCAGTTTGAGATCTTACCGTGGCTTCCCTCAGTGGACTGTGACTTGGGACATGTAGGCAAAATAAACTTTTTCCTCCCCAGGTTGCTTTTGGTCATGGTGTTTCATCACAGCAATAGTAACCCTGATGAAGATATATGTCAGGGGTTGTTGAATGTGATGGATTAGGTGATAGTAGTATCTACATCTATAGTCAATCTTGATCATATTTGGAACTTAGGAGCTTATAAAATAATAGCAAGAATAATATACAATTATTCAGAGGCGAAGCTAGGACTTGAATTCAACATGCGACTCTTCGGTTGTGCCTGGCACTGTTGTAGCTCTTTACGTGAATTAACCCTTCCAACTACTTTACAAAGTAGGGCCTTCTGTCTTCATTTGATAAACAAAACAATTCAAATTTTAAGAGATTGGGCCAGTGAGATGGCTCAGAAGTCTAACATCTTGAGTTCAATTTTGGGGACCCAAATGGTAAAAAGGAGAACTAACTACAAGTTGTGTTCTGACCTCCGTGTTCCATGTCATGTGTGCCCCTGCTTCCCCTCACATTGAAATAAATGCTGTCAAATTCCTAAAAAAAAAAAAAAATTAAAATTTCAGAGAAATTACATAATTTGTCCTATGTTACATTGTTAGCGACTGACACACCTGGGACTTTAGCCAGCCAGGTAGTCTAGCTCTGAGAGGCTATAACTGCTAGAGAGGTAGGAGGGGAAGAAAGCCTAGGGAGTGGACTCCCAGTGTGTTCATCTGTTTCATATCTCAAAGATGTGGCACCATGGGGCTTTCATGTCACAATAGCACAGTACCCAGAAAAGATGCCTACCACAGAAAATGAAGTTTGGCTTGGTGGCAGTGGCATATGCTTTTAATCCCAGCAGAGGCAGGGAGATATCTGTGAGTTCGAGGCCAGCCTGGTCTACAGAGTGAGTTCCAGGACAGCCAGAGTCACACGGGGAAACCCTCTCTTGAAAGACAAAAAAAAATAAAAAGAAAATGAAGATCTGGCCCTGAGCTAATGGCCTCTGCTGAATTGTGGCAAAAATGAAAACATCAAAACCCATGGCTGCTAACTGAATCCATTATTGTATAACAATTGAAACCCTAATGGAAGAGTGTGCTGGATACTCTTCAGATATGGTACCCTCTTTTAAAATTCCTACCAAGGGCTGGAGAGATGGCTCAGTGGTTCAGTGTGCTCGCTGTTCAATCATAAGCTCAGGAGTTCAAATTCTAGTATCTCTGTTGGGTGTTTAAAAACACCCAACTTTAGCTCTAGCTCAGAGGAATCTGAAGCTTCCTCTCTGACCTCCACAGATACTGGCATACACTCACAGACAGATGCACACATAGAAGTAAAATAAAAAACCTTTAAATTCTCCTTCCAGCTTCTCCATTACGGGTGTGTAACATACACAAACACACAGGTAAACATACAGTAGTGTATGTTCCCTCAGAGCCCAGGCTAGGACTTGTGCTTTTCGTAAAGCTCCAGATGCACTTCTGTACAGGGTGGGCAGACTTCATTGGGCAGGTTTTGACTTAGTAGCAGAATACCTTTTTCAAAGTTGTATGAGAACTGAATAGGCTTCACTAGAATCTGTGGAATTTGCCATGCTGGTGGAGTCTGGACAGAGGTTGAACAAATCCTGACAAGCCTATTACTGAGGAATTCAATTATTTGAGGGGGTAGGCTCAACCTTTGAAATTCCTTGTACTCAGAAATGTCTGGTTCTGTGAAATACGAGTATATTTATTTTCTACATCTGGCTCCACACTTTCACTGATGTGAATGTTCATACTGGTGCATCTCCAGCCCATCTCCTAGCATATGACAGGCAAGGGAAGAACCATGACATGCCTGTCAAGTAAACCCTGAGTCCAGACTTCTGAAAAGACATTTGGAGTTCACATGACTGAGTTGAAGAACTGGTATGTAACACATGGCTGATTTTTGTCTTAGGAACCACTCAGGCTAGAATAAATTGAGGGCTGTGTTTCCTACAAACTGAATCAAAGTATTTAAAAGATTAATGTAGGGAACTAAGTATAACTTCGCAGGATTGTTTCTCTCCGGGTTCTGTATATAGCAGTCACCATGTAGACACAATTTGGAAGTGGTATTATTTATTAGCAGTTTTTATATGAAGTTTAATGACTTAACTGCTAGATACCTCTCAAGTTTTTACTGTTCTCCTACTTACTATTTCTCTTTAAATAATCTAGGGACAATGCAGGATGTATAAAGCATTGACAACCATGCCTAATTTAATACCCACTGACGCCATCTTAATTTAGATTGGGGTGGGGGCAGGAGGCTGGGATTACATTACCAAAGATGCTACATACCTACATAGGATTGGCTTTATAAGCTGAGGGAACATTGCTAGAAAGATCCTGCCCGTCCTCTGACAAGGGCACTAAGGAGGATCTCCCCAGATCTACAGTGGGTGTCAAGTCAGAGGAGCTCACTCTCGGGAACCTCCAGAGCACTAAGAGGTATATTGCTTGACAGAAATGAAGATGCAGTGTTAGTGCTAACCTGACCTAGCTACTTACTTTCTGGGTGAAGTTAAAACAGTATACAAGTTCATTCTAGGCATATTTTCTTGTGAAGCTGTATAAGTTGCTCTCTAATCTATGGACTAGCTCTTGGTCCATAGAAGCATCTACCAGCATCTGCCTCATCTGAGGCTGCTAACCTCTCTAAGCCAGATGCCACCCAGTCATCCCTTCCCCATATCCCTTCCTGCTGCTGCTGGGCTTCTGCTAGGCCCCTGCATAGGAGAAGGAAAGGCTAGTCCTCCTGGAGTGGGCCTTAGGTTAGGTGGCTGGTACAAAAGCCAGCAGCAGCTTCCTGCCTCTCTCTTTCCAAGGATCTGTCTATCTCCACCTTCTGTTCTGAACTTAACCCAGGTCTTTGCACTTGGTAATGACCAGTGGGAGGCAAGGGGCAGGGCCCAGGCACTTTGAGGCCAGCACACTGTTGCCTGGGCATATATAGACACTGAAAAGTGTAAACTGCTCATTCTCCTCCTCCATCTTTACAATTCCTGGGTGCGTGGGGGAGATATAGGCCCACACTGTGACTCATCTGTAAATTGCCATGATTTTCTGCATTAAAATATTTGTAAAATTTAAAAAAAAAAGATGCTTAATTGGGCCACCCATGTAACTCGAACCAAAAATCAGCCTTTTAAGGCTATTGCTTTACCAACAGCTAGGGTAGACTGCTTCATTTAGTTAGTTATAGATGTGATAAATACAACATCTACTAAATGTATAGCTCAGGCAGCTGCCAAGTAAGTCTGGTGAGCTGATGGGCATTTAAGTATTATTTTTCCGTTTATCTATTATTTGTTTATTATGTGTACACGTGTTTTGCCTGCATTATATCTATGTACCGTATGTGTTGCCCACAGAGGCCAGAAGAGGGTGTCAGATCCTCTGGGATTGGATTTGCAGACTGCTGTGAGTTACCATGTGGGGGCTGGAACTCAAATCTGGGTCCTATGGAAGAGGCCAGTGCTCTTAACTGCTGAGCCATTTCCAAAGACTCAGATTAAGTATCATCTCCTTGGTGGCACCTTTCCTAGTTTTTTCTTCCCAGCCTAATCAGGCTAAATTAATCTTTTCTTTGTGCTATTGTTGGATCTTGTAACTATTATGGGATTGTCTGTTTCTTCCACATAACATTCTAGGGAGTGGGTCAATACAGGATCTTACTATGTAACCCTTACTATGTAACCCCTGCTAACCTGTTTTGCAGACTGTGCTTGCCAGGAGTTTGTGGTGATCCTCCTGCCTCACATCTACAGTGCTGCATTACAGCTGTGCATTGCCCTGCTTGGCTTTTCTACATACCTTTAAGATTAAGAACTGTAAATTGTACCTCTCCAGACCCCTAAGATCCAGCAACAACTGGCCCTAAGAAAATCAGTAACAGGTTCTCAGTAGTGAGCATGGAAGGTAACTACTGAACAAGTGAGATATTTCTTTTGGGATCCAACATTCTATAAATCTGTAAAGTAATAAGATGCTATGTAATAACCATAAAATGAACTAGTTGGTTTACCTTGGCTCCACTAATGGGATGATGATTACAATGTTGCTTTTGGTTTATTGAGTCCTTAGAACATCCCAGACAACGAGCTGAGAGTTACTGCAAATTACCTCATGGATTTCCTACAGTGATACCAGGTATTAACAATCTGACAGACAGGAAGGGTGAAACTCTGGGAGATTAAATAAAGGCTCTACCAGTGATTGGCAGAGAATCATAATTCAAAACCAAGGCTATTTGACAGCAAAGCCTACACTTAGAATCTCCTCCCCAGGTGTTGTTATTTTGAAACAGGTTCTTGCTATGTAGCCTAAATGGCCTATAAGCCTCCATATAGCCCAACGTGGCCTCAAGATCAAACCTCCTGCCTCAGCCTCTGGGATGCTTGAGCTTACAGCTATGTGGCATGATACTCAGTTCTGATAGCTCTTTTAAAAAGAGGGGGGATAAAGGAGCTGGAGAGATGGTTCAGAGGTTAAAAGCACTAACTGCTCTTCCAGAAGACCTGATTTCAATTCTCAGCACTCACATGGTGTCTCACAACCATCTGAAACTCCAGTTCCACAGGATCCAACACCCTGGTATACAAACAAAAATGCAGACAAAACATTCCTATGTATAAAATGAAAATTTTAAAAATAAAAGGACAAAAATAAAAACAAGGATGCTGATATTTTAAAGTTATCTCAATTAGTCCAAGGTTTCACAAAGGCCACCTGTTCTACTAAATAATAGTATGTGTGGGGGGAACTAAAAAAAAAAAAAAAAAACTATCCCAGCCCATGGAAGTTTTTTGTTGTTATTTTGAGACAAGGTTTCTCTGTCCTGGAATGCACTCTATAGACCAGGCTGGCCTTGAATTCACAGAGATCTATCTACCTGCCTTGCCTCAAGTGCTGGGATTAAAGGTGTGTGCCACCTACCCCAGCAGAAAGAAGAAATTTAAGGGAGAAAATGCCTCCATAGGATTGACTGGCCTATAAGCAAGTCAGTAGGGCATTTTCTTGATTGATGATTGGTATAAGAGGTCCCAGCTTTCTGTGGGTGGTACCATCCCTGGGCAAAGATCCTGGATGGTCTAAGAAGCAGGCGGAACCGTGGGTGAGCAAGCTAGTAAGATCTGTCCTCTATGGCCTCTGCATCAGTTCCTGCCCTAACTTCCCTGGATGATGAACTACAAGCTGTAGGCTGAAATAGACCCTTTCCTCCTCAAGCTGCTTTAGGTCACAGTGTTTTATCACAGCAGTAGAACTAGACAGACATCTAATCCAGCCCCAACATTTTATATTTAGGGGCTCTGAGAACTGTCTGGCTCAAGGCCCAAGGTTAGTTAAGAGGGTCTACCTATAACCTAGCTGTGGGCGTATTTCCACTGTTGCTCAAGTGCTCCCTCATTTTATTCAGTGTTCATGTTATCCGCACAAAGATCTTCCTTGATTCATCTTCTGACCCTACTTTTTCATAACTGATTTTATATGTGGTCTATATTTTTTTACTTACTTTCTGCCCTAGCATGTAACCATCATAAAAACAAGTCAGTTTTGCTATTTCTCTGGAGCCTACAGCAGTGTCTGGCATATAAAGTGCTTTAAAAAATATTTGGACTGGGCAGTGGTGGTGCACGCCTTTAATCTCAGCACTCAGGAGGCAGAGGCAGGCAGATCTCTGTGAGTTTGTTCAAGCATAGTATACATAGCAAGTTCCAAGTTGCTATGGGATAGCAGGGATATATAGAGAGATCCTGTCTCACCACCACTATCCAAAACAGAAGTTGGATTAATGGATAAAGTTTCCAAAGCATCAACTGAGTTGAGATCTTTAATGCTTTCAACTTTTTCTTTGGCCTTTAAGTTTCAGCCTTTGTTCTTGTATGAAGTTTTTCACACTTTGAACCTAACACATATTGTACTACTAAGCCTCAGTAAACATCTCTCTTTTCTGCTTTTAAGCAACCTGAAGGGGAAGAACTTTGTCTTAGCTGTCCATTGATCTACGTGAAGAATGTGAACACATGTTCAAAATACACAGTGGCTGGTGTGGAGAACGGTAAGAGAGAGAGTCAAGGCACTGTTGTGTAGGATATATTCTCTGGGGTCCATCAGCATGTGGAATGGAAGACCCCTCCTACCCTCACCCCTTTGGCAACCAAGGCATTATACTCCTTCACTGCCTGCTCTGTCTGGAGGACCCGAACATCAATGCCTTGTTTCTCAAGGTACTCCACAGTGGATGGTGGCACCTGGAAAGAAAGAAAAGATGAATAAGAAGAGGGGAAGGGACACCAGAACTTTTCCTGTCATAAGGCAAGCGTACTTTACAGAATTAGAACACCTGTCATTTCTCAATCACCCAGTGTGTCACTATTCCAAAATTTGGCAGGGAGCCCCAATGAGTTTCAGAAAAGCTTTTGAGGAGCTAGGTTCTGAACACTGCAGTGGTTCAGACTGTATGAGCATGCATAAAGCCATAGGTTTGCCCCCAGTACCAGGGTGGGAATAGCAGATGGCTGTCAGTTCCCAAGTATCTCACAATATCCATGCTTTAGCCCTGGTGAAAAGGAAAAGGAAGTGTGGAATTTTTGAGTCAGCCCTGGGTTGAAGCCCTTCTAAACAGTGTGATTCTGAGTAAGGAGTCAGATTCAGCACAGCTCACAGGGTTGTTACAGAACTGAATTAAGATATAGAAAATGTCTGACATGGTGCATACACATGTTATACATGCTATGTAAACTTTTTTAAAAAAATTTATTTTACTTATGAGTGCTCTGTCTGCATGTACACCTGCATGCCAGAAGACAGGGTCAGATCCCATTATAGGTGGTTGTGAGCCACTGTGTGGGTTGTGAGAACTGAACTCAGGACCTCTAGAAGAGCAATCAGTGCTCTTAACCACTGAGCCATCTCTCCAGCCCTGCTAGATAAACTTTTAAAGTTACATAGTCCAACTTAAGTCTAAAGGTGAACCTTCCAATGTGCCAAACCAAAAGACCTTCCACCAGCCTTTAAAAGTGTCTAACCTTCCTGTTTCCTCTCCTATAAAACACGGCTAACAATACTTATGTCACAGAGTTTGGTGAGGGTGTCATTGGCACTGCATATACTCTTCACTCAAATATCTTCTCAGAGCAGCCTTTCTGGACCACATAAACAACCTCTCCTAAGGTACCATTTTGTTTACAGTATTTATTATCTGAGGTTATCTAGTTTTGTTTTTAAAGTTTTTTAAAATAATTTTTTTTATATTTATTATTTTATGTATGTGGTGTTTTGTTGTGGACACTGAATGCAACTTGTGCACAGATGTACATGCAGGCAGAACAGGATCTCTGTGAGTCTGAGGCCAGCCTAGGGTACGTAGTGAGTGAGTTCTAGGACAGTCAGCATTACGTAGTGAGACCTTGTCTCAAAACACACACACACACACACACACACACACACACACACACACACACACACAAAAGGGATCTCATTTCCATAACTGTATTTGTGAATATATTAAGTATTTTCTATAGCTCAGACACTGTTCTAGGCATTGAGGACACTGAGATTAATAAGGCAAATGAGGTTTTGTTACCACCGTCAATTACAAAACAAGCTGGAGAATCGGCTTAGAATTTAAGAGCACTTGTTGCTCTTGCAGAGGACCCAGGTTCGATTCCCAGTACCCACATGATAGCTCACAACTTCTGTAACTCTAATCCTGGGGATCTTTGACCTCCATAGGCACTGAGCACATACATAATACAAAGATGTTCATGCAGGTGAAACAAGTGCACATAAAACAAAAATCAATAAATTTTGTAAGTCACAAATATGTTTTTAATTTTATTTTGTGTGTATGGGTGTCCTGCTGGCATGTATGTCTATACACCACATTCATGCCTAGTGCCTGCAGAGACCAGAAGAGGGTCCCCGGAGCTGGAGTTAGAGTTATGAGCCATCCTGTGGGTCCTCTGCAAGCGTTCTTAACCGCTGAGCCATCTCCACAGGGCTGCTTGATTCTTTGCATGGATTCTGGGAACTGAACACAGGTCCTTGTGCTTGCAAGGCTCATGCTTCTACTTCCAGCATGTGGAAGGGAAAGACAGAAGAATCACAGCAAGTTCTAGGCCGGTCAGGGATGCAAAAGAAGACCTTGACAAAACTAAAGTGAAATAAAAATGGTAAGGAACTGAGATGGAGGTCAGCTGGTCAGCACTTGCCTCGCATGCACAAAGCCCTGAGTTATTCCCTAGCATGGCGTAAACTGTGTGTGATAGTATATGCCTGTAATCGTGCATTCGAGATGTAGGGACAAGAGGCCCCAAAGAAGGACCAAATACAGTTAAGTGTCTCTTGATGACTTTTCAGCAAAACCCTGACCCCATGTTTAAAGGTGGTTCTGTAGGAGTACACCACCTACTGACATTGTTGCTGCTGTGTGTACACACACTGTGATGCTTACACAGCGATATAATTATGTAACAATGCACTGCTCAGAACATACCCCTGTTGTTGACTGACTTGATAACTATAGAACATGAGAAATTCTGGAACTGGGGTATTTGTGAGAAATAGTTGAAACAACAAAATCAGGGTTGGGCAGACTCGGAAAGCCCAATACTGACAGAGTGGAGTAGTGTATGCTGTCTTACTCAGCCTAGGCCACTTATAGCTCAGCAAAATGAGAGGCCATGCTAGATAGAGCTGAACTCTAATTAAGGAGCTATCTATCAGAAGTAAGGTCCAGGAGACAAGTGTGTGTCCTTGGGAATGTGGAGGACACCAGAGCCTACCTTCAAGGCCTCACTCATTCCTCTGCCAATCACAAGAGTCTGTATGCCCTTCTCAGCAACTTCCTTTACATCTGCAGGCTGCACCCCCGGAGAATGCTACATGTGGAGGAGAGAGCAAAAAGGTACCAATGTTTTTTCACAACAGAATTAAAGAAAAATTTTATTTTATGTGCATGCATGTTTTACCTTCATGTATGTATGTACACCTTACATGTGCCTGCTGCCTGCCAACGCCAGAAGAGGGCGTCTGATCCACTGGAGCTGGAGTTACAGACAGCTGTGAGCTGTCACGCGGGTGGTGGGAACTAAATCCCAGGTCCTCTCTAAGAGCAGCAAATGCTTAACTACTGAGCCATCACTCCAGCCTCCCCCCAATGTCCTTATGGGATTCGTTCCAGAAATGTTTACTGAGAGTTCCTCTGGGCCAAGCGTATTCTCATATTCCGGGCATGGGAATAACAAAGAGGAGCAGTGCTGCGTTCAGGGAGCTCCAAGTCTAATGACAAACACAGATGTCTTTTTCTTCTCCTCCTCTCTCTCTCCTCCTCCCTCCATCTCTCCCCTCTCTGTGGCAGAGGCTCATGTAGCTCAGACTGGCATTAAGCTGAGTCTATACCCTATCTTTGAATTTCTGATCCTCCTGTGTCTAGCAATGGTGTACTGGGATTATAGGCATAAATCACAATGGTCAGGGGGCAATTTCAGTGGGATGAGAAGCAGTATTAGCAAGTAAGTTCAGAGGCTGCAGAGAAGTCTCAGTGGGTAAGAGGACCTAGTTCAATCCCAGAACCCACACTGGACAGCTCACAACTGCCCGTAACTTCGGCTCCAGGAGATTTAATATCTGTGACCTGTGTCAACACCAGCTCTCATGTGGACATACCTATGCGCACACACCCACAAATTAAAAATAAACTATCCAGTATGACTCAGGCAGAATGACAGGTGTGGCAGAGAAGAAAGCAACTGCTCACCGTGTTAAGATTTCGACTTTAGGAAACAAGAATCCTGAGGCTGGGACTGTAGCTCAGATGGTAAAGCCCAGCATGCACAAAAAATAAAATAAGAATCTCCACACTATTTTTTTCTGAGCTTCATCCACTTACGTCTAGAACATTTAAAATTATCCTTTAAAGCATATTACTATGTCAGCAAAGGGACACGAGAAGTGGCCAGCCCAAGGTACTGGGCTGCAGCTGTCAATGTATCTGCACAAGGATGAGAATCATAACAAAGAACAATTTAATGATACACATGCCAACACTATTGAACAGCTAAGTTTAAGTAACAGATAATGGTATTTATTAGTTGCCTGATTTTAATCATTGCCTTATAACGATGGAAGAGAATGTCAGCAGCAAAAGTACACTTTTATCTTGGGACAGAATACAGAGCTTGAGACTCTGAAGAGTAGTTCTGCTCCAGTTTTTCTGTTTTCCACAACGATCAGAAGTTTAGAGGATTAGATTGCTTTCTTTAAAAAAATATTTAAATTTGTGGGCTGGAGAGATGGCTCAGTGGTTAAGAGCACTGGTTGTAGCCAGGCGTAGTGGCACACGCCTTTAATCCCAGCACTTGGGAGGTAGAGGCAGGTGGGTCTCTGTGAGCCCGATCCAGTCTTGTCTACAGAGTGAGTTTCAGGAGAGCCAGAGCTACAACACAGAAACCCTGTCTCAAAAACAACAACAAAACAACAAAAACAAACAAATTAAAAAAACTGTAACCCAGTCCTGGGGGATCTTATGCTTTCTTCTGGCCTCTGTGGACATGGCATGCAAGTGGTACACAGACATATATGCAGGCCAAACACCTATACACAAAAAATTTTAAAAAAGTATTTGTTTGTGACTTGTAAATGTTTATGGATTTTTTAGTTTATGTGTAGGTCTTCTGCCTACATAAGTATCTGTGGTATACCGTGTGTATACCTAGTATCTGTGGAGACCAGAAAGGGGTGTCAGATCCCCTAGAAATGGAGTTATAGACAGTTGTGAGCCACCATGTAAGTGCTGGACTTAAAACTGGATCCTCTGGAAAAGAAATAAGTGTTTTTAACTGAGACGTCTCACCAGCCACAGCTTGTAATGTTTTAAAATTATTTAAAAATTTTAAAAGTTATAATTGAAAGGGACATACTCACATGATTACAACTGTTTATTAAAGACTATAAAAGGAGTGGATCAGACACTGTTTTTAGTCCCATACTCTGTGATTAATCCTAGATCCACCCTGAACTTCATAAATGATTTAAAGAACTTACTTTTGTTCCTCTGGAGCTATGACCACAATGAATGTTTAACAGAATTACAGATCAGGGTCGGAGAACTTCACCTTCCTTAAATAAATGCATTTATGCGAGCTACAGGGCAGTTACTTCATTTAACAAAGAATAGCAGCTGCTTTGAATAGAGCCAGGATCCCCAAACTCTGAGGGCTCACGATGTTTCATTATAGTAACTATCTTGACACAGACCATACTGACTGCTAGAAATGCCGGAGAGGTTGCCAGGAGCGTGAGACTGTATCTTCTGGAGATTCAGACTAGAGCTGGCCACAGCCGATCTGAGTTCCTGGATCACATGTGATGAATTCAGCTGCTGCTGTTGCTACCCTGAGGGTCCACAGTGCCCTATACTGAGCAATAAAAGATAACAGCAGGGGCCTGTGGGTCCAGGCACTGGCAGTAATTACGCTCTGGAATTGGAGCATCACACTGTTATCAAGGCATCTTCAACCTGCTCTCAGTGCCTCTGCTTCCAATCCCTAAGGCAACCACCAAGGCTCTCACTGAGCATGACTCTGTTCTTTATTAAGAGACCCTTTATCACACAGCCTAGGGTTGTAAAGCTTACTGTTTTTTCTTGGGGAGAATGACTAATGGTAGAAGAATGTCTTGCCTACTATCCACTATAGCAGCTAAACAAGAGGGTTTCATCCTTTGTGGCTGAGAAATTTTATGACCAAATTGAAAAGGAAACGTGCCTAGATTAAACTTGCAATGAATCATTCCCTTCTGCCAAAATTAAAGGTTTATGAATGGATATAGTAGGAGCAGTATGAGCTAGCTATACTGTAATGAAAGCAGATGCTGTGAGGGAAGGATAAAGAATTGCTGGAATGTATCCCCTGGAGATACTGTCTGAAGGAAGGTTAAAGGACTACTGGAATCTATCCCCTACAGATACTGAGTTGTGTTCTCATTTTCCTTTACCTGAATGAACAGCCCCTTGACTGATCTCTTAGTCACTGGGACAGTGGCTGCTTTTCTGCCACAGTCTGGTGACCTGGCAACAGTTCTCCACAGTGATTTCAGCCTCCCTCATTTCAGCCTTGGTTCATAGGAGCCCTGAGTCTCACTTTGACCAACGTTCCTGTGGTCCCACTAATAAGGGGAAGTTGAGAATGGTCTTCTGCTGTATGCTTGCCCATGACCAGCACTCTCAGCAATGGTAGGTCCTGTGGAATAGTGTATAAGATTCAGAACCAAACTATACCAGGTGTAAACCCTGCAGCTGTGACACGGGGTTGATGAGGCCCACAGACAGCTTTGTTTTGAGGGCAAACCACAGAAAGAACCTGGAACTCACAATGCCCACCTCTCACTCAAGGTATACAGCTGGATCTCTTCCTTCCCAACCAAGCCAGGAGCCTGATCTGGCCTAGAATTTTGATCCTTAAGAACTGAATTCCCAACAAGAACAACAAAAATTAGCCATTGCCAGGAGCTGGAGGTGTGGGACAGAGAAAGTGGCACTGGCTGCTCATGGCTGTGAGTGTTCTCTTGAAGGCTAGTGAATATATCCTGGATTCCTGTAAGAGTAACTGTACAAGCTTATGAACATGAATGGAATTTTGGGTCCATTATATTACATTCTGTAGTCTATTTTGTGTGAATGGGTGTTTTGCCTACATGTATGTCTGTGTGCCATGTACATGCCTGATGATGGAGGAGGCCTGAAGAGAGTGTTAGACATCCGGAAACTGAAGTTACACATGGTCCTGAACTGCCATGTGAGTGCTAGGGATCAAAACCAGGTCCTCTGGAAGAGCAACCAGTACTCTTAACTGCTGAGCCATCTCTTTAGCCTTACATTGTGTACTTCAAAGGGGTAAGTTTAATAGTGATGAATATACTTGGCAGAGAGGGAGAAATAGTAACCTGGCTGTTCGGGAGGTTGGAAGCTACTTGGTTGACCTTCTGTAGTGTCAACCAATCTAATCACTAGAGTCTTACCTCAGTTCCTGTTTCTCTCCAATCCCAAGCCCGACTGCCTCCTGGCCATACTTTGCAATCCTTATAGGTTAAGGTAGAGCCTTGTACTTTCATTTGTCCCCAGGAGAGGGAAGCAATTTTAGGGGAAGCCATAAGTAACTGAGCTGAAATCTGAAATTAAAAGAGAAAGGTGCTAAGTCAGCCACTAGGTAAAGTTTATACCGCTCCAGAATTCTGAGATAGGAAGCCTCAGTTCTCCACAATATGATAAGTATCCTCTAACAAGATTCTTTGTTTGTTGAGACAAAGTTTCTCTGTGTAGCCCTGCTGCTCTGGAACTCACTGTAGACCAGGCTGGTCTTGAACTCAAAAGAGATCTGCCTGCCTCTACTGGGATTGAAGACGTGCCACCACGGCCCGCCTCTAACAAGATTCTTACCTACTGTGTATACAGGCCTTTACTGAGTACTTCTCTAAAACATATACATTATTCTTGAAGGATCAGGAATTATACAAATCCAGAAAGCAAATACGACAATTATTTCTCAGATTCCAAAGGTAATTCTCAGGATATTTTTATTAGAGATCAAGTTTGAAAGTAGAGATTTACTTTAGTATGGATGGAATGAGGAGGTGGCATGCCCTGCCTCAATATAAACAATACAGCTGAAAAATGTCATATTAAAGTAATTATTTGGTCAGCATGATGGTTACCTGGCACCAAGCCCAACAACTGCAGTTGTTACCTGGAGCCCACATAGGAAAAGAAGACTCTCTCTGTCTCTCATACACACAGACAGACAGACAGACACACACACAGACACACGCATATCAAGTAAAATCTAAGCTGGAGATACAGCTCAACACTTAGAAACAATTGCTGCTCTTTCCTTTGGTTCCTAGCACCCATGAGCAGCTCATAATTACTGAAAACTCTAGTTCTGGGGATCCAGTGTCCTCATCTGGCACATACTCCCATAGACACATATTCACACATGTAAATTTAAAAACAAAATGAAAGAAAAGAGCAACACCTTGCTTTCAAATTAAAGTTATTCATCACTCTTGAAATAAAATTCAAGACCTACCACAAACAGTTAAGTGCTTCTTTATACCAAACACTGAATCTCAGATTTAGTGTGGCTCCCAGGAATTCCCCTTACCACATTCTGTAGGCACCTAAGTTCAACTAGGTAGGAGTGTAAAAGCAAATTGGCCTCCTACTGCAAAGGGAGCAATTGATTGGTAAACTAAGCAGGGACTAAAATTCTCAAAATTGGAGAGATGGCTCGGTCAGTAAAGTGCCTGATGTGCAAACATGAGGACCCCAGTAAGATCATTAGCAACCATGTTAGCACAAAAAAAAAAACGAAGAACTGGGCATAGCTGCACACACCTATAACCCCCACACTGGAGAGGCAGAGAGAGGAGTTTCTCTGGGACTTGCTGGCCAGCTAATCTACCTGAATCTTCAAGCTCTAGTTTCAGTGAGGCCCTTTCTCAAAAACTGAGGTGGAGAGCAATTGGTGACTTCAACACTCACATGCATACAAGTCCACACATCCCCCTGAGATGTACACAAGCATACACTATTATGTATATCAACCCACAAAAGATGAAATCCTCAAAAGTGACAGTCACAGAGGAGGCCTTTGTACTCTCCACATATCCCAGGTAGACCGGAAGCCACGTACCGATGCTCTGAAGACTTGGGTAGGTTAATTCACTTGAACATTATAAGCTAACAATGCCTAAGCACATGAACAAAGAGAAGCACAAGGCGTAAGAGGGCTAGGCAGATATAAAAATAAAAACGAGTGGGATTTTTAATTCATTCTTCAATGCATACATGGGTCCATTAGTAGAACACGAAACTCTTGCTCACTCAAGGTATATGAATATTGAATTAATTTGTGGCTGAATACTAAACTGTATAGACATAGAGGAAATCCCTAGAAAACCAGCCTTTAAAGTAAAAACAAGAAGAAACAAACAAAGGACTGAACAGGCATTTCAGTGACCACACACTATATGGGAATCAGAAATAATAGTATTGTGGTTTGAATGTCCTCCAAATTTGTGTGGAGATTTAATTATAGCAGTTTTAAGAGGTTTTTAATTTGTTTGTTTTGAGACAGGGTTTCTCTATTATGTAGCTCTGGATGTCTTGAAACTCTTGTGAGGACCAGGCTATCCTGGAATTTACAGAGATCCACCTGCTTCTTCCCCCTCCCCCGCAAGCGGTGGGATTAAAGGGATTAAACTACCATACCAGGCTTGTTTTGTTTAGAGACAGGGTCTAAAGATTCTCAAACTGGTCTTGAACTCATTATGTAGCTGATGATGACCTTGATTTTCTGATCCTCCTGCCTCTAGCTCCTAAGTGCTGGTATTATAGGCCTGCATGACCATATCCAGTACATTCTGAGGTGCTGGGGATTAAACCTAGGGCTTTCTGCAAGCTAGGTAATCATTCTACCCTTGTTTTTCTTTTGAGACAGGATCTTACGGTGGAGGGTGTCTCTCACTAGTGATCCTCTTGCTGGGTAAGAGGTGTGACTTCGAAGGACTGAAAAGGCTATAGCTATGACAGCTCTCTTCTTATGTGTTGCCATTTTCACTTATTTTTGAAATAAACTTCACAAAAAAACTTGAAATAAACAAAAACATACCAACATTTTGGTGTACTGCAGGAGTACGTTTGTTGTCATTGGAGTAGGTTCCTCATAAAAGAAGGAGTTTGACCTCTTTTTAAGATTTTATTGTGTACATGTGTGTGCCTGTGAGTTTATTTGCACATGTGTGGGTGCTCATGGAGGCCAGAAGAGGCTGTTGGATCCTCTGGGCTGGAGTTATGAGCAGTTGTGGCTGTCCTACATGAGTGCAGGAAACTGAATTCAGGTTTCCCAGAACAGCAACCACTCGTAACCCTGAGCCATCTCTTTAGCCCCAACCCCCTTTTCTTGCCCTCTTTGCTCTTCTACCATATGATGGTTGCCACCACAGAATGAGGCAGCAATAAAGTCCTTTCCAGAGCTGGCTCTTGATCTTGGACTTCACAGCTTCCAACATTGTAAGAAATACATTTCTGTTCAGTGTATAATGCCTAGCCTCAGGCATTCTATTATAGCAGCATAAAACAGGTTAAGTCATTTAGCATGAGCAAATGATTGGACACTTAAAACTTCCAAGACTTCCTTTATTACCTAAAATGTCCAGTTTTCAACAACTATCATAAGACATTTTTTAAAACCCAAAAAGTGTAAATACTTTCAGTCAAGTAATTATCCAGAATTTAATAAAAGTATGACGACAATAATTCAGTCCATGTATAATCTCAATAAAGAGATGTTTCGGCCAAGTATTAAGTGGATATGCTAGCACTGTTATTTTGATGTGGTTTGTTTGTAATAAGTTGTCAATAAAGAAGTATTGATGAAGTGAGGCCTTTAAGGATTAATGACAGGCAGCTCTGATGGCTGGCTGAGAAAAAAATCACCAGAAACTGAAGCCTGGAGAACTGAGCTCGATACTCAGAACCACGGAGAAGAGAGCTGACTCCTGAAGTTGTTCTGACTTCCTCCTATGAGCCATGGCACACACCCCCATCCACACACATGTGAATAATAAATAGGGGCCTGAGATGGCTCAGTGAATGAATGTACTTGCCACCAGAACTGCTGGCCTGAACTCTATCTCCAGAACCTATATGGTGGAAGAAGAGAACTGACTCCTGAGAGTTGTCCTCTGACCTCCACACATCTGCCTCCCAACCCAAATAAATTATACAAGTAATAAATTAAAAAACACAAACTTTTAAAGGGGGATTAATGTCTTCGTCATGAGATTGGCAAGTTTCCATGAGTGTAGGTTATAAAATAGACCAGCTTCTTCCATGCCTTTTTGGCACATGCTAGATTCCAGCTCTTCTTTTCCATCATACATACAGCATCATGGGTTCCTCACTAGGAACTGAGCAGTTGCTAACTACACACGCAGAGGTCAGAGGACAACTTGTGGGAATTGGGTGTTCTCTTTCATCATGTAGGTTCTGGGTTCATCAGGCTTTCCCACTGAGTCATCTTACCATCCCCCAAGTAAACTTTATAATTACCCAGTCTTAGGAATTCCATTATAGCAATAGCATATAGACTGAGACAAATAGTAAATACAGCTAGTAGGGGTTTGTAATGGTCAGAGTTCTCCAGAAAAATAGAAGCAGATTATTACATATATTAAGTTTTGTGTGTGTGTGTGTGTGTGTGTTTTAAGACAGAGTTTCTGTGTAGTCCCTTGCTGTTCTGGAACTTGCTCTGTACAAACTCACAGAGATGCATATATATATATATTATATATAGATATAATATATATATATATGTGTGTGTGTCAAGGTCTCATGTAGTTCAAAATGGCTTCAAGGACGTAGTCCTGGGATTACAAATGTGTGCCTCCACCACCGCACTTGGCTTGTTGTACTAAAAGATTTATTTCAAGGAAGTGGCTTATACAATAGTAGGGGCTGGCAAATCCAAAATAAGTAGAAATGCTGGCTGGCTTAATGTCTTGGGCTGGAGTGGTTGCAGTATGGAAGACTTAGTTCTTCTTTATCAAGAAAACATTAGTTTTGCTTTAGGCCTTTTACCTGATTAGATGAGGCCCACCCATTCAGAGGATCAAGGACAATCTTTTTTATTTACTAGTCAAATAATTGCAAGAGTTAGCTATATCTACAAAATAACTTCATAGCAGCACCTAGACTAGTATTTGATCAGGTAAGTGGACTCCAGACCACATTGAAGTCAGAAGACAACATAAAACTAAGGCTCACGATTCATTCTTTTTTTGTAAGATGAGCACATGTTTGGGTACCATCCTATTGCAGCTTTTTCTCATGTGTTGCTGGACTGTATAACCTTTGCTTTCTATTATCATGCAGGTGTGAATGAAAGTTCTAATGAGTAAAAATAAAATGGCCATTGTTAGATTCAGAAAATGACAAGGTAACTAGACTAGGTTTGGGGAAGTCATTCAAGAAATTATTCACATATTTACATTCATTTTAGAATCCATGAATGTTGAGCTTTCTTTTTGACAGGACCAACCTTGCTAGAGAGAAACAAACATGCTTTTCTTTGGCCACCCTGAAGCTGAATAACTTCTATGTTCCCAAGGTGTTCAATCATGATACCATTATAGGCAAATTTCTTTTTAAAAGAGTTGATGGGTTTGTTTTTGTCATGACAATCAGCAATGTCCTGAACAGCAGTGTGTTTCCATAGTTGAGTAGACAGTTGTATAAATGTAACCCTCAGTCCTAGCTGAGAGTAAGTCTTCACCACCCGGTGCATTAGCAAAGTTGAAATACAGGAGGTTCTGGAGAGTGGCCACGTGATACTAGTGTGTAGCGGGTAAGTGGCTGGAATTTTTGTTGAGTTCCAGATGGAAGCTGCAGTGAAGAAAACTGTGAACAAGTGAGGAGATGTTTCACTCCACGGTCGGGTGCTGGGGCATGGGCCCATGATCCATTTTCTCAATTTCCTACCTCTCTCTCCTTAAAATCCATAACCTGCAGGAAACACAATTACAAAGCCAGACCTTTACCTAACCAACACCACCAACTACTAATGCAGTTTTGGTACTTCAATTGCAAATAGTCATTACAAAATACGTAACAGAGAAGAGAACCATACTGTTTGAGTACTGTGAGAGGAAGACAAATAAAAAAAAAAAAAGATTCCTGTTTTTGAGGCCATAATACTACATAATACTGAAAACAGATACACTTTTCCAGACAGTGCTGTACTCCTTCAATACTGGCCCTTGGTAAGATCAGCTTGCTTTATATATCAAGTTCCAGAACAGCCATAGAAAGATCCTGCTTCAATAAATAAACAAACAAATACATAAATAAATAATCCAACAAATACTTGTTTTTCTTTTTCATAAATACGAGATAATTTTTTAAAATTTAATTATGCCTAGCATGGTGGCATACGCCTTTAATCCCAGCAGTTAGCAGAGGCCAGTCAGGGTTATAATAGTGAAACCCTGTCAGAAAAAAAACAACTTTTTTTGGTGTGTGTAAGTGCACACACTATACCTATATAGGGGCTAGAACAACATGTAGGAACTGCTTCTCTCCTGCCACCTTGTAGGATCCCAGGATAGAATTTAGGTAGTCAGGCTTACCTGCTGAGCCTCCTCCCACTGAGCTGTGCCCAAGAAAACTTTTGAGAACCAGTATCATGAATTACGGGAAATAGTGAATCTGTATGAGCAGAGCTGTCTGTATCTGTATCTGTATAAATGTGCTATGGTTTCTATACAAAATACCACAGGTGGTTTAAGCAACAGAAATTTCTTTTGTTTGGAAAATGAGAACATAAGATTAAGATGCCAGCAAGGTTGGTTCCTGGCGAGGCCTCTTTATGGCTTGCAAATGGACACCTTGCTGTGCTCTCAGGTGGCTCTTTTTATAACCATGTGCATTCCTGGTGCTGCTTCCTAGTCTTAAAAAAAAAAAATTATCTTTATGTGTCTATGCACCTGCCTGCAGTAATTTAAGTGCACCACCTGCATGTAGGAGCCCAGAGAAGCCAGTGGGAGGCAGTGGACTCTCAGAACTAGAGTTTCAGAAGGCTTTGAGATACTTCCTGTATGCTGGAAACCAAACCTGGGTCTTCTGAAAGAGTATTACTCACTCTTATTTGATGATCCACCTCTCTAGCCACTGTAGGAAGTGGAGGAAGCCAAGTGAGTAATATTCTGAGTGAATGCACAGCCACTATAAAGACCAAGGCCTCAGACTCATGGGAAATAGGCAAAGTCTTCTTCCTTGCACATCTACAAGTATTTACAGATGATTGATCAGGGTGCACAAAAACTAGCAACTGTAGCTTCCTTCTTCCCATTTTCCTACAGAGATTGGCTGGCCCCCACCCCCACTCCATGCAGTACATAATAAACACTGAGGTGCGGAATTGTTGAGGTAGCTGTTGACACTTTATCAGGGTGAGCACAGCCCACTGACTCCAGCTTTTCTGTGCCTTTGTGTTTTACTACTACTACTGTCCTTCCTTCATTCCCTTGCCATCCCCAGTCAGGTTTCCAGATCCAAGCCACAAGGTTCTCTGAACCTCTTTATTTTTTTTTCCCTTCCCCCCTGTCCCCTCTGGAAGAGCAGCTAGTGCTATAAGCCACTGAGTCATCTCTCCAGTCCCCGTGTTACATTTATATTACACCAAACATTACAAAGATGTTTGAAATAGTTCTAGTTTTAAATCAATGTTTAATATCCACCTTCATAGCTTAAAAGCCAATGTGTTTTAAAATATTTCCTAATAGTAACAATACTAATATGAACATGAACAAATGTTGGAATAATATTGCAGGGAACACATTGCAATTTCCTTTTTCTGATATGGACGGTAATACTGTAAAGTTAATGGGAACCTAGGTCCATCAGACTGTCATCCCATCATAAGAATGTCAGAAACATTCTTCTGAAGTAGACAGAACTGCCCCTAAAATCCATTTCCTCTGCACTAAGGAAGAGGCAGTGCTTTCCTCATTTTATTCAGTTTGATAAAATTGTAGTTAAGGATTCTTGGCTCTCATGTGCTACTCTTGTCGGAATCTTACATCCTCTAATTTCCTCAAACATCTCGGTTGCTTAGTTTCTTTTTGGGAATGAAATTATTACTTCCTGAATTTCTTGCTTGGTAATTTCTTTTGGAGCATATGTCCTGATTAAGATTTCCTATGTGTGAGACTGTGTCATTTAAGATAGAGCATAAATCCATAAATCCATGTATGCCTCTACCCATACCCATTTTCTTTCTCTTGCAGTTGCCCTGGCTAGAACCTCCACTCCAGTGTTAAATACAATTGAGAGAGATAAGCAGATAAGTACGACTTGTTCTTCATTGTAGGATGAAAGCATCAGTATTCACCATTAATATTAAATGTGGGGTTTTCATAGATACTATTAATAAGGGTAAAAGTTCTCAAATATTCCTAGTTTGGTGAATATTTTTACCATGAAAAAGACTGAATCTTGTTAAATTTTTCCCCCTGCATCTACTGAAATGACTGGGCTCTTTTCTGTATTCTGTTAGTATGATTTAAAAATAAAGATTGATTTTTGTAGGTTAAAGCAAATTTTGTATACTTGGGATAATTCCACTTAGTTACTGTGTATATGATTACTATGAAATACTACTTATCCTTGGTATTTGTGGGATCCTGTTGAAAGAGTAGGGGTTACACAGACTCCCTGGTAGGCAGACAGACAGGGAGAGGGACCATGGCTAGGTAATAAAGGTGGTGAATGTCCAAGATAGCTGGCTTCTTTCTCACCCTCCTGACTTGAGACAAACCCTGGCAGCTTAGAATAAAGAAAGGCCTTGTAGGCTTTTTGTCTCCCACCATCAGGCCCCTGCTGATAGACTAGCTCAACAAGTTCAAGGCCTGCTCCGGACATGCCACACAACAGTTCTGGGACAATCAACCAACCTAGCTTTCTTTAAACTAACCAACTCCAAATAAGGTGAGGAAAACTCTTCAGAGGCTTTAGCTCCTCTCCCCCACAAAGAGACTGCATCTTTCAGCTTCCTGAGTCCCCCTCTGCTTTACAAGACTCTTTTTCCTCTCTGTGCCTGCTGTATGTGTGTTTTCTCACCTCAGTAAATACCTTTCCTCAACTGATGATCCCATCGGTGGTGTTTAGGTGTCTCTGTTGCTTGCTACCTTCTGCCTTTTAATTCGTTAACTGGCAGAGAAAATGAACCCTAGACTGTGACATTTTTCTATTTTGTTAATTCTCATTTTTAGTATAATCTTGATCTTGATGCACTAAATTGATTGTAAAAACACACCAATGAGTCATGAGTCACAGCTTGAAACTACTGCTATCAGCTGGGAGTACATTAAAAATATTTAAGAGTGAGACAGCATAAACATAGACACATACAAATGGAAGTGGGGTGCTGGGATGAGGTCTTTGTGCCTCTCTATTAAATATCTGGTTGCTAGAATTCATTGGAGAGGTTACTTGCCAACTAGTAGGGCCAAGGTATGCTTAGGAGGCTCAGGGCAGCTAAGATGTAAGCCGTGTGTTAATAACTGTGGTCTTTGCTGTATAGAATACCAAGTTCATTAAATGATTCATGGGCTTAAGTATCTTTAGAAACGTTAAAAAATTAAGATATAAAAGGCTTGGGATACAGCTGTTGGTAGAGTGATCCCCAGCACCATAAAACATGGGCATGGTAGCAGCACTAAGCATGGTGTCACTTGTCTTTAATCCCAACACTCTGGAGGCTGAAGCAGGCAGAGCTCTGTACCTTCTAGGCAAACCAAGGTCAGAGAGATAGTGAGCTCTGTCTCAAAAAAAAAAAAAAAAGTAATTGATATTTGGGCTGGGGGATGGCTCAGTGGTTAAGAGTACATACCACTTCTGCAGAGAACCCAAGTTTGGTTTCCAGCACCCACGTCAGATGGTCTATAACCATTTGTAACTAGCTCCAGGCGGGGATCTGATGCATCTGAGTGCTCTGTAGGCACTCCCACATGTGCACACACCCATGCAGACATACACATGTACACTAATTTAAAAATCAAAATAGTCTGGCGGTGGTAGGGCACACCTTTAATACCAGCATTCTGTGAGTTCGAGGCCAGCCTGGTCCACAGAGTGAGTTCCAGGACAGCAAAAGTTACAACAGAGAAACCCTGTCTCAAAAACACAAATTAAGTCTTTAAAAGGGCATAGGTCATGGTGGCAAAGAGCTGCAATCCCAGTACTTTTGAGGTGGAGGCAGGGACGAGCTCAAGGTCACCCTCAGCTACGTACCGAGTTTGAGGCTAATCTAGGCTGTATGGTTATAGGTGTGCTGTAGAACTGCATTGTTTATCTTCTTTCATTCAATGTATTTTTTAGATTCATCCATATTGTGTTGCTGTTGACAGTATATTTCAGTATCTGTGGTAGTTTACTTCAGGAATATATCACAGTTTACAAATTCTTCTGTAGGATATTTTGCTGTTTTTAATAAATGATACAAACATTAAGCAAAACTCAATCAAGTCCAAGTTAGTGCTTAGCAATAAATTTATTACAGGTTTAATAAATAGCTACAATATCTATATCTATATATCAGGTATTTAAATTCATAAAGTAGAATTAAACTTGCTTTTACATTTATGTATTCAGCTTTTTAGGATGGGACAGAGGCTTTCCATGTAGCTCAGACTGGTCTAGAACTCATTGCCTCAAACTCAAGATCCTCCTACCTCCATCTAGCCAGTGCTGGGCTGATTATGGGCCAACAACCTACAACTGGTATTAAATTCTTGTAACCGACAATTTGTCTTAGTCCAGAAAAGCAAAAGATGATCATAGTATCATGGGAGTGTGTTGTTGACTTTTTTCAACAAGAGACTTTGTGAAGACATGACCTTAACCTTGCTTTGTAGTAAAACAACTCTTATCTTTCGGGTGGATATAACTTTCTGATGCCCAAGGACTTTGCTCTCATTCCAATTTGGATTAGAAAAGTAGAAACCCTTGTCCCCTTTGGACCAGGAGGTGACCTGAAGAATAGTAAAAGAAAACTACAGTATTAAGGTTTTTTCTTTTTAGTATGTTATTTTATAATCTCATGGGAACCAGTGGGAGGTGAGGTGCTAGAGAAACTGGAAGTAGCAGGTATAATACCCAACTCGTGTAATCCCAGCACATGAGAGGTGGAGACTGGAGGCTCACTGCTTCTAGTCCAAGCCAGGTCTATACAGTGAGATCTCTAAAAAGCTGAAACAAAATAGAAAAAAAGAGAGGGGCTTGGTGGAACACACCTGAAATCAGCTTTGGGGAGGTGGGGAGGAGGATCAGGAGTTCAAGGAATCTCAAATACATAGACAGTGATGAGCAGGATACAAGGTAGCCTGACTAAAAAACAAACAGTTGAAAGTCAAGATAGAAACATGATAAGGTTTATTTTCTATTTTCTTTTAGTTTCTTTTCATAGAAATTCTTTCACAAAGGTAAAACTTAAAATACTTACTGGCATTTAGCTAATGATTATACAAAGGATTTTAAATTTAGATTTTTGTTGTTGTTACGAAATGGTTGATAAAGATGTATTCTGGGCAGATTTTCTTCCTTTTTCTTTTCTTATTCATTTATTTATTTAGAGACAGGGTTTCTCTGTGTAGCCCCGGTTATCCTGGAAGTCACAACTCACTCTGTAGACCAGGTTGGTCTAGAACTCGGAGATCCACCTGCCTCTGCCTCCCAAGTACTGGGATTAAAGGTGTGTGCCACTACCGACCACTTGTTTTTTGTTTGTTTTTTTTTTTTTAAACCCTTTGTTTTCCATGTGTATGTGTGTGTTCATGCATGTGCCACAACATGCTTATAGAGGTCAGAGAACAACTTGCAGGAGTCAGTTCTCCTACCATGTGGACTTCAGGGATCAAACTCAGGTTATCAGGTCTTTAAACACTGAACCATCTCACTGGCTTCTGGGTCAGATTTTCTTCAATTGGGTCCCTGAGTTCTCACTTTCTCCACCCCTACACCCACAATTTACAGTTTGAGACTGTATTAAAATTCTTAGTTTGATATTTCCAATTTCATTGGTTGCCTAAAATCCATGTTTTTCACTTATTAAGACATCATTTGCAATAATAATCCATTGCCATATTTTTTAATAACACATTTATTATTTTATCAGTGTATGTGTGTGCCTGAGTGTGTGCAGTTCACCACTTGTGTGCAGTGATCTCAGAAGAGGGCATCAGATCCCTGAGAATCAGAGTTACAGGTGGTTGTGGGCTGCTGGGTATTGGAGCTGGGAGCCAAACCTGGGTCCTGGAAGCTAATCTAGGTCCTCTGGAAAGAGTGTTCTTAACTGTGAGCTATCTTCAGCTCTTTCAAGTCAGTTTTACTGTGCTGCCCATGTCTGGCCTGAAACTCAAAGATCTGCCTGCTTCTGACTTCTGGAGTTGGGATACCTTTGCCTGTACTACTATATCCTGCCAAAGCTCTATTTTCTTAAAGACTTAACACAAATAAACAGAAACCCAAGAAACCTTATTGTAGTATAATAAGTATAACAAAAAGAACCATTTAAATAATTTTCAGTAGCATTAAGCACACTGTTGTTCATAATTTCTTATGTAAGTGTCTTTTCTTTTTTGAGACAAGAACTCTCTTCGTAACTGTACTAGAATTCACTCTGTAGACCAGGCTGGTCTCAAACTCACAGAGATCCACCTGCCTCTGCCTCCCAAGTGTTGAGATTAAAGGCATGAACCACCATGCCTAACAAAATATTTTTTTGATCTGAGAATTTTTGATCTGAAAAATGACTAAGAGTCATTTTTCCAGGGGCTAAAGAGATAGATGAATGGTTAAGCATGCTTGCTGTTCTTCCAGAGAACCTATGTTTGGTTCCTAGCACATATTCAGTGGCTCTGAGCCACCTGTGGCAGCAACTTCACGGGATCTAGTGCCCTCTTCCAGATCTCTCTCTCACACTCTCTCACACACACACACACACACACACACACACACACACACACACACACACACACAGAGTCTGGTGCCATGCCAATAATATTAATATTTGGAAGGTTTAGGCAGGAGGATCAGAAGTTTAAGACCATCCTTGGCCACAAAGGTAGTTGAAGACCAGAATGGGATATATGGGACCCTGTATAAAAATAATAAAAGAATCATTATTCTAGGACCTAGAGAGATGGCTCAGCAGTTAGTGCTTATTGCTCTTGTAGGTGACCTAGGGTTCATTTCCCAGCACCCATATATGTAACTCCAACTCTAGGGGATCGATGCCTTTTTGCCTCCAAGGGCATCTGCATGCATGTAGTGCACATAAACTCAGGCTGGCACACACATACATGAATTAAAAAAAAAACCTTAAGAGAAAAAAAAATCATTCTAGAGACCAGTAAGATGGTCTGGAAAGTAAAGGTGCTTGCAAAACAAGCCTGGAAACTTGAGTTCAATCCCTGAAGCAGATATAAATGCTGAAGGAGAGAAATGATTCCATAAAGTTGTCTTCTTATCTGCAGGCAAGTAGCACGAATGTCTGCACACACAATATTTTAAAAGAATCATTATTCTAGGTAATACTTTCAGAGATTTTTTTTCTCTTGAAAAATGAGTTTCTTTGATAATGAAAATGACATGGACCATCATGGTTTTTCCTCTTTTTACCTAGAAATGCAAAACAAAATTTGATGTATATCTGTGAAGTCATTTTCCACGTTCCTGGCATAATTATTTGCTCATTAAAAAAAAAAATCTTTCTTTAGTCACACATTTTCCTATTTAATGTGATTTAGGATATATGTTGCTTTGCTTTAAATTAGTTTTAGGAAGTAGATATTATGTAAGTTTTAAATATACGCTTAAAATTTTGGCTTCAAGTAATTGTAGGCTAAATATAGCTGAATTCAATCTAAATTATAGGAACATGTTTTTAAAAAAAATTTTTTTTTTAAATAACAAGATTTGTTTCTTTGAAAGAGTCTCACTGTGTAGACTTGACTGTCCTGAACTCAGAGCTCTTCCTGCCTCTGCTCCCCGCCTGCTGGGATTAATGGAGTATTTTTAAGTACATACAATGTGGCAGGGAATTCCACTAACCACTTTACTGTGAATTACCCATGCGTAGATATTATTTATCACCTCACTTTATAGAAGTTCAAAGTAATAAGAAACTTCAGAAGGTTATAAAGTAATTAAGGGTGGGACCCAAGTCTAGCTCAATCCAAAATTCCAGCTCCTAGGCATAAGTATACTGTTTCCCAAGCTGCACATTCTATTTTACACTGTTGGTTTCCCCCACTCTGGGATTCTTTCTGGGAGAATGCCACATCTTATATCCCCAACCGAGTGGAACTCTGCTTCCTAACAAACTCCCTGCTGTCCCATCATCTCCCAGAAAGTTCATCCTCTTAGTAGAATTCTAGCTTACCTCTGGACCCTGGCCACCACAGAGCCTGAGCCCAGAGCCTTTGCATCTTAGTCCCCAATAGAGCCTGGTTCTTCAGATTCTGTCACTCATGGGTGGGGAGGGGAGAGGGGACTGGAGGACAACCAACCACAAATCTCGGACAATTCCTCATTCGTGATTTGCATAGTGCCTCAGGCCCTGGTCCCCTGGCAGAGCCCTGGGATTCTGCTGAGTTTCTAGTGCTTCAGTGTGGTATAACAGTTTCCATCTGGCAAGGAGGCTCTTTAAATAGGAACAAAAAACAACTCAAAATAGCTTCAGGAAGTTCCTGAAAATGACCAGATTCACTAGGTCCCTCCCCGCCAGAATAAACAAACAAAAAAGTAATCATTTGGTCCCTGCTCTCTCCTTTGGTCAAAGGAAACTGAGCTGCAAAGAAGACTCTGTGACCACACCAGCTGCCTGGAAGAGGTTCAGACAGTCACTTGGAGGGGACGCTCTCCAACCTGCTGAGCTGTCTGCAGGCTGTGCAGTGAGCGCCAGGTTTCCCAGCTTTTGTGAGCTGTCATCACGCTGGGGTGGGCCTTGGAATGCCCCTGTCTTTCAGTCGTTTCTGCTCCTGTAAGGAATCTCTCACCCATACTCCTGTAAAAAAAAACTCACTGGTTCTTCAAGTTGGACTTCGGAGGTATCTGTACTTTGGTCTGGCTGTGAGAGCCCTATCTGGGTGAGGAGACGTGTGTAGCGTCTCCCCAGGAAGAGTTTTGTCATGCAATACTCAGTAGAGGGCAACACCTCTTAGCTTCTGAGAGAACTTTCTGAGACTTCTTTCCAAGGTCCCGCCGAAGCCACAACCGCACCTTTCCCACATTTCCTTTTCTAACCTCTCCACACAGCCGCACTCCCACCCGCCATTCTCTTTTTCTGATTCTTGGTGTCTCTCTTCGACTTCTCCCTCTCTCTCATGGTCGCTTCCATCCCCAGGTCCCGCAGAAAACTCACACAGGGCTCCTGTTCCCAGTCGCTCCTCGGGTCGGCTTTCACCTCTCTCCTATGCTCGCTGGGTGGCTCTGGGCGGCAGCCCTCAGCTACCAGGCCTGGAACTTGCCTTCGGCTGGCCGGCACCGAGGCCACGCCCCTCCGTCCCCATTGGCTACCGTTCTCAGAAAGTCCCGCCCCCTACACTCGCAGCCCGCCTCTCCGCCCCGCTTCCCTTGTTTTCATTCCCCCTGTCACACGAGGCAGTGGCAACCCCTAAGTGGGAGGGGAAAAGTCGGAGGAGAGAAGTCGAAGAGGGAAGGGGACGAGAGGAGGGCGGAAAGTGAAGGGCCCAGAGCGCCTCTCTGTCCCCGATCTAGCTCAGTTCTCGACTGCTCCGGGCCGGCGTGGTATTGTGGGATCGCGGCGCCTGGCCTGAGACGCTCGCATCCGCAGGGGCGTCCACTCGAGAGCGCCTCCTGTCGTCTGTAAGGCTGCCCTCCCATTCCTCGGTCCCCCAACTCCTCCCGCCCCCCCATCCCCTCCTCCTCCATCCTCCAGTTCAAAATGGCGACGGCGGCGGCGGCGGCGGCGGCGATGGCTCCTCCGGGCTGCCCGGGTTCGTGCCCCAACTTCGCCGTAGTCTGCTCTTTTTTGGAACGCTACGGGCCGCTGCTGGACCTGCCCGAGTTGCCGTTCCCAGAGCTGGAGCGGGTTCTGCAAGCGCCGCCGCCGGACATCGGCAACGGAGAAGGTAAGCGATCGGCCCGAACACCCGGCGGGAAGCGGCCCTGGCGCGCTCTAGCTCCCCACAGATATCCTGGGGCTCTGCAGCCGGCCCCCTCCGGGGACTAGGCTCCGTGAGTCTCTGCTCCGCTAGCCCGGGGGTTCCCGGGTGCTGGGGAGGCGGGGCGGAGGCCCCCTAGGGCCACCGTGCCCCGCGGGGACGGAGGTGGGGGCGTCGCGGGCCTGGTGTGGGCCAGGGCCCGGAGGGGGCATTGTGCGGGGCAGACTCCCGGGGGCCGGATCCCCCGCGCCGGTGTCGACCCCCCAGTCCTTATCCCTTTAGGTCGCGGGGGAAGGGGAGCGCAGGTTCCGGCCAGCTTTGCGCTTTTCTCCTCCCCTCCTCCCACCGATCCTCCCCACCGTCTCCGGGGAGGCTGGGCTCATCTTCTCCCGGCGCCCCCTCTGCTCACTCCACCTGAGTGGGCGGGGGCCGGCGGACACTCCACTCTCTCTCCCTGCGGTGGGAACTCCCCCGAGATAGTCGGCTCCTGCCTCCTCCCGACCCCTCGAAGGCTGGTTTACACCCCACCCCAACTCCTCCTTCCTCCCCCTTAGGGAGATCTGCTTCTCCGCCCAGGAAGGGGGCTTCGCCCCCACCCGCCATTATCACATAGGGACGGGAAATGAAGTCGGATCAGCTTCTCCATTCTGGGGAGGAGAGGGTTAATTTCTCCTCCTCCATAGTTTTCCTCCCCGCCACCACCCCCAAAATAATAGAAAAGCATCTCCCTACTTTTCTCTATCCCTTCCCCCTATCTCGGCAACAGGGCTTAGGGGAAGAAGAAGTCACTCTTCCATTTGCAGGGTGGGGTGGGGTGGTTAAGTCTGTAGGCTGGAGGAGGGGCTCAGACGCAGGGGAAACAGTTGAAGAAGGTGCTTGTTGCTCATGTTTCTCTGGTGCGGCTGGTCTATTATTGGTGTTCGCAAGTGGTGCTCCTTCCACATAAGGCCACCGCGCGGGTGCAGGGCGCATGCTCTGCCCGGCCCCATTGAAACTTCCTGCTGCTGCTGCTAGAGCATCTCAGCGCTGTGCCTGCTGCTTACAGCCCTTACGCTGAGCGCTAGCTCTCCCTGGTTAACCCGGATCCATGTCGCTCCTTTTCTGGAACTTTATTTCCATTAGAGAAGGCTTATTTGTGTACTTCGAACATCGTCTTTGTCTGGCTACAGCCCTTGGCAGAAGAAGAAACGTTTTCCAAATAGGTCTTTTTTTCCCCTTTCTTTTTCTTTGATCTGTGTGTAGATGACCAGGGTGGACTGGGTATTGTACAAGACACAGTAGCTATAACCCTTCTAAGAAAACAGAGTCGCTTTTCTGTTCTCTATGGAAGTAAAGTTCCCGATATGATATATTTACATACCTAAGGAAAAACCCAAGTGTGAAGTTCTTTAAAGTACTACCGGTAGAGAAAATGTGTGATATATGATGTTACAAAAGATTAACCTGACAGCAGTTAGTATAACTAACAGATTTGTGTGCTCCCTTTCTCTTTTGAGACAGGGTCTCACTGTTGCCCTGTCTGTCCTGAAACTTTGTAGCCCATCCTGGTCTGGACCTCTTAGAAATCCTCCTGCCTCTGCTTCCCACGTGCTAGGATTAATTAAAGGAATTCGCTCCCCCCCCAGCCCCCACTCTGCACCTCTTTTTATGGGTTCACATTTCTTTGACTCTCTCTGGTTTATAAAAAGCTAATTTTTTTTAAACTATAAAATCGGGGGATGATGAAATTACTTTATATTAAGACTTTCTGCAGAATTTAAACATTAAGCTTCCAGTGTATTAATTTCATTATCAAATTATTTGCATTCTTTTTGGAAGAAATAGTCACTGTGAAATAGGATGGCTTAATTCTAGGATACTTTAGAAATAATAGTAATTTATTTTTCAGAGAGAAAATGTGAGAATTAGGGGAAATTGATGGTAAGTTGTTTTTAGAATTTATTTGACCAAGTTAAGAAGAGGCAGGCATAGGTTTTTTGTTTTTTTGGTGTCATTGCATTTTGAGTAGCCGATACGCTTACATTCCTTTAAAGTATCTTGACCAGTGCACTTTGTATTAGTACTTGAAGAAAAAAATTATTAGGGTCAGTTTGATATTTCTAGCGTTCAGCTTTGGGCCATCAGCTAAGCAAAAATAGGAAAGAAGATGGGCCAAGAGGAATCATTTAGCTCAGCCACAGCATTACCATTGATATAGTTGCTAAGAGGGACTGATAATAATAGATTCTGTCTTGGGGAATCTAAGAATAATTAATTAATACCACACAGTTCAAGACAAGTGGCAAATGAAAACTCTCTCTGAAGGTGAAAGTTTTTGCTGTGCAGGAAAGATTTTCAGATGGTTCAGACAACTAGCTTATAATAGTTAAGCTAATAAGATTGTCTCAGTCTTTTGAGGAAAGAGTTTGGTATGCTAGAAAGAGTTGAAAGACTAGAGTTTTGTGTTGAGCAATGTAATATATAGGTTAAAGAGCAAATAGTTATAAATTGCTTCATTTATATGGTTTTCAGTTTCTTCAGTAGACAAAGGTAATGGCTAAGGACCAAATGAAATGTTTAAAAAAACCTTTCATAAGCCAAGTATTTACAAATATTCCTCTACTACAAATTGCATTAAAGATTTTCAGATAAAAGATATATAGTATATTTGTAATTAGTATTAAATTTTTGTTAAGTTGGGAGTGCATGCCAGTGTCTGATCACATGCCAGTAATCAGATGAGTGTTGCTTTGTATAAGTCTTATTAATAAGGCAGTTCTAGCGCTGTTGAAAAAGTTGTAGTTGGCAACTAGTTTAGTGGGTAAAGATACTTGCTGCCAAGCCTAATGATCTGAGTTTGATTCCCTGAACCAGCATAGTGGAAGGTGAGAACCACCTGCAGACTGTCCTCTAACCGCTACATAAAGTTATGTATGGCATGTGTGTACAAAGAATGCATGCATACACACACACATGCACAATAAATAAGAAAATTCTAGTTTATACAAGTTTTGTTTTTTCCTAGTGTGAGTGGCCCATAGGATGAATATGCTTTTATAGTATTTTTCAGTCCTCTGCTCTACCAACTGAGGTATGGAAGGTTTATTGAGAAAGATTTAGCGACATGATAGCATTCTTTGGTAGAAACTAGTTTATTGACTTGTCCCTGTTTAAATACTTTGTGATCTTTTCCCTAAAAAATTGTTTGCAAGCTTTAATTTGATATTGTGGCTTCAGTTTAGGACGCCCTCTTCCTTAATCAAGAAAGGCCTCAAGGAACAAAAAATCGAACCAATGTCCATTCTAATTCTAAAACTTGATAAGTTGTTCTGTGCCTTGTAGTAATATTCCAGGAGTAATTCTGGTTGTTAAAAGCATGAAAAATTTCAATGTAGTTAGCTTGCTTCCTTCCTTCTTAAAGAATTATTACTTGTATGTGTTTGAGTGTTTTGCCTGCCTGTTTTACAAGTCTGCATGTGTTCCTGTGCCTTTGGAGGTCAGAAGGGCATCACATCCCTTGGAACTAGAGTTACAGATTGTTGGAAGTCACCATGTGGGTGCAGGGAATCAAACCTGGTTCCTCTACAAGAGCAAGCAGTACTCTTAGCCACTAAGCCATCTCTCCACCCCCTAGATTCACTTTGCAAATGGTTTCCAAGTACCTAATAAGTGGAACTGATGTTATTTTTTGGCATTGGGCTGCTCTGAGACACTGAGGGTACCATGAATCTAAAAAGCTTGGGAATCTCTTCTCTAGAGATGATCTTAAGTTTTGGGACTAGAAAGGACGACTGTGTAAAGATATGGATAGATCTCAAGCACATACATTGGTGTTATTCAGTCTTTGGTTTGAAAAGTCCACCTGAATTATCAACTAGGGATGAATTCATAGTTGATGCTAGAATAGGAAAAGGGCATTCTAAATGAAAACGTTGTACATTCTGCCTTATGCTTCCCAGGCCTGTATGTAGTATGGCATTTAAATGCTTTCTTCTAACAGGAAGTAGGTGACTATGAGATAAAGGTTAAGGGTAGACATTGACTTTGTAAGATTGTTAGCACCCAACCCAAGACTCCTCTAAGTGTCATGCCTCTTTGTGTGTGTGTGTGTGTGTGTGTGTGTGTGTGTGAGAGAGAGAGAGAGAGAGAGAGAGAGAGAGAATAATGTGGGGGCGTATACATAGTGTGGAAATCAGAAGACACCTTTTGAGAGCCAGTTCTTGCCTTTTGAATTCCACTTTTGTTGAGGCGGGGTCTCTCTAGTTTCTGACACTGCAGCCATTTGTAGACCACAGCTTTGTGCCAACTCTGCTGTTTCCACCTCCCAGCTTGTCAGAGGAGTGCTGGGTTGTAACCCCAGATGTAAGACGTCACATCTGACTTTCTGTGGGTTCAGGTGGAGCTCACTCTTACATGCTTATCCATCTCCTGGTCCCCGAGAGAGGGTTCGTGTTATCTTTGTTATTGTTTTGTTTTTAAGACAGGCTCTCACTGTGCTGCCCTGGCTGGCCTGGAACTCATGTTGACTAGATGTAGACCAAGCTGGTTTTCAGCTCAAAGAGATTCACTGCCTTCTGAGTGCTGGGATTAAAGGTGTGGGCCACCACCATCCCTGAAGAGAATTATTTTTCATGATCAGTCCTGTGCAGATGTGGTTTAAGAAGTGACATATCTAATGATATTAAAGTATATATGAATAATGTTACAATGTAGTAATGTGTTTTTGCATAGCAAATTTTTATTTATTCTTTGAGGTAATCTCACTATATAGCTCAAGTTAATCTTAGACTTTCTGTGTATCTCAGACTAGTTTGGAACTCTTGCCTTTTTGAATAGGCTATATATATAGCCTATATATATAAGGACATTCTTGAATGTGCGATTCTCCTGCCTCAGTGTCCCCAGTTCTGGGAGTGTGGGCATGTTTTTGTTTGTTTTATTCTTTCAGTACTGGGGCTCTAATCCAGGGCTTTCTAGGTGGTAGGTAAATGTCACTCAGTCTGTCACTGAGCCACCTCCCCAGATGA
Organism: Cricetomys ansorgei; assembly: GCA_026225945.1. Lineage (NCBI taxonomy): Eukaryota > Metazoa > Chordata > Mammalia > Rodentia > Nesomyidae > Cricetomys > Cricetomys ansorgei. Next base: position 3,111,957 of record JAMJFZ010003206.1, read on the forward strand.
AACTCCATACGTAGGCCAGGCATGTTTTGAACTTGGGATCCTCTTGTTGTAACGTCTAGAGTCCTAGGAATGCAGTCATCCTTATTTGTTATTCTACTTAATTATAATGACTTTTAACTCTACAGTCAAGTGTCAAGTATAAAAGGATATGCCTTTTTATATTAAAGTGGAACTATGGTTCTGACTTCATATTCTCCCTCGTGTTTAATTGATTTTTTTTGATAGTACTTTTAAAATTTTTTACTTGTTTTTATTTTATGTACATTAGTGTTTTGCTTGCATGTATGTCTGTGTGAGGGTGTCAGGTGTCCTGGAACAGGAGTTACAGACAGTTGTGAACTGCCTTGTGGGTGCTGGGAATTGAGCCCAGGTCTTCTGGAAGAACAGCTGATGTTAACTGTTGAGCTATCTCTCTCTTGCCCCCTGTAATAGTACTTTTTTGCATGTATTTGTTGAGTGAAAAGATGACCATTGTAACCAGTAATATGATCTCTTAATTTAAGCATCATTGGTTAATGGCTTTACTGAAGCAAGAGCATAGGTTGGTTGAAATTTTCCAGTTTTGGAACTTCTGATCTTGAAGAAATAAAATCCTTATTTCTCTTTAAGTTCCACTTTGTTGAGGCAAGATATCTCTTGTTTCTGACACTGTGTAGTGTATCTTTGGTATATGACAGAACTGCGGTAACCAACTGTTAATAAATGTGGCGAGATGTTAGCATTGTCCTATAGCAGGAGGTACTTGGAACAGAAGAACTTTTGGCTATGAGACTCTGCAAAATGGTCTGCATTTTTAGTCTTCTAGTTATTCAGACATTTACTGTGAAATTTGCTGTTAAACATCTTTAAGGATTGGATCGTTGGCTCAGCAATTAAGAGCACTGGCTGCTGCTCTTCCAGAGGACCCAGGTTCAATTCTTAGCACCTAAACTATCTGTAACTACAGTTCTAGGGGATCTGACACCTTCTAGTCTCTGTAGGTAATAGGCATACATGTGATACACAGACATATATGTAGGCAAAACACTCATGTAAATTAACAAAATAAAATAAAAAAGGTCCTTAGGGGCTGACTCATTGCATGAGGACCTTAGTTCATATCCTGAGCACCCACATACAAGCCAGGTGTGGGATGCACACCTACAGAGAGTTAAAGGTGTGAGGGGTAAAGATAGGTTTGTGTCTCTGGTATTGGTTGGACATATAGCCAGTGAGTTCCAGATTCAGTGAGAGACCTTGTCTCAAAAAGTATAGTGGAGATCTGTAGAAGACACTTGAAGTTGACCTCTGGCCAACAAATACAGGTTTGCATGTGAGCACATACCACACATACCATCAGCAAGAAAGGCCACACTTGTTACTTCATTAATTTAACATGTATACTGACCATCCACTGCATGGTAATTCTAGCAAATTTTGTAAGCATTTAAATAAAACAAAAATGTTAGAAATGGGTCCATTTAAAGAATTTTCTAGTTTAGTAAGAAGCTAAACTGAGTGAGATTGGAGAGGTGGCTCAGCAGTTGAGAGCACTGGCTGCTCTTCTAAAGGACTCAGCTTCAATTCCCAGCACCCACATGGCAGCTAACAACTGTCTGTAACTCCTGGGGATCTGACACCCTCACGTAGATACACATGCAGGCAAAATACTGATCTATATAAAACTTAAAAAAAAAAATTAGCTGGGTGGTAGTGGCACACATCTTTAATCTCAGTGCTCAGGAGGCAGAGGCATACATATCTCTATGAGTTCTAGGCCAGCATGGTCTACAAAGTGAGTTCCAGCACAGCCAGGGCTATACAGAGAAAACCCTGTCTCACTCAAAAAAAAAAAAAAAAAAAAAAATAAGGTAAGCTAAGCTGAGCTTATACGTTACCTTTCAAAGACATTTTCTCTCTGGGATTTTATTAAATGGAGTGGTAATAAATGCATCTAGACTACAAATTATAAATTAAAATCCTTCGCAAGTTTTTGGTGAGGTGTGTGACCATATGTATTCTGTAAAAGTAAGAGTAAATAAGCTTAAAGGACATTTAACCTGAGTCATGTCTTCAAGGAGAGTATTTATATGTGTTGCTAGATTTAAGAATAGATTTTTACTTTTTGATGGATATGGTTTTAGTATATTGGGTTTTTTTTCATCCCTGATTTTACTGTAACATGTAGATGCCATAATAGAAGGCACCAGGATTCTTTCTATTTTCCACTCATGTTAGAACGTGTATCATACCAAATACTGCTTGAGAAAATAATTTCATTTAAGAAGCTATTTCTTGCCAGGCCAGCACCCAGGAGTCAGAGGCAAGCAGATCTCTGTGAGTTCGAGGCAGCCTGGTCTACAGAGTGAGTTCCAGAATAGCCAGGGTTACATAGACAAACCCTGTCTTGAAAAACCAACCAACCAACCAAAACCCAATATTACAGTATAGGCAAACAGTAGAAATGTGTGTGTGTAGAGTACTCATGCATGTAGATGTGCTCAGCTCCCAAACCTCAAGTTCAAAGTTCTGTCACTGCTCTTTAGCTCCAGAATTAAATGAGTTTTAATACTGATTTAAAAATACCATATAAATTTGGTTTCTCCTAAGTAAGTTCTAATGACATTTTTTTTCATAATTTGTGGCTTTTTTATTTTCTTAAATTAAAAAAAATTAACTTATTTTATGTGTGTCTGTGTGCATGCAAGTATACCACATGCATATGGAAGTAAGAGGACAGCTTGTTGGAGTGAGTTCTCTCGTGCTGTCTTGTGAGTCCTTGGGGTTGAACTCAGGTTGTCAGGGTTGGCAGCAGGTGCCTTTACTTGCTGAACTATCTTCCTGGCCCTCCAACTTTGAAAAAGAACACTTACTTATGGACTAGTGGCTGGAACCCAGAGCCTTGCCTCTGTGCTTTATCATTGAGATAACATCCCTAGCTTGCTCTGTTTAATAAGAGGCCGAAGGACGGGAACAGACATGGATAGAGGAGCATGTTAGCTTCTTTCCATCACCATGACAAACATACCTGTTTAACAGCTTGAAATGCAGAAAGATGGTTTTGGCTCATGGTTTGTAAGGTTTCAGCCCATGGTCATCTTGCTTTTTTGTCATGAGCTGGTTGGTGGTAAGGCATTGTGATGGAAGAGGCCTGTGGTGAGCAAAGCCACTCATTTTCTGGCAGCCTGGAAGGGGAAGGGGGAAGGGGAGGAGAAGGAAGAAACCACGGAAAAAGAGAGAGATCTGGAGCACTAATCCTACAAGAAATACTCTTCAAAGACATGCCCCCAGCTGACCTACTTCTTTCAGCTATGCCCCAATTCCTAATCGCCTATTCAGCTGTGAATTCATTGATGAGTTAGGCCATTAGTAAAGTTAGTACCCTCATGATTCAGTCACCCCTCAATATTATCACCAGCTGGGGAGCAACCCTTTAACACAACCCTATAACACATATATAACACATAGCTGTTTTTGAAGGGTGGTACTTTATATTCAAACTATAACACCAGGCACATTAACAACAACAAAAAGAAATACTTAGGAATACATTTGTCCTAAATCAGGAGAACATTTTCCATGTAAGAACACAGAGTCTGAAAGTGTATCAAGCAGAAGCAGCAGTAAACTAATGGTAAGAAAAGAAAGGATGAGGAAGAACTTGCCACATGCCTGCAGCCTTTTCTACTGCACAGTTTAGTTTAGTTGCCAACTTAAGTATGCATGTGAGTAAGGAAACATTCAGAAGCCAGGGTCTGGTGATACACACTCAGGAGGCAGAGGCGGGAAAGGCAGGGATTCAAGGCAAGCCTTGGCTGCATAGCAAGTTTGAGTTCAGCCTGGGCTATATAAGACTTTGCCTGGAAAAAAATTAAAAACAAAAAACAATCATTCAGAATGAAGGTTGAGTTTCTATTCATTCTAGATCCCAAGCCTTTTCCCATTTTTTGTTTTCGATTATCTTAGTCATTTTACCAAAAGTAGAATTATAATTCTTCCATTTGCTTTTTTTACATTTTAATTTTTATAGTAATCTTATCTTTCTTTGCTAATCACCAAAGCTTACTAACAGTAGTTTCCCAAAGAGGCTTTCCAAAGGGAACTTGAGTTGTACTCGTGCTTTTTTAATCACACATTTCCTGTTGTAGTGAATGTTACCATCATCTCCTCAAGCTACCGAGATCAGAAACCCAGGACCAATCCCAGATGCTAACTGGCATGCTTCAGCAGTGCTTGCTGAGCCTGCTTTTCTTCTCCCCCTTCTGTATTCAGCCATACTCTTCTGTTAGCGTTGCTGCTGTTTCACTCTTGCTGAACTGCTTACAAGTCCCTGAAGGTGTGAAAAGTTCTTTCATGTGCCTATGCCTTTTCTTCTTCCTCCCTCTAGAGTTGCACATCCCTGTCCAACCTTTCTTTGTCTGCTCACTGTATACTTGACATTAGGAGCATCAGTGCTTCTCTGTCTCTGCCTCCTTTCCATCACACAACATGTTCCCTGTGTAGGTTGTCACAGTCCTCATAGTACTTTTTCACCTGCAATCTAGCAGGAGATGATAAGCTCCTTCACAGTGGAGCTTCTTATTTATTATTTTAACCCTATGATTGATGAGTAATAGTGTTTAATAAATGTTGATGACATGAAAGTTTTCCATTTTTTAATAGTACCATATTCTACTCTTCTTGGGGGGTAGTGTTTCGAGACAGGGCTTCTCTGTTGTAACTCTGGCTGTCCTGGAACTCACTCTATAGACCAGGCTGGCTCGAACTCACAGAGATCCAGCTGCCTCTGCTTCCCAAGTGCTGGGATTAAAGGCTTGTGCCACCACTGCCCAGTTTAAAGTAAACTTTAAATTGTACACTAAACATTTGTCTACCATATGAGAATGGGATACTTTGCATTGACAGTTGGAGGTAATTGGTATGTTGGTTAGTGATACCACTTCAACCAAGCAGGTTTTATATTTTTTATTTCATTAGGTGTACATTGTGATTAGTGCATGTAATTGGAAATTAAAGCACACTCTGCAATGGTTTAGTATGGGTGTGGATAAACAATGGTCTGTGGGCAGAATCTGGTCCCTCATCTGGTTTTTAAATAAAGTTTTATTGCTGTACAGGCCTGTTCACTTGTTTATGTTCTCTATGACAGCTTTCAGCTTACTGTGGCAGAGCTGAGTAATTGTCCCAAAATGTAGAGTGTTGGGGAAGTTTATTTTTAATAATGTTTAAAATGTTTTTATGCACTGTTGGATGAGGATATAGGTCTAGGTGTTTTGTATTGTCTGCAGGTGTTGGATTTCTGTGGGAGATGTTTGATTGCTTATGATCTGTGTGGTATCAGCAGAACACCTAAGGAGTTCTGAATCAATAAAACACCTGAGGTGAGACACTCAGGGTTCCACTGTAAGTATGGCACTGGCCATGACGGTGGTTCCCTCTGCTGAGGTCTGGCAGGGCTTCCACCTATGAATATGCCTCCTTGTCTTTTTGGCTGAACCACCACAGCAACGAACTGCTACAGTAGAGCCTCAAAAACAAAATATTTATTATCTGGCCCTTACCAGGAAAAGAAAAATTCCAATATGTGAAGAATGAAATGTATCAGAATATTATTTTTGTTTGATAATATGTTTAGAATTACTATAATACAAACTAAATGCCTAGTGTCCTGTGAATGAAAATATCAGTGAAACAGTTTCCTTAATGCTGCCTTAATTTTATACTCAGTTATTATCATCAGTCCTCTGTTAGATAGGTCTAAAGCTTTTCTGTTAACAGGGTAAGATCTTTTGCTCAGGGGTAGCTGTGGGTTCTTTTCCATAATTGTCATAGTGCAATACTGGATGGGAGCCAGCTGGCCCAGTAATTGGCAGTAAGAGGGGGAGGATTTGTAGCCTTGCTATTCAACTGGCCTCCAGGTCTCATCCAAGATTGGAGATCTGGTCTGGCAGCATGAGTTGCATGTGTCGATGAGGTTTAGGTTGGTTATCATTGCTGTTCACTCGGAGGGAAAGGATATAGAGAAAAGCCTAAAACTGCTATGTAGAAGAAGAAAAACAGTTATGTAGAATGCGCTTCATTTGATATTTTGATTTTGTCAATGTGAGGATACTACTTTATAAAATACTAAACACAAAGGAGTGAAGTATATATAGGGTCATTTCAGAAATGGTTGGTAATTCTGTCTTAATCCCAAGTGGAAGTTTGTTTAACAGGTGTGTGTGATGGTGCAGGCCTGAAATCTCAGCATGTTGGGAGGGAGAGATAGGAAGATTGCTACAAACGCCAGTCTGCTCTATGTAGCACATTCCAGGCCAGTCAGACCCCATCTTGAAAAAAAATGAAAACAATTCATTTAATGGGTTTTAAAGAAAACAATTCAAAAGCTTTTTGTTTGTTTGCCTTTTTTTTTTTTTTTTTTTTTTTTTTTCCCTTCCTTTAAGACAGATTTCTCTGTATAGCTCTAGCTGTTCTGGAACTCACTCTGTAGACCAGCCTGGTCTGAGCCTGGAACTCAGAGAGATCCACCTGCCTCTGCCTCCCAAGTGCTGGGATTAAAGGCGTGCACCATACTGCCCGGCTTTGCTTGCTTTCGTTGTTGTTGTTTTGAGACAGGGTTTCCCTCTTGTAACTTTAGCTGTCCTGGAACTCACTCTGTAGAGCAGGCTGGCCTCGGACTCACCGAGATCCTCTTGCCTCTGCCTTCCTAGTGCTGGGATTAAAGACCTCAGTTTTCAAACATTCTAACAATACTACTTTGATACTTTCATGCCAAGGAAATGACTGTAGGAAAACATTAAAAGGCTTTATCTTCTATAACTAAATGATTTCTGCAAGAGTAGAAATCTTTGTATGTCTAGTAAAGACACTGTGACCCATGACATACAATAGTCTTGAATTTGAGCCTAGATGTTTCAAGTTGTGATTGTTGGTGTTTTGTGGTCTGATGCATGTACTGAGGATACAGCATGGGCATGGACTGCCAGAAACATATCGGATTCCAACTAATTTTTGGTTATTTGGTGTTCAGGAGCATTTCACTGTTACCAAAATCTTCTCAGTCTCCACATTCAGTCACACTAACCCATGTGGGTCATGAGCCACAGTTTACAAAGCTAGGTTGAAAGAAGACATACTAGACTACTAGGGGCCTGCTAATGTGGGGGTTGAATGCTTTGTCATTAGTCTGTTCAACTGGAGAAGTGGAAAGACTTAGTTGTGAAGCTTTGGCATTTGGCAAGTTGAGTATCTCAGAGAATTAGTTTTGATACTTTATTCCTTTGTGTTGAAGAACCTCACAATTGGCTTTACAAATGTAACTGTAACTTCCTTGGTACCTAGATGTTAAACATCTTCCAGGAAAAAAGGCACAGGCTATATATTTTTTTTTCTAGCTGTGACTTTTCTTGCAGTTTGGAATATAGTAAGACAACACATTGAGAAACTGTGACTAATCAACTAATAGATGCTGTATGTTCATTTATTGTGGAGCTGGAGTTGGAAGTCCGGGCCTTGTGCTTGCGAGGTGGTGGACACTTCACCAGCCACATCCTTGCCAGTGGGCGCTCCTTTTTATTCCCATTACACACTTGCTGAGTGCCATAAAGGAGCTATGCGTAGTGGCCCTAACTTAGTCTGGAATCTGGAATTAGATATTTTATAACTTTCCTAATTTTAAGAAAAAATTTTTTTATCTTATAAAAATGTTGATTGTGATCAACTGGTTTATCCTTTTTGTTTGTTTTTGTTGTTCGTTTGTTTGTTTATCTACTCATAACCTAGTTTGATTTTTCATGAAAACTGTATCTTACCCCTTTCCTATTTTCTCATTTTTTGGACCTCTTTTATTTTCAATTATCTTCTCCATTTTTATTCATTTATTTATCGTGTTGGAGATGCCCAGGGCCTCGTGCATGCAAATAAATATGAATCCACTGAGCTGCACCTTCTCCCTCTGCTTTTCATTCTGATGTAGTGTGCTCTTCTGTTTGTGTGGACATAGGAGGACAGAGGACAACTCCTGGGCTTCAGTTCTTGCCTGTCACCTTTTGGGATCAGGGGATCAAACTGAGGTTATCAGGCCTGTGTGCAAGCACCCTTACCCATTTGTGTATCTGTGTACCATATGGATGCAGTACCTATGAAGTCCAGAAGAGAGTGTTGGATCCCCTGGAAGTGGATGGAGTGCAAATGCTTGTGAGCTGCCATGTGGATGCTGGGTAAATGAACCTAGGTTCTCTGGAAGACTAGTTAGCGCTCTAATCACTGAGCCACTTCTTTAGCCCCTATTTTTTTAATTATCTAATTTTATTTTTTGTGCATTGGTGTAAAGGTGTCAGATCCTCTGGAATTAGAGTTACAGACAGTTGTAAGCTACCATGTGGGTGCTGGGAATTGAACCCAGGTCCTCTGGAAGTGCTCTTAACCGCTGAGTCATCTGAGATGAGTCAGAGTGAATGGCAGGCAAAATGACTGATCAGAGGAAGAGTTAGCAGAGTGAGTCAGTGAGGACACACCCAACTCTCACAATAAAAAGCGAGATCTCAGCTCAGAGCAGAGTCAGTTATAGCAGTCAGTTATAGCAGGCAGTATGAGGTGAGCAGTCTGAAGCAGGCAGGCTGGGGGAGAGGTACAGAGACACAGCAGAGCTCAGCAGAAGTCAGTATCAGACAGAGTGAGTTAGTTTGAAGCTGAAAAGAACAGTTCAGTCTGAGGCAGTCAGAGAGTCAGCCAGAGTCTGCCAAAGTCAGAATAGCACAGTCAGAAATAAACAGTAAGCTGGCTCAGAAGGTCAGTTTGAACCAGTCAGCCTGGAGAAGAGTGAGCCAGAACAGTAAGTGAGTTGAATGAGAAGAGTCAGAGTTCAAAAGGAGCTAGTCAGCAACTTTTATAAAGGAAAGCATTAATTGAGGGCTTGCTTACAGTTTCTGAGGCCCGATTCGTTATCATCATGGTGGAGAACATGGTGGAAGCATTGGCAGCATGGTGCTGTCGAATAGCATGGTCTTTTGAAACCTCCAGCCCCATCCCCAGTGGCACACTTCTTCCAACAAGGCCACACTTCCTAATCCTTCTAATCATTTCAAATAGTGCTACTTCCCAGTGACTAAGCATTCAGATATATGAACTTATGGGGGTCATTCTTATTCAAACTAGTAAACCTGGGTACCATCCCAGCACTTGGGAGCAAAGGCTGTAGAACCAGAAGTTGAAGGTCATCTTCATCTTTGTAGTGAGTTTCAAGCTGCCTGAGCTACATGAAACTCTTAACTTCAAAGGTTCAATTTAAAAAGTTATTTTATTGAAAAGGACTTAAAATTGGACTGTGGAAATGCAGCATGTAAACTTGAAGACATAGATTTCCTCTCAAATGAACCAGGAAGAAAAAGTATTCTGAAAAAAATCAAGTATCTTACTGATATGTGGGACAATACTATGCAAGTTCAATAAAGAGTATTAGAAATGTACAAAGAGTAAAAAATGTTGGAAGAAATAATGTCCCCAGCATCTTGATTTGATGAATATTATTTGCCCACAGGTCTAATAATCTCAAAAAATCTAAAGCAGCTAGACATGTACAACATAGGAAGACATAATCAACCACTAAAACAGTGATAAAGAATGTAATTAACAACCACAAAAAATGTCAGGTATAGAGTAACAAGACTTTAGAAACTGAAAATAGGAGCTAGTGAGCTCTTAAAAATTACATTTATTTATTTGTGTGTATGTGTGTGTGTGTGTGTGTGTGTGTGTGTATGTGTGAGCATGCACTTGCCTATCCTAGCAGGTACATGTGACAGTGTGTCTGTGGAAGTCAGAGGACAGCTTGTGGGAATCAATTCTTTTTCCTTTCATCATTTGGTTCCCCTGGTGATTGGACTCAAGTCATCAGGCTTAGGGGCAAGTGGTGCTTTTTTTTTCTTTTTCTTCTTCCTTTTTCCTTATTTGGAGACAGGGTTTTACTATGTAACTCTGGCTGTTCTGGAACTCTCTCTGTAGATCAGACTGGCCTGGAATTCAGAGATCTGCCTGCCTCTGCCTCTGTGTCCTCAGTGCTGGGTTAAAGGTGTGTACCACCCTGTCTGGCTCTTGGTGGCAAGTGCTTTTACCTGCTGAGTCTCTCATTGGTAAAAAAATATTGAATTGGGACTGGAGAGATGGCTCAGTGGCTAAGAGATCTGACTGTTCTTCAGAGGAGCTGGGTTACATTCCTAGCACCTCCACAATGGCTCACAACTGTCTGTAACTCCTGTTTTAGGGGATTCAGTGCCTTCTTCTGGTTTCCATGGGCACCGGGTATGTGTGTAATATGCTCAGAGAGTCATACATAAAGGCAAAACATTTATACACAAAATTTAATTAAAAATAAAAATAAAAAAAATAGCAACTGTGGGGGCTGCCTGCCAATATATAAATCTATATGCATAAAAATATTCTTCAAAAACCTTGGAGAAATGAACTTCTCAGACAAATAAAACTAGAGAATTTGTTGTGAGCCAGATTATTTCCATAGCAAGAAACATCCTCCTAGGTAAGGCTAATCAGGTGAGTGATTGAGATTGGGATCTAGACCTTGATGGGAGGGTGAGGAAATGGTAAACATGCAAATAATAGTTTTGAGTCCTGCATGGAATGGGGGAGGGAAGAAGTATTCATATAAACGAAGAACAGTTTTAAAGTATGTAATATAGAAGTAATTTTTGTCTATTAGTAGAAGAAAGGAAAGACTTGCTGGGATTTATGCAAAATAAATGATAGGATTGTAGATTTAAATTTCATTGTATCAGCTACTGCATTAAAGATAGTCAGGGTTAGCAAAGCTTTTCAGGTGTAGTAGTCAAAGTAGTTGAAGCTGTCCTGTGTCTGTAGTAAGTAGCTGCAGACAGTACGGGAGGGAATGAATGTAGCTATGTCTAGTAGAACTTTGTGGATACTAAAAATTGACTTTCATGTAATTATCATATGTCACAAAACACTTTATTTTTCCACCAAATGAAACCCTTTAAAAATGTGAAAGCATCTTGAGCTCAAAGGCTGTATGGAAAGGGTTATTAGTCTTTTGCCTTTGGTCTAAAATCTTCTTTGGTCTAAATCTTCTTTCTCCAACTCAACACCTGCCAGTCTCATGTGATATTTGAATTATAATTAAAATCAAATAAAAGATGGAGGTTGTCTGAGTGGATTGGAAAGTAAAGCCTAAGCACATGCAATCAACTTTATACAAAAAGATAGAGATTTAAAAAGAGGAAAGAGAGGTTGCCCCTTCTAGGCCGTGGCAGCCATTCAACCTGCAGGCCTTGCCCAAGGCATGGAGGAAACAAATGAAAGACTAAGATGACTGAGCAAAGCATTATGATGCAGAGAGACACGGAGCTGGAGATGCTCCAGCATTGAGCATGTCAGGTTGCTGTGTCCTGGGGCTGCTGGGAGGCTCAGGCCACAGCCAGGCCCATTGCTGCCCTGTCGCTGCCCACTAGGCTGCTGCCTCTGCTGTCACTGCCACCACTCTTGTTGCTCATCTTGCTGAGGGGAAGAGAGCATGGGGCTGAGGTGCTGCACTCAGGCTGCAAGCATGACAGTCGGCCTGGGTACTGATGGGGTTCGCCAGTGCCAAGGGCAAGGTGGTGTGCAGCAGTCTGGAGCTCACTGAGCAGCCCTCCTCCCCGTTGTGTGCTGCTCAACTGCAAGATCACCCTGATTGTGAGCAACAACAAGATATCTGAGCTGAAGAATGTTTCATTTTCTTGGTTAAGTCTCCTCCAAAGACTTCCATGATCTGTGCTGCCACCGGAAACCATGTTGATGTTCATGACTCGTGCTCCCCCCAGAATCTATGTTGATGTCCATGATCCAGTCAGTTGCCAGAAACCATATTCATTTTTGTGGTCCGTGCTGCTGCTAGAGGCCATGTGGATGTGGGTGAACCGTACTGCAGCCAGTAGCTATGGGCAGGAAAGCTGCTCTTGCAAGTGGTAACGATGACTGCAGATTCATGGTTCAGAATGAAAGACATTGAAGGCTCCTGTGCCACCCCCCACCCCCCAAAAAAGAAACTGTCCAGACATGAAGCTATTGAAGAGAGTCTTTACATTTTGTGATAAAGATGTTGAAGTGTAGCTCTTCACAGTTCATGGCTTCTGGCACGAGGTGGGTGGGGAAGGAGTCAGTTTTCTTTAAGATCTGCCCGCTGGGAGACCAACCATGCTCCAGTGAGTATATGACAACACCAATTAGACTTCGTTGTTTTGTTTGCTTTTTTTTTTTAAGGTGGGCAAGGGTGAGAGGGTGGATCTGGGAGGAAAAGGAAGTAGTGTGATTGGAATACATTATATGAAATCCTCAAATAATTAATAAAAAATTAAGCTTTAAAAAGAAAGAAATACATGCAAGGCCTTGGATTCAATTCCTAATACTGAAAGAAAAACGAGGAAAGAAAAATGTAGTGTTCAGAAAGGAATATTATTACATGAAATGGGAATACTTTCTAATTTCAGAAGAAAATTCATCTGGAAGACAGGATAATTTTAATTGTTTTTTACTAATTGCACAGCTTTAAAATACATTAACTAAAACTTGACAACTGAATGTGCATAGTCCGTGAGTCTAACTAAGTTTTAATACTCTCTCAAGTTAGACATGGAAATGTTATTGCCAGTGACATTGACATCTATATAGTACTTCAGCAAAGTTAAAAAAACAAAACAAAACTAGTTTTTAAAGTGACTTACAGTGTATTGTATTGGTGAGCACTGTCCTAGGTGCTGAAGGCAGACCTAGTGTTTCTAAGCACTGGGGTTTGTGGTACCTTTTTATGCATAAGGACAAAGTAGGGCCATTCTGGGTTTCTAGGAAGAAACATTTTATCCTGATACAGTGATGTAAAAGAACTAAATGGCAATAGGTGTCCTGACCCTGAGAATATGAGGTGCCTAGATGAGGGAAGCTATGTAAGAAATAGAATGGATATTTTGGAGTTTCAGGAAGTTTGAAATGACACATGTTCTGAGTTATTATATGAAACTAGCAATTTATTACTCTGAACTTCTTACATGAGGAAAAGGAACACTTTGTGAAGCCTCTCTGGCAATCTTTTATTTTAACAAATTCTTCATCTAGTACAATAATGGGCAATATTTCAGGTTGATGCAAAGGGGACACAAAGATAATCTAGAGGACACAGGAAAGGAAATTCTAAAATACAACTGGCTTTCAAGGAAATAGTAAAAATGTAGGGCATGTGAAGGAATTTAAAAAAAATCAAAGATACAAGGAGGAGAAACCTAAACTGGTTGGCAGCATAGTCTGCTGCATTGTGGCCATTTAACTACCAGCCGGACTGTGATGAGTACAGAGCAGATGGGCAGGCGACAGTGCACGTGTGAGTTAGGGAACAAGACTGGAGGAGCATGTGTTCCTTGAAGAGGACTTAATAAAATAGTACTAGCATGTTAGTTTGAAATTAATTATTTACATAGTTGATGCTCTTGTATTGTTTGAAACAAATAGCAATTAAAAATTTAGTCATAAATGAAAATACCCACAAATTTTATGTTTTATAGTTCTTCAAGAGACCTAGTTTTAGTAAGTTGCTTAGAAGAATATATGTTTTCTTCTACAGTGTGGAAACGTGAACCAGGATGATCATTGTCATCACGGTTATCTTTATGAATGTGCATGTGTTGCTGGGAAGGGAACAGTTGGCTTCAAGCATGCTAGGCCTGTGCCTTGTCACTGAACTACATCACTAGCCCCAATTATCTTACTTTCAGTTAACTTTTTTGCACGTAGAGATAAATTTTAGGCCACCAATGAGGAAAGTGAGGATGAAGATGTCACACCCCCCCCTTCACCTCAAGACAGGGTTTCTCTGTGTAACCCTGGTCATCTTGGAACTTGCTCTGTAGTCCAGGCTGGCTTGGAACACACAGATATCTGTCTACTTCTGCCTTCTGAGTGCTGGAATTAAATATATGTGCCACCACTGCCTCACAGGGATGTTATATTTTCAACATGACTGTTTTTAAAAATTTTTTTTAAATTACATTTATTTATTGATTAACCGATAGTTTGTATACATGCACTCATACACATAACATCCATGATGTATGTGGAGGTCAGAGATTTGTGGAGTTGGTTTTTTCCTTTCTAGGGATTGAACTGGAGTCGTCAGACTTGGCAGCAGGTGCCTTTACCCACTGAGCCATCCCAAAAGCCCTGTTTAATTTTAATAGAACTTAAAAAAAAAGTCTCAGGAGAAAGGGTTCTTTTTTCTTTTTAATTATGTTTGTATGTGTTTGCCTAGCTAATGGAGGTCAGAAGTGGTATCAGATCGCTTGAACTGGAATTACAGATAGCTGTGACTGGCCATGTGACTGATGGAAATAAAACTGGATTCTCTGGAAGAACAGCCAGTGTTCTTATCTGCTGAGCTCTTAATCTCTGTCTAGAAGGGTTCTTTAAGATGGCAATTTTGGATGTTTTTTGGGACATCCATGTATATAAAGTTATTGAGCATATTTACAGAATAATAAGAAATTTTTTGGTGGGAATATATAAGTGATGTTGAATTCCCCAAGAAGCAGACTCTGAGGAAGAAATAAGAGTGTAGGTAATTTATATGGAAAATGAGGCTCAAGAAATACTGGTAAGGGAGGGCAGAGACAGATGTCAATAGAAGATGTGTTGTTGAGTAAGTCCTTCTGTGGGCATCTGCCATTGAGTGTTCCCTTTGAGCCACAAGAGACTGTTGATGTTTCTCAGATTGTCCCAGCAAAGGGTAAATGAGCTTCTATCAGTGTCTGTCTGTGGTCTGGCTCTAGGAAGGGTTAAATCCCAGATGTGTAGTCAGAACAGTCCATGTATGCAGTCAAAGGCTTAGACCATACTTGCACTAGGAGAAAAGGGACGCAAATGCTAATGGCTTCTGCTACTGAGTCAAGGGTACAGTTTAGTTTGATTTATTGGTTGAACATTTAAAAAATTTTTTTCTTTCTTTCATACAACTTATAGAATACATCCCGGCGCCCTCCTCCCCCTCACCCCTCATCTGTCACCATCTCCCCCATATCTACCCCCATCACCACCCACAAACATCCTCCCCCATTAAGTAGAAATTTAATGGTACAAATTATTAACTTTTCTGTGGTAATAATGGTATTGTGGCTGTTTGTTTGTTTGTTTGTTTATTTATTGATCCAGGAGCTGGGGAATGAACTTGTGATCCTTCTTCCCCCACCGCCCAAGTGCTGAGAGTGTACATGTATGCCCCCACACCCAATTTTTATTAAGTACTGAGCATTGAACCCAGGACCTCATGTGTTGCTAGGCAAGTGCTCTACCAACAGAACTTTAGTTCCTAGTCCCTATTGTGGTTAGTTTGAAAAAATTCTAGAGAGCCAGGCATTGTGATAGTCTGGGTACATAGTGAGACCCTATCTCTAAAGAATGAAAAGAATAACATAGGTATTATAGGACTTGTATAGTTCTTTGGAGCAAGATTGAAGGTGTTGGTGTGAAAATTTTTAGAAATTTACAAAATCTTGATATTTTTACAATTTTCCTTCAAGGTACTCTTCAGCTCTACAACCACAAATTTAGCCCAAGCCAAGTCTTGTCTCCTGCCTAAAGATAGTAATAACCTTTTAATTGAATTTGTCTGTATATGGGATTTTAGCCATCCCATATACCTTTTAAAATAATGGAAAATGTGAAATAGGACAAAAGGGCTACACAGAGGCTCAGCAGTTAAGAGCAGAGGACCTGGGATCATTTTCCAGCACCCACATGGTGGCTTACAACCTCCTATAACTCCTGTTCCAGAAGAACATGCTCCTGTATGCATGTGGTCCATGCAAACTCACCAAACACACATGCACATAAATTAATAGAGCATCAGTTGGTATAGTGAACTTTTCTGTATCTGTCACCCATCCTTAAAGCAGTTTTATTTCATCTGTAACTCCATCTTGTCTCTGCCTCTGCTCCTAGAATATTTTGAAATTGAACCTGGATATAGATTGATCTTTTAAAAAGTTAAATTCAAGGAACTTTCTCCTGTTCCTCCTGTGGATTCTCATTACACTTAGAATAAAATCTAAACTTAACTGGTTTAGAATAAATCTAAACTCTTAAACTGACTCAAAGGCTTTATTAATTTGAGGTTTGCTTACTTCTCCTGCAACATCTTTTTTTTTTTTAAGTTGAAGCTGCAGGCATGCCAGGTGAGCATCACTGCATCTTTCCAGGGACACTGGAAACTTTGGTTGTCTTGAGACCTTTGTACATGCATTTCTTTTTGCCTGGCACATTTCCTTTGTTGACTTGCTTAGCTGCTGCTTATCCTTTTGTTCTCAGCTGTATTGTTAGAGAGGCATTTCCTGCTGCAGTAACTCTGTGTACAACGGGGCAAAAAATTCAGCACTTGGTATGTCTAAGTGAAGGGTTTCTACTTGTACTGGTCTTTTAGCTTTTCACTAGGTTTGAAATTGTTGGAGAAAAATGTTGGAGGAAATCTCCTTTTCCCTCTTAAATATTGTGACTTCATTATTCTTTTGTTTTGAGTCTCCCTTCTCTCCCTCATGATTATTAACTTGAGTAGAAAGAAAAGCAAGAAAAATAAGATCACTTGATTAGCGCTGGAGCCTTTGCCTGAAGTACCTCAGATGCCCTCTGCCAGGATTCTGCAAGTGAAGAGCAAGGTGCAGTCCTGCTGAGACTGAAGGCCAGCACTCTGCATCGCACCCAAGGCCTCCTCCCGCAGGAGGGTGGCTTCACAGGGTGCTGCAGACTCGTGTCCCTCAAGTTCCCTTAAGTTTGTAGTAGTTACTTTGTTTATAGCAAATACATTTCCTGCTCTTGGATTTGATATAATATGAGCCATTTTTGGTGTGTTTCTTTGCCTATGTGAGAACAGAGATTTCATTCAGGCTGGAACTCAGAAGCTGAAAAGTGGAGTAGAAGGACTCCTTACTTCCTGCCTGCCTCACGGCTGTTCTTGGATGCATTTTTTTTAGAGATGGTAATGAGCTGAGTGTAGCTGTTTATATTATACTTACCTAGAATCTCTGTCTTGTACTTTTTCAGATGATCTAAGTTGTAGTTCACAGTCTTGAGCCATTTCTTTGGTTTTCAGAAAGCTGAGATGATTGGTTAGATGACCTTTTTGAAGGTAAGGTATATGAATACATGGCAGTGATTTCATTGATCAAGTGGCCCGAGAGGACCCGTCTCATTACCTTCCCATTTTCTTTTTTTAAACTATTTGATCTTTCTGTCTTTCTTTATTTCATGTGCATTGGTGTTTTGCCTGCATGTCTGTCTGTCTGAGGGTGTCAGATCCCCTGAAACTGGAGTTACAGACAGTTGTGAGCTGTTATGGGTCTGGGTTTTCTGGAAGAGCAGCCATCTCTGAACCATCTCTCCTGCCCCAGTCTCATTATTGTAAAACTCTGCTTCCCAGCAGTTTCTAAGAACTGGGCAGTAAGTAAAAGTTTTTATAAATTGTCCTTTAGTCACTGAAATCAGTGATCTCTCATCTGTGACCAAGAGAAAATAATTGTTTTCATAACTCTGAGTTGATTTCTGTTCACAGGTGTAGAGAAAATTTAAATAACAGACTTTTAAAGGGGAAGAGCTTAGGCATTACTAGCTGCTGTAAACTTATACCACTCAAAAAGCAGAATTTACGTAACAGACTAGACTTGTAGAAGCAGTGATATTTTAAAGTCTTTATGATAGAAAAGATGCTTAGAGATATGTCGGTGTGAATTATCTTTGGGTAATTAGGTCAGTTAGACAGTCTGGGTTGCTGCCACGTGTGCTCCATACCTCTGCCCAGTGGCAGGATCTTCATGACCGTATCCCGACCTTTCTTTCTGCTTTGGAATCTTTCGCCTCCTTAGGCCTTGTTAAGGAAATAGATTTGATAATAGTTATGCTTCAAATCTCCTGTGGGAAAAGGTAGAGATCTTAGTTCATTTGGGACAAAAATCTATCCTTTTTCAGAAAAGAATGACTAAGTTAGTAAATTGTTAAAAGAAAGTTAATACTAATGTTGTAGAAATTAGGTTATTTAGAAAATGTTGTAGTTGACAAGTGAATAAAATTAGAGCTTATCAATTTCTAGAAAGTGATCATGTGATTTAAGAATAAACTGATACGTTTAGCCAGCATAGTGGCATATAACTTTAATCTCAGCATTTGAGAGGCAGAGGCAGGCTAATCTCTGAATTTGAGGGCAGCGTAGTCTACATAATGAGTTCCAGGATGGCCAGAGCTACATATTAGAGTCTTTACCTCAAAAAATCAAATAAATAAAGTTGATGCTTTACAATTGACTTGTGCATATGTATCTTGTTAGATTTAATTAAGAATTAATAGAATCAGGGCCGGCAAAGTAGCTCAGTGGATAAAGGTGCTGCCAAGCACGATAACCTGAGTTTCTCCCCGTTAACCACATGGTGCAGGGAAAAAACTGACTCTGGCAAGTTGTTCTCTGACTTTCACACACGTGTTTTGTCACATTACCCCCTACATGTGTATACACATATAAAATAAATAAATATAACAGAATTTTTAAAGAATGAATAAAACTAGAAAGATTAGTGCTGGTACTGGAGAGATGGCTCAGCAATTAAAAGCTCTTGCTCTTCTGGAGGACTGGAGTTAAGTTTTCAGTAACATGTTCGCTGGCTCATAACTGCCTGTAACTCAAGCTCCAGGGATCCAGTGACCTCTTCTGGCCTCTGTGGGCGCTTACACACATACAGATATACATATTTAAGGAAATAAAAAATAGCTGGGTGGTGGTAGAACTTGCCTTTAATCCCAGCACTCAGGAGACAGAGGCAGGTGGATCTCTGTGAGTTCGAGACCAGCCTGGTCTACAGAGTGAGTTCCAGGGCAGCCAGAGTTACAACAGAGAAACCCTGTCTCAAAAACAAAACAAAACAAAAAGTAAATAAAAATAAAAAATAATAAAAAAATAGCTTAGTTCTTCACTTTAATTAGCTACATATCATGTGTATCTAAATGCAGCTGTGTTGGAAATTACAGATGGAGAATATGCCATCATTCTACAGTACTCTATTACATAAACAGCTGCCTTAGAGAATGTCCAGCGCCACAGTGTGTCAGTTTTAATCATTATTAAGCCAATCTTGGGTTACTAATGCTAGAGTCAGAGTTTCATAAGCCAGGCAAGCGCTCTATTGCCAAGCTGTCTACTTCCCAGTCCTGTTGTTTTTCTTTTGAAGTGTTTGCCCACATTTGTTTTATCATTTAACAAATTCATTGCCATTGACGATCATCACATTTAGTTCTCTTTGTAACCAAAACTTAAATAAATTCAGTTACTATCTTAGTATTCGTTGCCGTGAAGAGACATCATGACAATGGCAGCTATTATTAAAAGAAGCATTTATTGGGACTGGCTTACAGCGTTAGAGGCTCAGTCCCTTGTCGCCATGGTGGGGAGCTTGGAGTCATGCAGGCAAACATGGTCCTGGAGAGGCAACTGAATGTTCTACATCTGAATCCACAGACAGCAGTAAGAGAGAAACTGGACTTGAAACAGTGTTTTGAAACCTGCAAGTCCACTCTCAATGACGTACTTCCTCCAACAAGGCCATACCTCCTAATCCTTTCAAATAGTGCCGCTCCCTATGAGCCTGTGAGGGCCATTTTCATTCAAACCACTACAGTTACTAAATAGCGAGTTACGAGTTTTAATTTAGTATGCCAGCTCTGTACTCCCCAGCACTGTAACAGTACAGTGGGCACCACTTACATGTGTCTTCCCTGTATAAACCAGTACCCTAATAAATTCAGTAATTTTGCCTGTTTATATACCTAAATCAACATAAACAAAATTTTAAAAAGAATAAGAAGCATGCTTATTGTGTGTTGATTTTTGTCTTATGTTAGCTTTTTAAACAGTATTGCCAACAGAATAAAAGTAATGATTTCTGTATGATGTGCGTAGGTATAAAAATTGGTGTCTGAGTCACCACTTGATACAGGTTATATGAACAGCAGTAATAGTCTAAGGATAAAAGACATAGTGATATTGGAAAGCCTGAGACTTACATTTCTCGGTCATTGAAAGATGAATATGATTCACAAAAGGATATGGAAATAAGCTTGGAAGGCTTTCATAAGCACTCACAATGGGCTAGGATAGGTTTAGTGGGCAGTGAACAGGCCAGAATGATTTCTATTGAGGATTTCAGTGTAGATATGAGAGAAAGGGATTGGGAGTTAGGTTGAAAATAATTATCAGGATTCTGAGGCAAGGGCAAGAAATATAAATGATTTTTTAGAAGTATTTGGTGCTATAAAAATACTCACCAACTGATAAGTTGAGATACTGGTTTGAGTATAGACTATCTTTAGTGATTTTTTTTTTCTGAAGTAAGAAGGTGTAATCTTCTTACTCCATATGTTCTAGAAAAACAGGGAAGAAGTTGCAGACCTGTAGTCTAGTAAACTGAGGTTAGAAATATAGAAGAATATTTAATCCTTTAATCTGGCAGCATGGCTGCTCTAGGGTAGAAAGAATGTTGGTACACACCTTTAGTCTCAGTTTTCAGAAGGCAGTGGTGGCACACACCTTTGATCTCAGCACTTGTGAGACAGGAAGCTGAGCTCAGAAAGGGTCAGTGTTGTCCAGGAACTGACTTCTGAGATAAGTCAGAGTGAAGGGGCAGGCAAAGTGATGAATCAGAAGAAGAGTTAGCAGAGTGAGGACACGTGCAATTCTCACGATATAAAAGCAGGCTTTCAGCTCAGAGTCAGAGGACAAGACACAGAGACAGTGAAGCGGTCTGACTAAGGATAAGGCAGAAAAGCAGAGAGACTGAGTTAGGCAGTACGAGGTGAGTGATTTGAACCAGAGGAGTTAGAGTTCAGAAGGAGCTCAGTCAGCAGTAAGCCTTGGAAGCTTAAACGGTCTAGATTGTACAGAGGCTGAAGCTGAGGCCTGCCAGTCTTAGGTTTAGTTTAGATTGTTAGGAGGCTGAAACACTCCAGAGTTCCAGGACTAGGGCGAGGGATTGAATTAACCAAAGAATAAAAAACCTTTGAACCCGAATCAATGTCTATGGCTACATGGAAGGTAGCAGGCTGAGATGTAGTAAGGGTAAACAGATGTTTGGGAAATGGAAGAGTTGAAGGTGATATTAGTTTCCAAAAATCATGACAGAACTAAAATCAAGTGTTTTAATTCTATGTATTATTAAATTTTATATAATTTAAAAAGTCCACGAGATAACCAAAGTCTTTTAAATACAGATTAGAAAAAAGTTTCAGAGCTAAGGGACCTGACCACTGACATGGGATGGGAGAACTGAGAGTTGAGCCCATTTGGGTCTGTCTGTTTGTACTGCTTTGTGAGCCAGTACCTCACTCAGGCTCTCTTGACTCAGCCATTGTCACATTTTGTTGATTTTATTCCCGAAAATGTTTCTCAGTTCTGCTCTCTGCTGTGTCTGCTGCCCCTAGTACTTCAGGTTTAGTTCAGGCTACTCTCATCTTTGTAGATACTTTCTTGAGTTTACTTTAAATTTTTGCCCTGTACTCTACCTCTTAAAGCAAGCAAATGAAAGCTTCTATTTTTAAATTTAATTTTCTTTAATTCAGTAATTGAGATATTTCTAAAATACAGAGCAGTCTCCCGCTTCAACTCATATATTAAATGCTCTTTATGCTTTCAGGCTCTTTAGCTGGATTTGTGAGGCTGTCTTCATTATAAAGTCCCTTTCTGAAGTTCCATAGTCATTGTTTGTTGTTGTTTTGGTTTTAGCCATTTACATCTGGGTAGGATCTCCCTTCGGGGGAGGCTTCCATCCCCTAGAAGTAGGAAAGAGTAGGGCATGGTCTATGGGTCCATGCCATCCTTGATGGTAGGACTAAGCTGGTGGGAACGTTCAGAATTCCTGTACAGAATTTCCAGGAGCACACAGCAGAGGGCGTAACTCAGTTTATTGCAGGACCGGGGTCACATTATAGTAAGAGGCAGGGTCTCTCATATTCAGGGACTTCAGGGGGAGCTCATTGGTTAGCAGCACAGGTATGACAGCCCCATTTGCATGTTGGGGCAGCTTGGACCTACACATTTTCCCCGGGGACTAGAGGAAAAGACCTTACATGGTCATATAGGGAGAAATAAGTTGCAGTTTCAGGTAAGTAATTCGCCAGGTAGCATATCTTTGAGGGGGTGGTGCGTTGCTGTGAAAGGCAGTATAGCTTGTGCTTTGTCAGAGCAGTGAGTGGAAGAATAGCCAAACGCCTTTTCTCTCAGAAATGAGAATTACAGAGTTCTAAACAGCTTCTACTCCACCTCAGCTCCAGGACAGCCCCACACATCTGCTTTTGTTTTTATATGAAGGTTCCCCACTCTATCCTCAACGGTATACTTTAGGTTTTAGGGTAATTGTCTATATTTGTGACCAGCCCATCCACAGGACACTCATTCATGTACGCCACCAAGGACAAGGATAGCAGACTCTCAGAGATTGTTGAGTGAGTGAATGTTACTTCCACATTGTCTCAAGTTAGAAGTTTCAGAATAAAGCCCCTGAAA
This sequence comes from Cricetomys ansorgei, assembly GCA_026225945.1. Lineage (NCBI taxonomy): Eukaryota > Metazoa > Chordata > Mammalia > Rodentia > Nesomyidae > Cricetomys > Cricetomys ansorgei. The sequence continues at coordinate 3,134,518 of JAMJFZ010003206.1, forward strand.
GAATGAAGGACTGTAGAAAATTAGACCATCACTTCCCAATCTCAGAGTGGTCTGTGCAGATTTGTATCCAACATCATATTGGGTCAACTATATTAGAGAACGCCGCAGATTGTATTTCTCTAAAGATGGCTAAGAGTTCCACCCCTTTAAAAATTGCCGAGTGTACTTTACTATAATGTTAAAAGCTTGGAGAATTTTCATTTAGAACAGACATGTAAGGTAGATTCATCAGTTGAGAACTGATAGATTGAGAGGAGAATGTGAGATACACATAGTACATCATAAGAGCAATTTACAAATACTTACAGAATCTTGCTATTAGAAAATCTTTTTGGGGTCCAGCATTTTCTTAATATATTTGATTCTGGAAAAAGTTAAGATAGGGTACCTGTAATTTCTTTTAGGTTGCTAGTGGTATTTGGGATTTGGGAAATACAAAATTTGGCAGGCATATGTGCCCTAATTTCTCTTGGGTCTAACTAATATAATTTATAAACAATCAGATCACACCCGAGGGATATTTAGAGGAACTCTGGTTCTTTGCAGTGAGAATAGAGAACCGGAGGGAAGGTAGAGCAATCTTTTAAAAGTTCCAATGAAGAGGAATTAAAAGTATTGTATTTTATCTTTTTTACTTTAATATTAAGAATGATAATAATTATCATTATTATTACTGTTTTTTGTTTTGTTTTTGTTTTTTTTTTTTTTGAGACAGCATCTCTCAGTGTAATAGCCCTGGCTGCCCTGTAACTGACTATATAGTCTAGTTGGCTTCAAACTCAGATCCTCCTGCCTCTGTCTCCCAAGTGCTGGGATTAAAGGAATGTACCACTACACCTGGGAAAAAGACCATCTTTTAAACCAGAGAATAAAAATCAAAAGAAGATTCAAAAGAAGAATTAAAAGAAGTAGGAAGGTAGACTTCCTTTAAAAGATAACTGTCTAATGGTTAGACCTGTACAGAGAGTGGAGCTAGTACTTTGGAAGCTAAGTAAAATCTATTTATTTATTTATTTGTTTGTTTTCTTGGTCTGTGAAGGCTGGTAGGCCGGAATCCTAGGAGGTTATTAAGAAGTTTGGCTTGTCAGAGAGGAGTTAGATTTGAAGTTTTTTTTGTTTTTTTTAAAGTTTGAACACCATTAGACTCAGTTTCTTCAAAATCCACCAACCTGAGGTGTATACTTATATTATTCAATTTCTTTCTCACTGTGTGACTTGATATCTTGGTCTGGAATCCAAATGTATAGCATGAGGAACACGTAAGAAATTTTTTGTTGTATAGTTAAGTATGTTTATTTGATGGTTATTTATTTATTCTATTACTGGGAGTTGAACCTGGAGCCTCTAAATGCTACCACTAAGCTACGTCTCTAGTCATATTTAAAAACAAACAAACAAAAACACAAAAAAATCTTTTTCCTTTTTTTTTTTTTTTTTTTTGGAGTTTTCTGTTCACAGGAAAATGAAGCAGAACATTCAGAGCATTGACTTTGCTCTGCTCTCCTGAGTGCCCCCACCCTCCATGGGACCTGCACTATGTGGGGCTTCTGTGACCGTTAAACTTGCTGTGACTTACTTACTCGGTCGTTTACAATAAGTTTTATTCTTTTTTTTCCTGTTTTTTGTTTTTTTTTTTTGTTTTGTTTTTTGTTTGTTTTTTTGTTTGTTTTTTGAGACAGGGTTTCCCTGTTGTAACTTTAACTGTCCTGGAACTCACTCTGAAGGCCAGGCTGGCCTAGATTTTATTCTTAGTGATAGATTGAAATATATCTATTCCCTATTAGCTCTCAGAAAATGGTATTTAGTCATTTTCACTGTAGTATAGGTTTTTAGGATTTAAGGGTGCAGAAAGGAGAGTTAGCATCCTGTATTTTGAGAAAGTATTCAGGGCTGGAGGAAAGATTTTTTGTTTTTTTAATTTAAAATCTTAAATGTTTGTAAATAATTTGTTTTGTTGGCTAACAGTAGTTTTTCTTTCCTTTTAAGTACCAAAAGAATTGGTGGAGCTCCATCTGAAGTTGATGAGGAAGATTGGCAAATCCGTTACAGCAGACAGATGGGAAAAATACTTGATCAAGGTAACTGCAAACTACTTTCTCTGTCACTGAAATAATAGAGATTGATATTTGTATTTAGTAATATGCTTTTAAAATAATTTATTAGAGTTACAGACTATGACTGCACTCTGTTTTTATTGTATGTGAGTTTCTCTTTGCTGCTGATAAGCAGCAGTTATTTTGTAAGTTTGTGTTGGGAGATGACATTATAGATTGATTTAGTTTTGTTTTTTGGGGAGAACAACTCTATGACATTCAGATTGGCCTTGAATTTGAGATACTCCTGCCTCACCACACCCAGCTAAACAATAGCTTTATCATACCTTGAGCATGCTAGACAAAGAATGCTCCCATTGTAGCATTTTTAAAGTTAGGCTTAAAAAAGCTGCGTGCCTTTTTTGTGTCCTGAGGTTTTTATTTTGTGGTAGTTTTTAAAGCTGAAATCTTTGTAGCCCAAGGTGGCTTTGAACTTCCCATCCTCTTGTGTCTGCCACCCTAGTGCTGGGATTTCTGGCAGATGACACAATATCCCTTTGTTCATAACTTCGTACATTTTCTCTCATTCATTCTTTAAAATTACCCTGATCAAATCAAATAAGCTAAAGCCCATAGAAGCTATTTTTGTTTAAGATCACCCAGAAGGGGGGTTGGAGAGGTGGCTCAGGGGTTAAGAGCACTGGCTATGGCTACTCTTCCAGAGGTTCTGAGTTCAATTCCCAGCAACCACATGGTGGCTCTCAGCCAACCATCTATTTTGGGGTCTGATGCCTTCTGGCGTACAGGTGTACATGCAGATAGAACACTTATATACATAAAAAATAAATCTTTAAAAAAAAAAAAAGTCGCCCAGAAGGGGTTCCTGTGATGTAGGTTCCCTGGTGTTCTGGCCTCTCTCACCGTTCCCACCCACTGGCCGGTTCGAATCTCCACCCTGGCCAGTGCAGAGATCATAGGCAGGAGCAGAGAATCGTAGGCAGGAGCCCAGGCGGAGGAGTTGGGGGGAAGGAAAAGGCACGTGAGTCCAGACTGGCGCAAATCCGATTGCCGTACAGAGAATCATACCCGGTACAAGAAAAAACCTGGGACTTGCTTATGATGGAAGCCAAAAGTCGATTTATTCATAGCAGGTGAAGGACTATATCAGGTGGATGGGGGCGGGGTAGACAGGTAGCCCACCTGCCAAACTAGCACACAGATTGCACGACCATGACCGTCAGGCAAGGGCAGGCAGCAGGCAGCGGACCTGGACCTGCTGGGTCGCAGGAAGGAGGAGGGGGCCTCAGTTTCTCCTACCCTGGGTGCAGGGAGTCCATAGCACCCTCAACTCCTGACCCATCCAAGTTTCTGCCCGTGTTCATGGCGTGACACTGTGAGATATCCAGGTGCCTGTGAGCTGTGTGGGTGTCTGTGGGCTGGCCCACAGTACCTGCATGATGTTTGGGTGTCTGCAGGATTTCCTTGAGCTTGGACGAAGTCATGGGATGCCTTGGTGCTCGATAGAGGTACTGGTGCCTGCAGGAGGCCCTGGTGCCTATAGGATGTCTGGGTGCCTGTGGGAACTCCAGGTGCATATGGGAGGCCTTGGTGCCAGCAGGAGGCCTGGGTGCCAGCTGGGATGTCGGGGCAACTTAGGATGCACTAGTGCCTGCAGGTGGCCCTGCTGCCTGTGGTAATGTCCTTTGCCAGAGGGACCGGATGCCCACAGTTGCTTGTGGGAAGACTGGGTGCGTGCTTGATGACCAGGTGTCTGGGTTGGCTGGGTGCCTGAGGGAGGTCATGGTGCTTGCAGAAGAAGCCCCTGGTACTTGTAGAATAGCTGGGTGCCTGTCAGTTATATGGGTCCCTGCGGAATGTCTGTATGCCTGCAGGAAGCAGTGATGCCTGTGGGAAGTCCTGGTGACTGCTAGATGACTGGATGCTTATATGAGGGCTGGATGCCTGAGGGATGGACTGGTTGCCTGCAGGAGGCCCTGTGCCCTATGGGATGTCGGGGGTGGGGGTGGGGAGGGGGCTGGGGCTGTGGAATGCCTTGGTGATTCTAAGATACCAGGGAGCCTGCTTGGTGTATGGGTCAAAGTACACAATCAGAGCAGCCCTCTGCCTTCAAAGACCATAATGAAGCCCGCCATCTATGGTCCTGCCACAGAAGCTTGACTTAATTTTCTTTCTTTTTTGAGGGCACAGGGGTGTGAGGGTGGAACAGGGAGGAATGGGAAGAGGGTGTTACCGAGATACAGTGTATGAAACTCAAATTATTAATAAATAAAATAAATTAATAAATAATTAATAACAAATTAATAAATAAAAGCATTAAAAAAATCATCCAGAAGATGTAGATAGAACCTGAATTTATCTCTTAAACTCTATTAGGTGAATAAGAGAGACTTCTATATTATCCATGGAATCAAAAGGTCAAACCTGTAATTAACAGGACAACCTGGGTAATCTCAGCTGTAGGATGAATCTTACTAAAAGCAAAACAATTCCATGTGTACAATGACCCCGATTTTTGCTCTTTCTGCCTCCACTGCTGAGTATTGAGATTATAGGTATTTGCCACCATGTGATGCTGGAGATAGAACCCAGGGCTCTGTACCTACTAGACAAACCGTGTATAAACCGAGCTTCATCCCCAGTCCCCCATTTAGACTCACTGTCCAGAATTGCATCCAAATGATGAGAACGGCATATAATAGAAGCCTAAGCTAATGTATGCTGCTGTTCTTTATTCACATGATGTTTAGTGGGAGTATTTTTATTTCTATATCATACTAGAGTATTAGATTATAATTTTGAGTGATTGAAAAAGTCTTGTCTACTTTTAAAAAGAAATCTTAACCCAGCCAGTGTGATGGCTCAGTGGGTAAAAGTAGTTGCTACCAAGCCTGATGATCTGAGTTTAATCCCTGAGTTCTACACGGTGGGAGGAAATCCTGAAAGTTGTCCTCTGACCTCCCTCTCATATTGGAAACCACACAAAAACCAAACAAATAAATATAAAAATTTTTTTTAAATACTGTCATTCTTTTTTTTTTTTTTTTTTTTTTTTTGGCAAGGGGATATATATGATTACAGGGCACTGTGCAAAGAGGATTCATCATAGTTAAGAACTCTTTCGATAACAAATACCATGTATTCTACTTAGGGCTTTCTTTGTTATATTATATACTGCTCCAAATAAGTGATACAAAATAATGATTTTAGTCAGTACAGTGTTCATCAGATTAGGAATTGCAAAGGTTACCTCCATCAGCCCCTTTTGGCTAAAGTAGTCAAAACTCTGACCAAAGTCAGTGGGAGAAGGAACAAAAGCCTTCCAACTCTAGATTTGTAGGACTATCTAACTTTTGAAAAAAAAAATCAATATAAAAAAAAATATTCAACTAGGTATGAAGATTGGTGGGGAGAGTCCTGGCATAGCATAACAGAAACCCTGGGTTTGATACCAGCACTACCTAAGCCTGTAAGCCCAGCCACTCCAGAGGTAGAAGCGGGGGATCACAAGATTTCAAATTCATCCTATCATGAAGGCTGGGCTACATGAAACCTTATCTTCAGAACAAGAGGAAAGGTAGATCTTTCTTACACACATACACTAAATAAATCAATTTTATTTCCAGTATGGTAAAATACAAAATAAAGCACTGTGAAGTTTGCTTAGCATTTCAAAGATTTTATGTAATGGGATTTTCTAAAAGCAAAAATAGGTAATATTTAATTAAATTGCTGAAAACATTAATCTTTGGATGAGAAATGAATAAATTTTTAGCTGTTAGGTGCTTTTTAAAATACCAGTGAAATTGCTGCTCTTTTGCCGTTAGCAAAATGATTAATTAATAAAGGGTTTGGAGCTTAAAAAGAGATGCTAGGACATCGGATGACTAGTTTGTTAAAAGAATTATAAGGAATGTTACTGTCTGTTTATATCAAAGTCATTTTATTTGTTTTGCTTTATTTTTTTTAAAGACAGGGTCTCGCTTTGCAGTCTGGCTAAAAGATTTTTTAAATTTTCTGTTATTTTCTTTTTAATGTTCTGAGAACTGAGGTAGAAGTATCTTATAGTCTAATCCTGGCTCTGTTACTAACAAAGTAACAGTATTTTGAACTTAATATCTTATATATTCATTTATAGGTTTTAAAGTATTTGGCTTGCTTCCATTTTTTTTTTGCCTACCGTGAAGTGTGCTGCTGTTTGAACAAATTTGGGGTTCTACAAATGATTTTATTTCTTTTATGGAAGTCCTGTGTCATGTAATAATTCTGTATTAACTTTGTGTGACTTGCTAGATTCTTCCACAACGACTTATGTTTCTTTCAGGAGTGCGTGAGGCTTCCTCTCCCATCACTCTCCTTGGCAACACACCCATGCGTTGTATTCTGTACTTACTGTACTGATCCTAATGTTTCCATTTCTCTAACAATTAGTATGTTCAATGTTCTTCTCATGTTTTCTTGCCTCTGTATATCTTCTTTGTCCTTGCCAATGTTTAAATTGGTCATTTGTATTGGTGCTGTTTTGTATTGCGTAGTTCCTTATGTATTTTGTATACTAGAACTGTGCCAGATACATGATTTGCAAATCATTTTTGAGTTGTCTTTTTACCTTATTGATAGTTCCCTCATGAGGCATTAAAAGTTTATTTTATTTTGTTTTTTTGAGACAGGGTTTCTCTGTTGTAACTCTGGCTGTCTTGAAACTCGCTGTGTAGACCAGGCTGGCCTTAAACTCATAGAGATCTTTCTGCCTCTGCTTCCTGAGTGCTGGGACTAAAGGTGTGCGCCACCACCGCCCGGCCATTAATTTTAGTTTTAATTAATAAAGTCCACAATATCTACTTTTTCCATGAAGGTTTTTTTTGTTTGTTTGTTTTGTTAAGTTTTTGTTCTGTTTTGTGGTGCTAAACATTGAACTCAGGGCTTTGAGTATATGCTACCTCCGAGCTACATTTCTAACTCTCAAGAGGAAAGATGTAATACCCTATCTTTAGTTTGAGGTCTTGGATTTAGACCTGTAATCTACTTTAAGTTAACTTGTTTATTTACTCTGTGAGATGGCCATCTAATTAGATTCTCTGGTGTGTGGGTTTCCAGTTGTCCCACCACTAGTTATCAAAAGGAAGTTCGTTCTTTCATTGAATTTTCTTGGCATCTTGGTAGAACAACTGCTGACCAGAAATGTGATGGTTTAGTTTTGAAGGTTCAAACCCATTCCATTTACTCCTTTTGTTACTGCTGTACGGTCCTGATTGCTATAGAATTTTAGTTAGTTTGAAATTGTTATTTTTCAAGATTGGTTTGCCTCTTCTGATCTTGGGTTTTCATATGAATTCAGAATCAGTTTACCAATTTATGTAAAATACCAGCTTGAATTTGTTTAGAAATTGCTTAATCTGGATCATATCATAATAAAGCAACTTTTGATCCATAAGCATAGTCTCATTTAATTTTTTTAAGTCTTCTTTTGAAAATGTTGCATAGTTTCCAAAATTTTGTCTTAAATATCCTTTTGTTGTGCCTTGGTCTGTATAGTAATTTATAAATGTCAAAATCTACAGATGCTCAAATCTCTTAAATGGCATTGCAATTGGACATAATCCATACATATATCCTATATGTGTAATTAGTAAATTAAATTATTTTATGTGTGTGGGTGTGTTGCCTTCCTGTCTGTGCACTATGTGCATACCTGCTGCCCTCAAAGGCCAGAAAAGGGCATCACATCCCTGGATCTAAAGTTACAAAGGGTTGTGAGCTGCCATATGGGTGCTTGGAATAGAACCCAGGTCCTCTGGAAGAGCAGCCACTGCCTTACTGAGCCATCTCTCCAAGTCCTGTTTGTTTTAGAGCTAGGACATTGCTATCTGTTCTAGGTGGCTTGTTATACTCTATGTAGAATAGGCTGGCCTTAAACTCACAAGAGATCCTTCTGTTTCTGCCTCCTGAGTGTTGGGATTTAAGAGAGTGCTACTAAACCGGGTGGTGATGCCACACGCCTTTAATCTCAGCACTCAGGAGGCAGAGGCAGGTTGAACTTTGTGAGTTCGAGGCCAGCCTGGTCTACAGAGTGAGTTCCAGGGCAGCCAGGGTTACAACAACAACAACAACAAAAAAGGTGTGTGCCACTGTATCTGGCTCCTATTCTTTTATCTTGACTGCTTCCCATCTTATATCACTTTGAGCCTCAGTGGTAGTTTGAATGACATGTCCCCCATATTCTTGAGCATCTGGTCCCGTTGGTAACACAGTTTGGGTAGGTGTAGGAGGTGTTGCCTTGCTGGAGTAATAATGTCACTGGGGGCAGGCATTGAGGTTTTAAAAGTCATGTGTCATTTCTAGTGCACTCTTTTTGCTTCCTGCTTTTTGAGATGTGAGTTCTCAGTTGCTGCTCCAGCTGTGTCTGCTGCCATACATGTTACTATTGACCCTAACTGTCTGAAACTGTTAGGCCTCCTACGTGGTCTTGGTTGTGGTGTTTTCACGCAGCAATAGTAATGTTTTGAGAATCCTTTAAAGAATACTAGGGTCATTTGATACTTTGAAGTAAGAATATTTAGTTCTAGTTCAGCAACTTGGGGAGGAAAGGGTTTATTTTGCTTATACTCTTGATCATAATCTATCAATGAAGGAAGTCAAGGCAGGAACTCACTCTGCCAGAGACCATGGAGGAATGCTTCTTACTGGCTTGTTCTCCATGGCTTTCTCAGCGTGCGTTTTTTTGCAACCCAGGCTGATTGCCCAGGGGTGGCATTATCTACAGTGGGCTGGGCCCTCTTACATCAATTATTAATCAAGAAAATGTGCCACAGTCTTGTCTCTAGGTTAATTTGATGGGACATTGAGGTTCCATCTTCCAAGATGACCCTAGCTTCTGTCAAGTTGACAAAACACTAACCAGCACAGGCTTCAAGTCTGGTATGTTTACTATGTAGCCTTTACTAAAAAGAATTTACTGACCCCTGATGTATATCATGCCTAGAATAGTGCTCAGCAGATACACACTTAAACCTTATTTCTCCAATGAATAATTGTTATTAAATAACTTGGCAAAGACAGAAAGACAGATCTGTATCTATGATTTTATAGCCTGAAAAACAACAAAATTGTGCTTATGACAATAAAAAAGAAATCTGTATTTTTTAAAGGAAAACATTACTTGTCCATAAACTACATATTATTTTCTTCTCTAAGTCACTAAAATAGGAATAATACCTTATATTGCATGAACCTTGCATATAATTAAGTATTTGTGATACGGAATAAACCTTCCTCCCTTATGTTGCCTCCATAGGTGGTCTGTTATAGTGATAGAAAAGTAGCCAATAAAATAATGTGAAAGTCCAAGTTCAAGTTTCAGTTTGGCTCAGGTTATATTATTAAGCTTTTCCATTTTAGCCACTGTTCCCTCTGAATTATTAAAAGTGCGATTGCTAATCTAGGGCAGGAACTAGTAAACTATAGCCAAATCCTGCCTGTTTTTGTAAATAAAGTGGAATTAGAACAGGGTCCAGTCTGTTGGTAGATGATCTGTAGTTGACATCATACTATAGTTCCAAGCCAAATAGTTACCTGAGAGTACATGGTGCTTGAAATATGTTCTATGAGCTCTCTGCAGATAGAGTTGATTGATATCTAGTTTAAAGGATATATAGAACATTTACTGTTCTTGGTTTTGGCTGTCATAAAATTAAAATGCTACAAAACGACTGACCAGCCTGATCATAGGCATATGCAAAGGGCAAAAAAAAAAAAAAAATCTCAATTTTTATCAAAATGGTGGTCCACTCAACTGATGTCACATAAACAAATCAGACACATCAAAAGCCAACTTTATTCTCTTCCAAAGCTATTGTACCTGTAGAACCCATGATGTATTCATGTTATCATCAATATTTTTGGCCTGAACCAGGATTCAGGCATTGCCCATAGTTCCTTTCCCTGCACCCCAGTAATAATCAAATCTATCTGGTTTGTTTCCTGTTTCTTTGATCTGCCTTTTCATCATCCCAGTTGCTATTATGTATTTCATGCAGTTACCATCTCTTGCCTGATTCTTCACATTCTCCCATCTTTTAACCTTGGACCACCATCCTATCCTTGAATCATTTTATCATCTCCTAACTGGTGCAAGAGGACTTTTTGTGGGTGGGGGTAGGGAGAGTCTTATGCATGTGTGTACTCATGTGCAGGTATTTATCTATGTGTTTATCTATGTTTATATGTACATCTATGGAGACCAGAGGAAGCTGTTATGTGTTTAGCTTTAACATTCTTCTGCCTAATTCCCTTGAGGCAGGGTTTCTCACTGAACCTGGAATTTTCAGCTAAGCTTGCTGGCTGGCAAGCCCCAGTGATCCTCTTGTCTATAATACACACATTCACATACACACCCCTCTTCTCCTCCCCCATTCCCAGCAAATGCTAGGATTACAAGTATGTGTGGCTACACCTGGCTTTTACACAATTACAAGGGATCTGAACTCAGGTCTTAGTCTTACACAGTAAGTGTGTTCTTAACCCACTGAGCCATCTGTCCATCTCCAAAAGGGACTTCTTATATACAGATATGATACTATAATGTTTTCCAATTCAGAAATTTTTCCTCTCACTTACAAATGTACTCTGTCTTGAACCTGTCATCTTTTCCTGAGAGTTCTTGCATATGTTGTATCTTCTGGAATGCTTTCCTGCCAACTTGCTTTTCTGGCAAACTTAGTCTTGAAGCCTCAGCTTTACTATTACTGTCTCCTTGGGGCATTTTCCCAGGAAGATGTTCCTTAGTTTAACTCAATTATGGAAACTATTGTATGAAGTTTTCTTCTGTGGACTGGTATTAACTTCATTATGGAAACTATTGTATGTTGGTTTTTTTAAATTTTGTTTTGTGTTTTCCTCTGAGACAGGCTCTTGCTTTGTAGCCTCAAGCTTCTGATTCCACTGCTTAAGCCTCTCTGGTTTGAGATTGTAAGCCTGTGCCAAAAGGCCTGGTTCCTATTGTGTGATTTTTATATTGAATGTTCGCTATGTACTGTTTAAAACTACATTTTTGTGTTTGTGTTATTATAACTTTGAAATACAGATTATCTCTGTTTTGTGTATAAGGAAATTGAATTTGAGAAAGAAACTAAATAACTTGTACAGGCCCACATGCTAAAAATGGCAGAGCCAGCATTTCATTGAAGCCCAGGACCTTTTCACTCCAGTTCTTTGATGTACCATTGATGAAATGCCCTTCACATTTGCCTCTCTCTTGAATGCTTGCTTTTCACCTTTTAAGCAAGCAGTGACATTAGGTTACACAGTCAGACCATTCTAGTTTCCTTTTATTTCTAAGTTGCAGTCATTAGCCAGTTCTGTGTAGTTCATCTTTACCCTTCTATTGTTTTCTTTGTAGTAGTGCTGTACATATGTATTACTGACAGCTACTTCTTTTTTCTTTGAAGTAATGGAATATCATTAAATTAAATTCTGTTTAATTGCAGACCAAGTATCTGGCACTGACTCCCCTCCTCAGCCTAGACTCAGCTGTCACCACTGTCACTACTGTCACTTTTTGGTGATGCCATCTTAGTGTCTCTAAAACAGCTAAACAAAGACCTGTATAAAGTCAGCAGAAATGTGTTAGGAAACTGCTAATAGCTCAGCCTTACTAGTACGTGTAATAAGGTACCAAGAGAGAACGTAGTGAAGAGGCTTAGCGATCCTACTGTATGGAAGTTGTTGTCATAAACCAAGTGAACAGTGAAGATGCCTAAACTGGGGTTTGGGTGTGGAAACTGTTTTTCCCCCTTCCTTTTTTCTTCTCCCCCTCCCCGCTCCTTTTGTGGAAGGTAGAATCAACAGATCTTGATAACTGATAGCTGGAGAGGTATCCAGCAACTCAGTATTGCTAAGAGTATTTGTTTTTGTTTCATGACTTGTACTGGCTAACATATATTGTCCAGTAGTATCCAGAACGGAAGAGAAGCCACAAATTTAATCTAGTTACTTTTTACTTTTAAGGTAGAATTACCCTTTAAAAATAAACATGGCGAACTGGAATTTAAAGGACCTGTTGACTCCTTGCTTGGTTGGGTAAGCCTTGGCCTTATGCTTCACATTCCTTTAACTTGGCAAGCCACAAAGAAGTTTCTCTGTCATTGAACTCTCATACATCCATGAAACTCTTCGTTTCCTTGGTTGTTAATGATTTTAGCTACCACAAATGATTTCAGACATTGATGATGGATGGTAAATGTCACTATACTAAGAATTTAGCATTTGTGCCTCTACTTCCCTATTATCTTGCTCCTTTCAAGTCAGCCATAAGAAGACCTTCAAAAATGATAGGAAAAGTGATTTTAAAAGAAGCTATCCTAGCCAGATGTAGTGGTGCATGCCTTTAATTCCAGCACTAGGGAGGGAGGGCAGAGTCAGGCAGATCTCTGAATTTGAGGCCAGCCTGGTCTCCAGAGTTGAGTTCCAGGACAGTCAGATACTCAGAGAAACCTTGTCCCACAAAACCAAAATAAATAAAAAGCAAACAAACAAACAAATAAATAAATTGATCCATAAGCAGACAGACTGATAAATAAGAAAGAGGCTAATTTCTTAAATCAGTTGTAACGCTAAGAGAAGAAACAGGTGGCAATTCATTATTGCTGTTTTTCTTAGATTCTGTGATCTTTTATACATTCTCTACCAGTGATGTAGATAATTTTTGAAGAAAAAGAAATTTGATCACATTGAATGTGATTGTTGAGAGCACTGGCTGCTGTTCTAGAGGACCCAGGTTCAATTACCAGCACCCACATGGCAGCTCACACCTGCCATGTTACCTGCTGTAACTCCAGCTCCAAGAGATCAGACAGCCTCACATAGAAATATATAAAGCAAAACACTAATGCATATAAAAATAAAAATAAACAAACATTGAAAAAAATTTTAAATGTGATAAAGAATAACCTATTCTGTCTCTTTTTAGGCAAATTTCTATTCTTCAACAAGAAGTAACCTCATTGTTTATCCCTCAAAATAAAGGAAGGAGCCACCCATGGTGTTGCATAGACAGAAGTATTGCTTGGCTATTAACTCTGAGTCGTGGGGTATGGGAGTTTCCAAGCCCTGGGTTCAGGGACAGGCCTGGGTCAGGGTAATTTTACACTAGCCCATTACCCAACATTCCTCCCTTTTTGGTTTAGTACTGAAAACCAATCAGGCTCCAGGAAAGGGGCAACATTATCATTAGACTATTTCATGCTGTTTGAGGGCATTGAAAATTTGAGGTCAAGCTTGATCCTCATTGTTAGGGCATAGTCGGGAGTTGTAGGCCTCTGGCTCCATAGCTAGGAGCTGATAATCCTATAATAACAACTGATTGAGGGTCTGGTTAGAAATCTTTTGAATTTGTTGTTGAAGAAAGCCAGACAAGAAATTTACAAGACAGGGTGCAATTAATAGGAGTAGGAAAAGGAGGAGAAGGGAAACGAAGGGCAGTATCCAATTCCATATTGGACTGTCAACAATCCACTGGGCAGAGGCATCGAACTGTTCCGTATGTTTTTAGAGGTCTGTCTAGAATTGTTAGATCTTGTCTTTCACTATTCCCAATGGTTGACATAGAAGCAGCATTCCTCCCTGAGGAAGAGGCAAAGGCCACCTTTCTCCAACATTAGTAAATCTAATCCTTACCAATTTTACAGCACTATGGTGGCCAGTGAGTCCATTTGACTCTAGAGGGTAAGGATGGTCTGAGCCACATGTTCAAGGTCTTGCATGAACTGTGAGGAAAATGATAGCAGATTGTTATGGAAGTAGTCTGCTGTTCCAGTGGCGATGTTAGGGGTTATACCCAGCACTTTGAGAAGGGGTGGGATTTGAACCCCTCGTTTGTTGTGCTGGCTGCTATAAACCCCATGATGGGAACTGGCAAGGATTCTTCACTGGGTACCATCCCTAGTTTTGAAAAGAAGAACACCAGGATACAAGTCCCAGACCACCAAGCGGGTAGGTAATGGTAAATTTGAGTGCCATAGAGGATGGAGGCATTGGGAATGTTTGGGCGTAGGGGCTGGGTGGTAGTGCTGAGGGTTAGGCTGTTATTACAGCCCGAGGAATCCAGTGTGCCCATAAAGTGTGTCCCTGAAGAGTTAATACCGGAGAAATGCGGAAGAGATAAGGGATAGTAGTAATATTTGGCTCATAGCAGTTGATAAGGAGTAGCAAGGGGGATGATAAGGTGATGGGTGAGGCTGCCAGCAGCAGATGTGAGCCTGATCCGGTGAGGACAAACCCCCAGCATTCTCCAGATCAGCCCGGCAGGTGTTATTTCACAGCTGATATTCGGAGGTTAAGGTCTGAAACAAGAGTTGAAGTGACCATGATGACACAGAGGTGGAATAGGTGTTGCCCAAGAGAGGAGACGTTAGGGAGGTAAGTAATTTTGATGAATGTTGGACTACATCTTCTGTTTTTTCTGTACCTAGATGTTAGGAGCATAGGGTTCAGCTTCTGCTGAACAGGTCATAGTACAGTTTGCCAGTGACACCCGCCTCCAATCTGTTGTCCCATGGGTCTTGAATGTAAAGGTGGAAGGATCCACCCATATGCAAAGATAAGAGATGGGTTTTGGTGGGCCCCAGTTTGCCTCATGGTATTTGCAGAGCCAATATGGACAGCCTCCATAAGTTTTTGGCCACTTTTTTTACAGTAATTTTCCTTTTGGTCATAGAGAAAGCAGTCACGGGGGTAAGTCCAAATGAAGGCGAGATGGGTAAGAGAATTATATCAAACTGAATTGGCTCAGACAGCCTGATGTAGAGCACTTTCCCAACACTGTTAGGATGGACTGTTGGTTAGAGCTGAAAGTGTCTTAGACTTTAAGTGTCCATATGTAAGAGCTAACCTGGATAGGTATAGATTGGAATTATTAGAGGAGGAAAGAGCAAGGCCCAATGAAGTAGAGTCCAGCATGGTCGTCTGTGTGAGTCCTCTTTCTGTTGAGATCAAAGGCAGACTCTGTGTCTTCTGGAGCTTAAGGGAACAAGGGCCTGTGGGAGTTGGAATGTAAAATGAGATTCATCTCCTTGTTTCAAAATTTTGGGAGCCAAAGGTTTAAGATGTGAGAAATGTGTCCAGACCCTCAAGCTTAGCAGCAGTGAGAGTGACAGGGATGACTCAGAAGGGTCCTTTCCATTTGTTGGAGAGAGGGGTGAGGCTGAGAAAAGAACCAGGTCTCTGATATTAAAAGATGGTGGGTTGGAGTGGTGAGATGGCCGTGGTAGAGACTGGTGGTGAATGTCCAGATCATGGAGTGCAGGTGTGTGAGTCAGGGGTTAAGCTGTGCGAGGAAGAGGTGAAGGCTGAGATAACAGACTGGGTTAGGATCCGTTGCCCATACATGAGCTCAGACGGGGAGATGGAAAGAGGTCATTTGGGAGGGCCCGAGAAGACCTAGGGGAAGGAGCTTTCTAGGTGAAGTTCTTGTGAATGCTTTAGTAAATGTTTATGAGGGAATGATTGGTTCGACCTTTCTTGAGGACTGGGGACCATATGGGTTATGCAAATGCTAAGGGATATTGAGAACTTTTGATAAAGTTTAAGAGATTTGAGAAGTAAACTCAGGGACGTTATCTGATTGAAGGGAGGTTGGGACTCTGAAGCAAAGGATGACCTCTCATAGGAGAAGGTCTAAGACTCTTTGAGCTGGTGATGTCGAATCCTTCTACCTACTCTGAAATAGTGTCCCCCAGAACCAGGATGTGTCAAATTCATCTGACAGTGGGCATATGGGTAAAATCAAGTTGTCAGTCCATCCGTGAGAGAGATCCCCTGGCCTGGTGAATGGGAAGAGGGGGGCTATGGTAACTAGAGTTAGGGTGAGATGTCTGGCAGGTCTTGGAAGAGGCAGTGATTGCCTTTAAAAAGGACAAATCCTTGGAGGTGGACTGTAGATGGGCCTTAACGAAGTGAGATGAAGCCTGGCTATTAGAGCTGGTACAGATAGGATAGAATTTGTCTAGTATTGGTGGGTAATAGTGAAGACATAGGATGTAAAGTGAGGCTGTCTGGTAGATGTGGCAGGGACCCAGGCCTCTGAGAGCCAGGTTTCCAAGAGCCACGACTCTAGCCACCTTGTTGGCTTAGTTAGGGGAGGAACTCAGGAAGAGGTAGTGTTTGGAGACCCTGTATGTTAAAAGATGGAATAGATGAGAAGAGCAGGCAGTAGTAGATGTCCTGAAGGTTAACCTTTTTGATTCATAAATAAGGAGTTCCGCTGTAGCCAGAGCACGTAGGCAAGTTGCCCATCCTTGGGTATTAAGGTCTAATGTTTTTTATAAGTGTGCTACAGGTGCAAAGAAGGTCCTGGTTGGTGACCCAGGATTCTGAGGTCATATCCTTCCTTCTCTGTAACATAGTGAGAGAAGGGGTGAGTTAGACCCTGGAGGAGGGCCTGTTGAAGCTTGTGAAAAGATTTGACAATGGGAATGCGCACAAGGAGGGGCTTGTGTGAGGAGCCAAGGTCTACCTCATATGGTGGTCCTCACTCATATGGGATGAGTGAGCAAGAAGGGAGAGAGAGAAGCCAGCTACCTCTAGAAAGCTACCTCTATAGAGTATCGTCCTTGGTGGTGGGGGCTGAGAGTGACTGGATTAGGTGCTTTCTATCTAGGGTAATGGCCTTGTGAGTTAGAGTAATAGTCCCAGATAAGTAACCTGAGGGGTGAACAGCTGTACCTTTGAGAGTGAGATCCTCTATCCCCGGACGGACAAGAAGTTTAATAGAGTAGAGGTGTCAGCTTGACTAATTTGTAGGAACGGACTACAGAGAAGAAACATCATCTATGTGTTATATAAGCTTGGATTTAGGAAGAGGCAAAGAGAGTAAATCAGAGGCCAAAGCCTGGCCAAATAGACGTGGGATGCCTCTGAACCCCTAGGTAGGGTGGTACAAGTGAATTGGATAGAAAGGTGAGTGTCCTGGTATGTCCAAGTAAAGGCAAAAATATTTTGTACTGGGGTCAAGAGGAATGGAAAAGAAGGCATCCTTGAGGTCTAGCACAGAGAAATGAGAGGTCCCTGAGGGGATGGTGGAGAGGAGGGTATTGTCGAAGTTTAGTTTTAATTATGTGTAGAGGGAAGGACTGACTGCCTAGGTCATGACG
This sequence comes from Cricetomys ansorgei, assembly GCA_026225945.1. NCBI lineage: Eukaryota > Metazoa > Chordata > Mammalia > Rodentia > Nesomyidae > Cricetomys > Cricetomys ansorgei. Next base: position 3,151,715 of record JAMJFZ010003206.1, read on the forward strand.
TTTTATATTGTCTGCAGGTGTTGGATTTATGTGGGGCTGTTTGCTCATGATCTGTACGTGCTATCAGTTGATCACCTGAAGAGTTCTGTATTAATAAAAACACCTGTCGAGTATGGCACTGGCCATGATGGTGGTTCCCTCTACTGAGGTCTGGCAGAGTTTGCATGCATGAAAATGTGTGTTGCTCTTGATGAGCTCACATGGTAGGTGAACTACTGCAGGGTATAGGGGGTGGGTACTACAGGGTGAAGAACCACCACCTCAGAGTTAATGAGTAAGAGATCCTGAACCAAGTGGTAGGTTCTGTTGAGTTTTTTAACTGTAAGTATGGAGTGTTAAAGTGGGAAGGTATGAAAAGGTTTTTTTTCTTAAGAGGTCAGAGATAAGAGGTTTAAGTCCCCTGAGACTTTGGAGAGAGAATGGGTATTGGGTCTTGGTGATGTAATTGGTAAGGTTTTGTAATTTGGTGATCGGGGTGGGGTGATGTTTGGTTGTAGAGGGGTTTTGTGTGTTCCATACTTGAGGATCCACCTGAGAGGCCGGTGAGGGAAAAGATATATCAGATTGTGTGGTTTGGAGGAGAAACAAGAGGGAATGGTGAGCAAGCCTGGAGTCAACAGGATGGGTGGAGGGAAGGAAATAGAAGCTCCCACTTTGGCTAGGTGATCCCTTCCCAGCAAGGGAACAGGACAGGTTGATACCACTAGAAAGAATGGGTAAGGGGGATATCCCTAAAGATATAACTGAGTGGTGGGGTTTGGTGAGGTTGGTAAGGTGACCCTCTACCACAACAATAGGGGAATGAGGAGAAATGGGTCCCCAAAACTGTCAGGACTGAGTAAGTGGCCCTGTTGTCCAGAAGAAAGGAGATGGACCTTCCTGATACTGTGATGGCTACCTGGGGCTTCCTGTCAGGGTTAGTGGTGGTCAGGCCAAGGGAGGTTGGCTAGGGGACAGACTAGGTATGATGTCCCTACATCGTGAGTAACATGGGGGCAGTCAATAGCCCAGTGTCCCTCTTGATGGTACTTTGGACATGGTTTGTCAGGGTTTGGGCAGACTCAGGCCCAGTGACCCTCTTGACTGCATTTGAAGCAGGGACCTGGAGGTCCTTGGGTTTTGGGAGGCAAGGGAGCCTGGGCGTGGGTGGAAGGTCTTACCCACCATTTGGGATTTTTATTTTTGGATTCTTTAATCTCTCTCATGGTATACCTTGAAGATCAGACTTCTGCCTGTGGAATCAGGCACCCTGAATCTAGATGTTTAAGCTTGTCCCTAACGTCAGAGAAACTCTGGGAGAAGAAGTAGGTCATGAGCAGTTATTTTCCATCTGGGGTCTCGGGATCCACATTGGTGTATTGTAAGAGGGCCTTTGTGAGGTGGTCTAGGAATTGAAGTGGGCTTTCATGTTTGTCCTGGATGACCACTAAGATTTTTTTTTTTTCATAATATACCACTTTAAGAGTGGCCTTATGGAGACCATCCAGGAGGCAAATTGTAAATTGATCTCTAGCTAGAATGCCATCCTGGAGTATTAGTTCTATTCAGAATCCTGGTCAGAGACCACCTCAGCCCCAGACCTAGTGGGCACAAATAATTTGTTGGATTTTGTCTGTATGTGTTCTAGCTGGCTCCCAGACCTGTACTTCCTCAGGGAGAAAGAAGCTTATTGGTGAGAATAATGTAAATGTCATGGAAGGTGAGGTTGTAATTGGATGGTATGTAGAAACTCCTTAATGAAGGTTGGGGAATTAGTGTTATAAGACCCCAATCTCCTTTGTATTTGAGAGAGCTCACTTAATGAGAAAGGAACTTATATCCTGGCTTCCTTCCCCTTGAGTAGTGGGAGTCTTGAAGTCTCCTGGTGGCCTGAAAGTGGCTACCAGGGAGGGATGATTAGGTTGGCCTGTTGCTGGAGAGGAAGAAGGTTAGACTGGATTGGCTGAGGAAGAGAAGGAGCTGTGGGTTGAGGTTGGTAGGGGGAGGCTCCTTAGCCAGATCAAAAGTAGTGGAGGAATCATCTGATTTTGGCTTCATAGATAGGAGGAGTTGGTGGTTTGGGGAACAGGAAAAACAAAGAAAGGGCTTGGAGTGGAGGTCAGAGAAAGTTTGAATATAGGGAATCTCTTTCTATTTCCCAATCATTTGCAGTTGTTGTTAAGGTCCCTGAATAATATTGGGACCTACGGTGCCATTAGATGGCCATTTAAGCTGGTTATCTAAGAGATACTGAGGCCATATTTGATTGCAAAAGCAAATAAATTTGGGGCCCTTTAGTCAGGTGCCAGGTGGAAGGGGTGGAGGTGCTCTAAAAGGCATCCCAAGGAGAATGAGTTACTCCATTCCCATGGATGAGAAAGAGAAAGGTTGTCTGTAGTAGAGGGCATCCCCAAGATTCAGGGAGGACTGAGAGAAGATCTAGCAACTAGTGGGTCAGGGTGAGTAGCCAAGGAGACTTGGTGCCTGGTACCAGTGGCTTTCAACTGATGCCAGGAGACAAAAGATTGAGCTCAGAAACGAGATCTTATCCACAGGAAAGGGTCAGGGACTGGGTTAGTGAAGAGGGCTAGCTGTAGTCTTAAAGACCATGGCTGGGGGTACACCTGCCTCCTGAGAGTACCGTAGGAGTGCTGGATGCTCAACAGTCACTTCCTCAGACTCAGTGTTCTAGGCCAGGCCAGGGGCAGGGTAATTTTTGATTGGCTTATTACCCAACACTACTGTACCATGCTCCACCCATCCCCTGTGCTGAGAACCAACAAGATTTGTATATACTACGTAACTGCACAATCACTGAGTTATCCCTGTAGTCCCCAGCCTGATGCTTTTATTCTCTGGAAGCTGTCGTCATTTATGAACTCATAAGGGACATCTTTCATCATTTGATAATTTGATAGTATTTGAAAAAAATTAGTTTACAGCTGTATTTCTCAAAAGTGAAAGATTGGTATACTTAGCTTTTATTTTCTATAACTCATTGTAGAGTTTTAAAATTGAGATGCAATTCACACAATGTTTAAAGTGTATGTGCCATTGTTTTGTTTTTTGAATATTTCCAAATTCATCAAACCACTACCACAATCTTATTCTAAAACATTTCTGTCACCCAAGAAATAAACTTAGTATCTATCATCTGTAGTCCCCACTCAATATGTGTACACCTTCTTGTCCTTGCCAAGTCTCTAGTTATCACAGATCTACCTTCTAGCTCCATGAATTTTCCAATGCCGAGTAATTTTCCAGTTTCTTACAAAGCGAACCATAAAGCCTGGCTTTGATATCTGGTTTATTTCAGTTGGTATAAAGTTTTCCGCATTTGCGCATATTGCAGCATGAATCAGTGTTTTATTCCTTTTTATTGCCATACTAGCCATTGATTGGATATTACCATCTTTTAGTTCTCTACCAGTCCATGAACATTTAGATTTCTTCTCACTTTGGAGGGTGTAGTCATTCATTTAGATTCAAAAGGCTGTTTATTCTTTTGTCTAATTCAATCATTGGTCCTAGTTCTAGAGCCCTGAAGCTTTATGGCTTCCATACAATCTACTCTTAAGCCTCCAGTGCTGAGTGAGCCACCCACTGAACTCAGAGCTGTTGAACTCAGCTGACTCTTCTGGTTTGCTGTTCTGGCTCAAACTCTTCTCCAAGCTGTAGCTTCAACTGTCCTTCTGAGCTGGCTGTTTCTAACTGAATTCTTCTGACTCCAGCTTACTCTGACTGATTTCTCTGACTGCCTCAGACTGAACTGCTCTGCTTGGCTTCAAACTGTTTCACTCTTCCTATCTTATACTGACTTTTTCTGCTGAGCTGCTTCTGTGTCTCTGTGTTTCTGTGTCTCTCTCTGAGCTCTCATTGCTCCATCCTGCCTCAGCCAGCCTCTCTGCTCCTCAATCAGACAACTTAATTGTCTCAGTGTCTTGTCCTCTGCCTGCTTGCTTCAGATTGCTCATCTCATACTGCCTGCTGTAATTGACTCTGCTCTGAGCTGAGAGCCTACTTTTATATTGTGAGAACTGGGTGTGCCCTCACTCTGGCTCACTCTACTAACTCTTCCTCTGATTAGTCATTTTGCGTGTCCGATACTGGTTTATCTTAGATGTCTGGCACTGAGTCTTAGATGTGTGACACTGAGTCTTTCTAGGATCTGCTTCCACACTCTGCTTTTGTCTTAGGGATTAAAGGTGTGTACCAACATTTTTAACATTCTTTCTACATTCCATCCAGACCACACAAGCCTCTAAATGTAGATCCTTCATATAGACTCCCTGGAATCTAGACCCTTCCTAGCTTTCATACAGGCCTGTTCCTCTACAGGAGGGAATAATATTGCTGTGAACACTTGTATACATGATTTCATATGGACACATTTTCATTTATGTCTTTCATATCTAGGAATGAAGGAGTCATATAGTGATTTCTGTGTTTAACTTTTTTAGGAACTACTAAATCACTTTCCATAGTTGCTGGACCATTTTACACTTGCACTATCAATGTAGAAACTGCAGCTGTCTGACCTCTACACTGGGAATCCTAAAGAGAATAAGAGAGTTTATTCTGGAGCCATTATGAGTTACCATGGCCCAGAAATAAGATTTAGGTTACCCCAAATGCCATGTTTCAATGTGGAAGCAGTTCTAGCTAAGGAGCTTGAACTAGTCACTAGTCAACTAGCATCACTAGCTAATGAGCGCTCAATTCTTCCACAGCAGATGTATCGTATTAGATTCTCTTGAATGTGGAAGGGTTCAAATTTCCTCATAACTTTGTCATGTCTTGCCTTTGAAATACTCTATATAAAGTAGTATATCACTGTGGTTTAAGATTGCATTTTTTGCCATGTGTGGTAGCAACACCTTTAATCCCAGTATTTGGGAGGCAGTAAGATCAGGAGTTCAAGGCTAGCCTTGGCTATGTAGCAAGTCTGAAAACAGTCTTCTTGCCTACATAGAACCTGTCTCAAAACAAAATTGCATTTTCCAGACATTGAGAATCTTTTCGTGTACTTACTGAATATTGTCTATGGAAATGTCCTTTTATTTTATTTAAATCTTTTAAGATAATGTCATGAAGCCAAGGCTGGTCTCAAACTTAGTGTGTAACCAATGATAATCTTGAACTTTTTCTGATCATTCTGCCTCTGTTTCCCAAGTATTATAGGAGTGTGTTACCATATCTGACTTAGATCATCCACAATTCCAATTCTAGGGTTCTGACAACCTCTTCTGACCTCCTTGGACACTAGGCACGCACATGATGCACATACATGCATGTAGGCACAGTCATCACATAAAATACATCTTTAAAAAGTTTTTTTTCCTTTTCTTTTCAAGACAGGGTTTCTCTGTTGTAACCCTGACTGTCCTAGAACTTACTGTGTAGACCAGGCTGGCCTTGAACTCACAGAGATCCACCTGCTTCTGCCTCCTGAGTGCTGGGATTAAAGACATGTGCCACCACCACCCAGCCACTAGATATATTTTTAAACACAGGGACTCCAGGGACTCAGGTACTTTTATGGTAATGCTTATTGCTGAATTATTCACTAGAGCCTACAGGCAGAAACAAGATGTTTATCAAGAGATCCATTCTAAAGGAAAACTCAAAAACAAGAAACGAAGAGACAAGTGTTCGTGGATTCCATTTACATGAACATTTCAGAATAGGAAAACCCATATAGGCTAAAAGTAGATTACAGTCTTAACCCAGGTCCTATAAGGTAAGAGGAGGATTTAATGGTTAAAGAATTTATTTGAGCCAGGCAGTGGTCATACACACACACTAGCACATGTATGTACCTGCATGTGAGGGGGTCAAGGGTTGATGATGTTAGATGTATTCCTTAATTGTGCTTGCCACCTTTTTTTTTTTTTTTTTTTTTTAAAGTAGTCTCTTACTGAAACTAGAGTCACTCAGTGTGGCCGTATGAGCTCCAGGCACCTTGCCACCCACACTTTTCCAGCACTGGGATTATAGGCACACCTGTCTTTTTACTTGGGTGCTGGGGAGCTGAATGCACAGCTTCATGCCTTTAAAGCTGACAGTTTTATGGCTAAGCCATTTCCTCTGCCCAAGAAATGTTTTAGAAATAAAAAGTAGTAATGTCTGCTCAAAATCCTGAATAAAATTAATAATACTATGAATTATACAGTTAAAAAGGTTAAAATGGTAAATTTTATTTTAAATATTTATTATACATAAAATAAGTGCAATATATGTATCTACAATAATATTTAATACAACAGGTTTCTCGAGATTTAGCAAAAATCTTAGCTTCAAAATACTCACTGTTGGTGTTGGTAAGAGGACTCCGTAGGTAACACCAAGGCTGATAACCTGGTTGAAGGAGAGAAGTGGCTCTTGAAAGTTGTCATCTGACCTCAAGATGCATGCTGTGTACATGCATGTATTCATGGATGCATGTGAATGTTTGTGCACATATGCAGACAAATAATTAAATGCAAAAACATCATCTATAAAAACATCACCACTTTTAGAAGCAAGACTAGTTGAGAAGAGGAAAGGATTGGCAGGAATGTAGGTGCATGAGAGAGGATTATTGTGAAGTGAATGTTGTAGCTGTAGATCTACTATGGTATCTCTGCAGGAAGACATGGATGCATATTCATAGGTGCAAACCTTGCCAGACCTCAGCAGAGGAAACCACTGTCATGGCAAGCGCCATCCTGGACAGTGAAACCCCAAGTGTCTGAGCTCAGGGGTTTTTATTGATTCAGAACTCCTCGGATGTGCTACTGATAGTATGTGCAGATCATGAGATATTTACATAAATCTAACACCTGCAGACCATATAAAATGCCAAGGCCTAGGCAGCCCTTTTCCCAACAGTGCACAAAACAATTTTTTAATATATAACTAAAAATAAACTTTCACAACAGAATGTGATCGCAAGAAAGTTCCTACTTTACAGTAAAAACAATGGAACATTACTCTCAAAGCAATAAGATATAAATTTAGTTGGGGTACTAGAGAGATGCCTCTTGGAAGACGCAAAATTGGTTCCCAGCACCCACATGGTTGCTCACAACTGGTTGTGACTCCAGTTCCAAGGAATCTGACACAGGTTTTGGCCTTCATGGGCGCTGCATGCACATGGTACATGTGTATTCTTGCAGGCAAAACACTCATGCATAAATAAAGATAGAAAAACAAAACAAATGGTAAGATTTATAAAAATATACATTATGTAAGTATTTAAGACATCATAGTGAAATCCATTTTCATATTAAGGTATGAAAATAACATTTCAAAATTCACTGTCATACTGGACAAATATAACATTTGAAGTGATTCAGCGAAATAAATGGTTAATCCCCAGAAAATAAAAATGGGAAATTAAAACGAATCAATCACTAATAATTGTATTTACATCTTAATCATGTTACATATGACTGAAACTAGTTTTGCAAAACACTATTTACCTACATTTTAAAGATTACTAGCACACTTTTTTTTTAACCAGCTCTTTTAATTCCTGTTACTGTTCTAATTGATTCTTCCTGTGGCTTTCTAGAATTCTTTTCAGGTTTGCATATATATATATATACATATACATACATGCCACAGCAAGTATTTTATTTGTCCCAAATGTCCATTTACACAAGAACCTGGAAGTCCAAGTCGAATAGGTGATTGACTCAACAGAATCACCCTGTTGGTAGGGAGAGGTAAGAGTTGAATCTCAAGCTATGTGATTTTAAACTTTGATGTAAGTTAAACCCCTCAATCAGTAGATAGAAAAAAAGTGACAAAAATCAGGGCAGAAATTAGTGAAATGGAAGATAAAAGAAGAATATAATGATCAGCGAAAAAAAGGTTATCTTTTGTGGTTTTATGTTTTTGTGTGTGTGTGTGCCATTTTTGTGTGAGTGCCCACATATTTCACTTGGAGGCTTCCCTCTCCCACATACACCCAGAAATAATATGAAGCAATTTTTATACACTCTGCCTCCTAGCTGGGTAAGATGTCACTAATTCTTTTGATCCATTCACAAATGTCACTACTTGAATAAAACCTGTTAGGTTCTCTTCCTCCATTGGCTGTACTAGTATTTCTGTCCTGTGTTCTTATAGTTGTAGATTATCTATTGATTAATTAATCAGTGGGATTTCTTGGTACTGAGACCATTTCTTTTTTGTTGTTGATTGATTTGGCTTGGCTTGAGACAAAGTCTCATGTATCCCAGGTCGGCATCAAACTGGCTATGTAGGATGATCTTGAACTCCCGGACCTCTTGCCTTCGCCTGCCAGTGTGCACCACCACATCTGGCTTATGCAGTGCTGGAGGTGGAACCCAGAGCTTCGTATATTCTAAGCAAACATTGTATCCAACTGAGCTACATCCACAGTCCCCAGAGATCACCTCTTAATTCATCCTTGCCTTCCCTGCGCTAAATGTGAGCTGTGTCATTATGGTGCTCCAATATTTATTTCGGTCCTCCTGAACAATTACTGTGTTCAAAACAGGTAGGGATAGTCATAGCTCAATTCTGGTATGGCATAATTTAAAAATGCGTGTAAATATGGAACTAGATTTGTCATTTTCAGTATGTTCTGTTTCCAAAGCTCTCTTGGTGGTCCCTGACTTTTATTGGTCTCTGAAATATATTTTTAACAGCAGATTAAAGAGAGAGTAGTGCCTTAATCTCTCTCACTTATTAGGCACATTACTTTATCTCCTTGCTGTGTTTAACAACACAACCCAATCTAAGATTTAAGATTTTTTTTTTTACATTTTATAAAGTTGACATTTTTTCCAGGTGTGGTGGCACACACCTGTTGTAGAAGTTTATTTTTAGTTATGTATAAAATTGTTCTGTGCAGTATTGGGTGAAGGTCTGCCTAAGTCTTGGCGTTTCGTATTGTCTGCAGGTGTTGATGATTGATTGTTCAGGATCTGCATGTGCTATCAGTAGAGCACTTGAGGAGTTCTGAATCAATAAAAACACCTGAGCTGAGACACTTGGAGTGTGGCGCTTGCTGTGACCGTGGTTCCCTTTGCTGGCGTCTGGCAGGGTTTAAGTCTATGAAAATGTCTCCGTGTCTTCTTTGCTGAGCCACCACAGCAGCTAACTACCACACACACCTATAATCCTAGTACTTGGGAGGCAAGGCAGAAAGATAAGGAGTTCAAGCCAGCCTCAGCTATATAATATGAGGCCAATGTGTGCTACATAGACTCTGTCTCAAAATAACAAAATTAATACTTTTAAAAAATAAAAAAATTCAGTGATTTTTGTTTTTGTTTTTTATACTTAGAAGGAGTTTACAACCTATCTTAATTTCAAAACATTTTTAATACTCAAAAGTGAAAGCCATTAGGTCTTACTCCTTGTTTGTCTGTTTCCAGCTTCTCCCCTGGTGTCTGAGTTGCTTTTCTATCGCTGTGATAAAATACTCTTGACAAGCACCATAAAGGAGAAAGGTTTATTGTGGATCACAGTTTGGGTACAGTTTATCAGGATGGTAAGGCAACAGGAGCTTGAGTCGGCTGTTTACCTTTTATCCAGTGAGTGATTGCATTCTGAGGCTCAGTTCCTTTTCCCTATTGTAGTCTAGGATCCCAGCTAGGGAATGGTGCTACCCACAGTGTGTGCGTGAGGGGTCTTTCTATCTCAATTTTTATAGACAAGGTAATCCACCACAGGCATGTTTTGATAATTTCTAGATTCTATCAAGATGACTGTACTAATCATCACGTCTGTCAACTACTAATCTATTTTCTGCCTCTGAATTTCAATTTCAATACTTTAGACATTTCATATGCACTGGAATCAGTTAGAATCTTGTCTAGGTATCTTTTTGTGTGATGTCTTGCATCAGCATGTTTCCAGGTTCCAGGCAGCCAATATATTGTTTCTTTATTTTTGTTGCTGTTACTTTGTCTTCTTTCTTTCTTTCTTTCTTTCTTTCTTTCTTTCTTTCTTTCTTTCTTTCTTTCTTTCTTTCTTTCTTTCTCTCTTTCTCTCTTTCTCTCTTTCTCTCTTTCTTTCCTTTCCCTCTCTCTCTCCCTCTCTTTCTTTCTCTCTCTCTCTCTCCCTCTCTCTCTCTCTCTTTTGTGGGATTGGTACTAGGGTTAGGTCTAAGACCTTCCTGTGCTATACAGCTGAGCCACATGCCCATCTTCAGTCCTTGTTATAGCGACATAAGATGGCATTCGTTGTGTAGATCTCTATTTTCTGTTGGCATTTTGGTTGTTTCTACCTGATAGCTTTTGGGAACAATATTGGTCATTCTTTTGTGTTTTTTTTTTTCCTATGTAAATTATTAGAGTTGCTAAGTAATGTGGAAACTCATTGTCTGTATTTGAGAAGCTATCAGCCCTATAGCTGTACTGCTTGATAATCTAGGACTGCCGCATACTTTGTTGGAGTGACACACCTGTTCTGATCATTCATTTAGTTTTTGACACACTCATTTCTACCCTGTGTCATCTACAGTTTTCCTTTAATAGCACCTCTTGGGTTTTTGTTTGCTTTGCTACATGGATATACATACATACTTACGTATATATACAAAACAGTACTTTCAACTAGAGGGTGTTTTTTGACATTCCAGGAAGTGGGTAATTTATCCTTTCTATGAGACTTTCACCATTGTCTTACTAAGTTCTGGGTCATACTGTTTGCCTTATGTTGACCTCCTGTGATTAAAAACAACAACAACAACGAAAACAAAAAACTAGTTTGTAAAAGATGGCACTAGGGAAGGCTGTGAAGGGGTAACCCTTCTGGGAAGGTCATCCCAGGCTTATTCCTGGATTAAGAGAGTTCCTGAAGCTTTCTCTGTTGCATGCTTGTGTGTTTCTCTCAAATCTCCATTTTAGCCAATGCCTAGCTCCAGAATAATTGTCATCTTTGTATTGGTCTACTGCTTTGGCCTTGTTTTCCTATTTCCTAAATTGCAAAAAACAAAACACAACAATAAAAATTCCATAACCCCAGCACTACGGAGGCGGAGGCAGATGAAACTCTGTGAATTTAAGACCGTGGTCTACAGAGCAAGTTCCAGGACAGCCAGAATTAGAACAGAGAAACCCTGTCTCGAAAAAACAAAAACAAAAATAAACTCCATGACATTGGTAGATACATTGCATAGTTTTATGTCCACTTAACAGCCTCTAAGATCAATATTTTTATACTCCTTTAATGCTGAAAAACAAACAAACAAACAAAAAAACACAACCAAACAAACAACACTTAGTCAAAGAAGTTATACACCCCTGGAATTTTGCACATGAATCCCTCCTAGCTTCTTATGAAAGAATCTAAAAAAAGAATTCTGTGAAGATCTGCTAACTGGAAGAGTTAACTCCACTAGCCGTGTTGTTCTGTGTGAGACAAGGTGTCACTGTGTTGTCCAGGCTTGTCTGAACCTTGAGATCCTTCTTATGACCCCTTCTCATGACCCCACACCCAGATTACGCTGACTTTTGAGTAGAGCATTTCTATATGTCATCATCTTCAGTCTGGTACAGTGACTCTGATTTGACTAAAGTGCTTACATAGGAAAAGATCCTAAAACATTCAGGTCAAAGTCTGTTACTGAAACCTTCAAATGGCTAGAAATGGAGCTTTTACTGTATCCATAATAAAGAGGAGTACATGATTTGAAGAAAGGTTCTATTGAATATATCTGTAGAATTTGACTTGGCTTTGAACTTTTGTCTTGTGATATAGATGAACAAGCTGTCACTCTTGCCTTCAGAGAATTTCAGCCTTTTGAGAGAATATCAAATAATTATCTTCATGTGGAAAAATTATATCCACAAAATGTCCATAAGTTGGTGAACAGAGAGAAAGCAATGGAGATTCTTTTTTCAAGTCATTGTTAATTTTTTTTAGATTTATTTATTTTATTTTTTTATATGTATGAGTATTTTTTCTGCATATATGTATGTGAATCACATGTGCCTGGTGCCCTCCAAGGTCAGAAGAAGACATCAGATTCTTCTGGTTGGAGTTATGGGTGTTTGTGAGCCACCATGTGAGTGCTGGGATCTGAACTGGGGTCTTCTGCAAAAGTAGCAACTGCTCCTAATCATTGTTCCATCTCTCTAGCACCAGAGATTCTTTGTTAAATTGTTACCAGGCATTAGTAAATATTTCTGATGGATCTAAGTGGTCTGCATTGTAGGTTGGAATTGGACTGTTGGTTCTGAACTTTTTTCCTGTATAGATTTGTGTTAATAAGAACATAGCATAATCAGAAGATAACCAATGTTTATTCCTATTCAACTTTATGTTGCTATGACAAAATGGCTAGGAAAGATTTATTCTGGCTCATTGTTTCAGAGGTTTTGATGTGTGGTCACTTGGCTCTGCTGTTTCTTGGCCTGTGGTGAGGCAGAGCATCATGTCAGGGAGTATGTGCTGCAGCAGTGTTCTTCACCCATGGGATCCCAGAAGCAGAAGTGGGCACAGGAAACAAGGACAACATACTCTTCAGGGACCTACTTCCACAGTTAGTCCCACCTACAAAACTAATAAGCTTTCAACGCTTGAGCCTTTGGGGGACATTCCAAATCCAAAGTAAAACAAGTGTCCATAAAAACTGTTTTCATGTATTAAGCTCTTAATTTTCTTTTACAGATATGCCAAGAGTTTAACAGTACTTGGGCATGGGAGATGGAAAAGAAAGGCTATCTTGAAATGAGTGTTGAGTGCAAACTAGCACTCTTAAAGGTAACGCATGTATTATTTGTTGTAGTTATTTTAATTTAAATTTTTATTTTGACTCCTAAATTATAAAGTAAAGAAAACCAAGGCTCAGTGGGTAAAAGTACTTGCCACCCAATATGATAACCTGAGTTCAGATCCCAGGGACTACCATTGCAGAAATAACTCTGGAAAGTTGTCCTCTGTCTTCTACATGTGTGCTATAACATGCAGGTGCCCCAACTAAATAAGTTAATAAATAAAGGTAATAAAAATTTTAAAGTAAAAAAAAATTGAGTATAAATAAAAAATGGAGAACAGTCTAAGATGACATACCTCAATCATACGCTAGCCTCCATGTGTAGGAACACCCACACACGTGCAAACAAGTGCACATCCACACCACACACAAAAGTCAGTTCTTGTATTTACTGTTTGTAAGGATTGTCTTCACAGTGCATCAAGCTTTAATTGCCTCTAGTTAGGGATATAGTAACAATAGGGAAGCAGTTGCTTCGGTAGTTTTCATTGTTTCAGCTGTCACCTTCATCGAGTTACAGACGGTGGGTAATCTACTCATTTAATAAACTTTTTAAGTCCTTATTGTTTTCCAGATAAACAAGGGAATTCCATTGTGTGCTTAATAAAACCCTCGTGTAACCAAAAGTATTTGATTTCAATGGGTCATCTCAATTTCAACATAGGTTTGAGTTTTCTTTTGTTCCCTTTATATTTCCCAGTTACTAACCAAGTGGTCAGTATAACAGAAGAAGCTGTGAAAAAATTGAGCAAGGACTTCATTGCTTTGAGATTTCACAGTGTTTTATCAGTCGCACCTGTATTCAAAAGACCTCAAGGTTTTTGAGCAATTCTTAACACACTATGTCAGCACGTATGTGAGATAAGATATAGTTAAAGAGTAGCTGCTGTTGTTAGATGTTAGTTGCTCTTCTAGCTCACATGAAAAGTCTAGAAGGTGTATATAGCAGACCTTCTGAGGTGCCCTCTACACTTAACATTTATATTTGTAATGTGTCCAAATTTGTCTTTGTTTTTATTTGTTTAAACCTGGATTTACCATTTTGCAAAGACTCCAAACACCTAGATTCAAGAAGTCCTACTGCAGCCTTCAGAGTAAAGGAAAAATTAGTTTTTTTTTTTTTTTTTTTGTAATACTGCTTAGAAACAAAATGTTTGACACTCTGCCAAAAATGTGTTAGTGAATGACCAAACCATTCAGCACTGCCACTGCTGGCTGTACATCCTATGGAAATGAAATCAGCATTAAACCCACTTGATTCTCACGTGCACTACAGCAGCAACCATGATATCAGTGGGCCTTAGTGACTAAGAGAAGCGTTGCACATACATACGCATGATAGGATGCTTTGCAGTCTTTAAGAAAGGGCTGGTGGTACAGCTCAGTGGGTAAAAAGCAGCTGCCCTCAAGTCTGAAGACATGAGTGTGATCCTGGGACCCACATGCTAGAAGGAGAACCTATTCCCACACATGTGTGCCCCCACACATAAAGAAAATAAGTAAAAATATAATTTAAAACATTTTAAAATCAGGAAGACATTGTGTCTTATTTAATGTAGAACTTTAAACAGTCAGGTTAATCCTGGTCAGTGGGATAGCAATTAGATTGGATAGATTTGGGGTAAACTTACAAAATTTCAGTTAGTTGGGTGATGTATTGTAAGGTGGTTGCAATTATGCTGAAAATTGTTAGTAGTGTCCTCATTGTTAGTCACAAAGTATGCTTGAGTTAATCATTCTACATTGTTTATATATTATATATTGAATCATAAATGTATATGGTTTTTATTTGCCAATTATATTAGTATTTTAAAATAAGTGAAAATTTAAATACGGTGTTATACCATGGTATAATTGGAGAGTTTTTAGTGCACATAAACTCAGAGTTTTAGCAATATAATTTTATTTGTGTATAGGTAATTGTGTTAAAATTTCACATTGGTGTAAAATTAAAATGTTACCTTCAAATTTACCTTTTAAATTTGATTATTTTAAGCAGATTCTACATAATAAATTGAAAGAGTAGTGAAAAATAAATGAACTGTGTGTTCTCTCAGTTCTGTCCCTAAATCAGTCCTTAGAGTGTGCCATATTTAGAGAAGTGTTTGTACAGTATTTTAAGCGATAGTATAAATGTTTTTCAGTATCTCTGTGAGTGTCAGTTTGATGACAATCTTAAATTCAAGAATATAATTAATGAGGAGGATGCTGAAACTATGCGTCTCCAGCCAATTGGGCGAGACAAAGATGGCCTCATGTACTGGTACCAGCTGGATCAAGACCACAATGTCAGAATGTACATAGAAGAACAAGATGATCAAGACGGCTCTTCTTGGAGATGCATTGTCAGGTACCTTTATTGGGATTTCTTTACACCTTGCTTTCTTTTATCTCTTCTCTACTGGAATGGGAATCTTTGAGGCCAGAATGGTCTTTTTCTTAATAGAAACTGACAGATTTTCTAAGGCTAATCTAGTACTCGGGACAATGTCCGTAGTAGGTACTTAATATTTGCCAAATAAATTTAAATAGCACTTCAGTCCATATCAAAACATATACTTTGTGCTCAAAATGTTGTGATCTGAATATTAATGTATAAGGTATATGCATGAACAAAAATATTCTTAGATACAAATAGAACAAAAGCATTGTTTGGTTCTCTTTTTTTTTTAAAGTGTTTCAATTTGACCAATTCATCTCAATAGACTCATATTTTTGCTTTTTGTATATTTCTGTACTGGGGTTCTGGAGAGCACTGTGCTTTTGTGTTACAATCCTTAAACTTTTATTTCTCATTTGTACTGACATTTACATACCTTGAGATTGGGGTTTTGTTTGTTTCTTTTTGTTTTATTTTAAACAGGTGAGTGATACTGCACCTTTTCAGAGAATTTTTGTGTTTTTAATTTTTTATCTTGTAATTTCATTTTTATAAACATCTCATTAATAGGTACATTATATAATGATTATATATATAAAATATATTAAGTATATATAATATATATGTATTATATATAATATGTATATATAATATATAGTAGGTACATTATATAATGATTTTGGAAATATTAGTGATGTGATGAAATAGGGAAAACTTGTGTATATCTAACTCCTGGCTTATATAAATATTAAAATAACTGCTTTTACATAAACTGTTACTTGCATTTTTGCCCTATTTTTATTTTTAGCATATTTTTATTAGTGATTACTAATCCACTTATAATATTCATTTGATTAGTAAAGCTGAACTTTCATTCTCCAAGAATAAGTGTGAATTGAGTATATTCATGGAGTGTAATTGGCAGGAATAGCTGCATAGTTCTTTTTTAGCTCAGTTCCTAAACAAAGGTAAGCAACGTCCTCCTGAAATCAAATTTCCTCAGTATTGTTCTCTGTAAATACACTTAGAAGATTCTCTTCATGATGTTTTACTTCCAAATGTAGTTCCCCATAGCAGCCTTGCATACTTCAAAAAAAAATTCTCCCTTGCTTTGTAGTCAAGAAAATATAACACAGAAAAATAATATTGCTCATGTTTACACTTTTAAAAAAATTTCTCATGCACACCATTAATTATGTCCATGATGTGAGTTTCTTATTCTTAGCTAAGGTGTATTTGAATCTAGGTTCATCTTTTTACTACCGTAGACGATTTGTTTCTTATCTGTAAGCGTTATTTTCTGGTGCTTTATTTACTTTTTGCATATATCTCCATGTATTGGTATGCAGGTGTGTTCGCATATGTGTGAGCACACTGTGTGCACATGTGAGTGTTGGAGGCTGACATAGAGAGTCTTCTTCCTTTGCCCTTCACCTTGTTCACTGAAGCAGGGTCTCTCAGTTGAAGTCAGAGTTCTCCAACGGCTAGTATGCTTAGCTAGCTTGCTTCAGGGATCCCCTATCTTTGCCCCCCGAGTCCTGGGATTACAGGTGGGCCGCCATGCCCACTAAGTATTTATGTGGATTCCAGCCTAAAAGCTCTGATCCTCATATTTGCCTGGCAAGCACTTTATCCGCTTCACCATCTTCCCAGCCTTATGTTAAGATAATAATACCTCCCTTGCAAGCTGTTACAAGAAATATATGAAAGATTATGTTAGGACCATATTGCATGCTCAGTAAACATTTGCTCTTTTCTCCCCACTCTTTTTTTTTTTTTAAAGAATATGTTACATTTAAACATATAAATTTGTTTTATTATCATTGTATGTGTATATGTGTGTGATACATGCATGTGCCACAGCTTACATGTGGAGGTCAGAGGACAGCTTTGAAGCTAGCCTAGGACATATGAAACATTGTCTCAGAAAGAAGATGAAAAATCAAAAAGAACCAAAACAACGAAGCCAAAATCTAAACAAAAATTCCCTTTCCAAGTGTTAATATCTATTCCTGATAAACATTAAATGTGTCTACAGTCAGTGTTCAGAACCTGGCTCTCATGAAGAATGCTTGAGCAGTTTTCTCATGTTAACAGTAGGAATTTGTGTAGTAAAGCAGTAGCAGGTTGATTTTAGTCTTTATGAGTCTTTTGTTTTTGTTTTTGGAAACTGGGTTTTTCTGTATAGCCCTAGCCTTCCTGGAACTTGCTCTGTAGACCAGGCTGTCTTTGAACTCGGAGATCCACCTATCTCTGCCTCTGGAGTGCTGGGATTAAAGCTGTGTGTCATCACTGCCCACCTGGTGGTGGTTGCTTTTGGAGATAGGCTCTCACTATAAATTCCTGGCTAGCTTTGAACTCAGAGATTGTTCTCTGCTTCTGCCTCCTGAATGATGGTATTAAAAAGCTATGTGCCACCAGGCCCACCTGTGTTATTCTTAATCACTGTGTTCAGGAACTCTGACTACGTAAATGTAGAAATATTTGAGACTATTCAGAAAAAATTGAGTTCAGTGACTCTGATGTCTCTTAACCTAGTTTTTAAATACATGGTGTACACTTGTTCCTTTACTTATTAGTCAGTTTATACTGCCATGGTACCATGCTTAGAAATTGATGCCATAGGCACCATGCTACGAAATTCAGGATATGAGGGTGGTGAATAGCTTAGCTAGGATCCCTAGTTGAGTCCTAGGCACTTGTGGCATTCCTTATGTTGTAAAGATTACTTTTAGTTATATGGAGTGTTATTTTCTGGATGACAGTTTTCCTCAGATCTTAATAGGTGTATTTATGCTTATTATGAATGAGATGCTTGTGACACTTTGTCATTGTAGTTAGCTTGTGACTTACTGACTCACTGGAACTACTACTTGTAAATGTTGTGAACTGTCTTGTCCACCAAGTCTTTCATTTGTGAGCGTTAAATATGAAAGTGTATTTTGGCTTCCTTAAAAAGACACTACTTCGGCCATGTGTGGTAGCACACACCTTTAATCCCAGCACAGACAGGCAGATCTTTGTGAGTTTGAAGCCAGCCTGATGTACATAGTGAGTGCAGGGACACACAGGGGCTACATAGAAAGACCCTGCTTCAAGAAAAACACAAGAAATTACTTGGTCTAGGAGTATGGTTAATTAGCAGAGTGCTTGCCTACCACATGGGAGGCCTTGGAGTCGATACTCAGCACATTCTCCCTAAAAATGGTATTACTAGGCTGAGGTGGGGATGTAGTTTAGTGAAGGGTGCTTGCATAGCATGTGTGAAGCCTTCAGTTTAACCACCACTAACAACATATATTTAGCCCATACATATAACTAACATATACTCAGTACATAAAATAATGTGAGGTGTAATCTCACTTGATCCTTATGAGGTTAAACCTGGAATATAGTTAAGTTCTGATCCCAAACTTGAAGAAAAAAAAAAAAAGATATTTAGTACAATGAGCTCCTTATGGAAAGAACACTAATTGAATGGGAAGAATATTAATTACAGATGTAAAGGGTTGATATAGAATAATTTAAGGAGATTTAAACATATAAAGGATTAATTTGTGGAAGATCTGTGATGGGATTAAAAGGGCTGAAATATATATACATCATGGTGCAGAACTGAGTTCCAGAAACAAGAGCATTTACTTTTATATTACAGAGAAATAGTTGTCTTCTGGCTGATAGATGCTCTCTGTCAAGGTGTTTTCTAACTAAGCCTGGCTTGTGTAAAGTGACTTTTGAAAGAGGCATTAATCTTAGAAACAGACCATGAGGAAAAGAAGCATTGCAAGTAGAATTTTGGCTTTTTTGTTTTTTAGACCACACTTAGAGTTTTTTCTTAACTAGAGAACATTTTAAACTAAGGAAGTGAAAGGTGAGTTTCCTTTACTTGAAACAGATTCTTTAAAGTAGTACTTTTCTCTTGTTTGAATAGAACTCTTATTCTTAGTGGTCAGCCAGTATTTGGATCATGTTTCTGCCTCCTCTTGAGCAGATGCGTATATAACAAAAATTATCTAGTCTTTAGAATTCTGGTTTTTAAAGTTAGTAATAAGTGAGCCAGTTTAGAAACATAACTGAACACTGCCAATTCAAAACTAAATGCAGTATTTTTCTAAAACTGAGAATCTACCACAAGTTGTAGGTTTGTGTACTTATCAGCTACTGATGAGCTAACATCAATGTATTACTACAGTTTTAAAACTTCTATTAGTCTGGACATGACTAAGTGGAGTCATGCTGTAAAGTCTTTGCTGCTGTGTGGGCTTGGAAGCTCAAGATCTGTGGAGCAAGCAGGCTAGTTAAAGTAGCCTTCTCAGTGAGCTTCATGTTTAATTGAGAGATTGCCTCAATAAATAAAGTGGAAATTAATCAGGGAAGACACAAGATGTCACCTGTCTTCCACATGCATGCACACCCCATACCCACCTTAAATTAAAAAACAAACAAAACCCTATACTGTATGGCAATGTCTTTGTCTGCTTATTGCAGAATTAATAATATAAATATATGAGGCACATTAGAAACAGTTAATGCATATATGTATCCATATTCCATATTGAAAATAAATTCATATTCTCATGAGAATTTAGGTAAAAGTTGTTAAATTTTATTGAGTTAAGTAAAATTGTTAGCATTTGAACATTTTCCCATACAAAGTGGCAGTTTTATGTGGTTTAGCTGATTATTAGTAACAAATTCCAACAACAAAAATATTTAAGACCCAGTTGTTGTTTTACTTGTTTCACTTTGTATCAAAACTAGAGGAACAGCTGTTACAGTTATTCCACAACTTGTTTAGGCCTCAGGAAGGAAGGATAAAAGTACATAAAGTACTTTTTACAACTGATCAAATAATATGTAATACATAATGCTGTATTTACCATAGTATAATTTATGAGAGAAAAAGTACTGTAAATATAGACTTTAATATTTGGTCATCAGTGAGGAGGGAATTTTAGCACATAGAAATCTTAAGTAGACAAGAGTCACATCAAGTGCTTCTTTAGAATCAGAGAAATACTGTAGAAAGTTTTCAGATAACTAGTTTTAGTAAGGGAAAAAAAATTTGGTTTTCAACCTGTGGGTTACAACCCCTTTGGCAAAGTAGAACCATCCTTTCACAGGGGTCACCTAAGGCCATCTGCATATCTGATATTTACATTGCGATTTATAACATAGCAAAATTACAGTTATGAAGTAGCACTGAAAATAATTTTATTGTTGAGGTCACCACAACATGAGGAACTGTATGAAAGGGTCGCAGCATTAGGACGGTTGAGAACCACTGTTGTAGATGATTATTTCATAAAGATATATACATATCCATCTGGATAATATTAACATGAACAGATGTCCAGCATTCTGAGAGAATTCCCAGTGAAAACCACAAACAGGTATGATCTTATCTCCACTAAAACGATTAGCTGAACGTTACTCAGAAACAAGTACATGAGCTAACTGGAACTTATATCTTGCCTGCTAGAAATAATACTTGCAACCACTTTGGCTTACAGTTTGGTGATGTCTTCAAATATTAACAAACTATTATCTCAAAACATCAGTTTCATTCTTTTGTACTTACGTTAAAAACAAAATGGCCTATGTAAGCATTTTCATTACATCTTTATTCTTTTGTTTGATTTTGCATTTTGAAACAGTGTCTTATTCTGTAGTCCAGGCTGGCCTGGAACCCTCTCTGCAGTTGAGGCGTAGCGTGAGTTATGGCGGTCCTCCTGTGTCAGCTGCCATACTTGGTATAGCATCATTCTTCCTAACAGTACTCATGCAGTGTGTGATCGCTACTAAGCAGTAGAAAGGAATGATATCATATGATACAAATTTGTCTCAAAAATACTTATTTTTGAAAGAAGCCAAAAAGCAGATATTCTTGATTGCATTTGTTTTAATTTGTGTATTAACAAGACAAACTACCATTATAATAGTCAAAAGTCTGAGAGCATCCAGGCGTCTTTACATACACTTGCAGTTTCGGTACTCAGCAAGCTGAGGCAGGAGGATCCTGTGTTTCAGGCCACCCTGGACTACCTACTGAGATTTTTTTTTCTTGCTTTGATGGGGGAAAAGGATAAAATAAGAAGGGACATGAGGGAGAATTTTTGTGATGTTAGTGGTATCTTGGTAATGGTGGTTTATATGTGTCAGTTAGTGTTTGCATAAGTGTCTGTGTTTTTCTACTCTGCACCCCACCCTCTGCTCATGTTCTGAGGACTTGGTCCCCAGGTAGTGATACTATTTTTAAAAAATTGTGGATGAAGGGCCCAGCCTGAGGAGCGAGTCGCTAGGGATAGGCCCTGAGGTTTGGTACTCCCTGTCTATTCTCTACTTCCTGACTGCCTCCTGCTCTTAACACCATCCCTTCTCAATCATTAGGGGCTGTGTCCTTCAGATTAAGGCCAAGTAACCTTTTCTTATGTTGCCTTTTGTCAGATATTTGTTCACAGCAAGAAGAGTTACTAATATAGTGAGGGTCCTTGTTAAAGTAACTGCACTGTATGCTAAATGAGTTCATTTTAATCCTGGCATGGTAGCAAACCCTGTAATTCCACCATATCTGAGGCTGAGGTAGGAAAATCATGAATTTAAGGGCAGCCTGTTCTTCAAAGCAGTATAGTTTTACAAGTAAACAAGAATCATTAATTTCTCAGTATATGACTCGTACCTCTAAAAATATTTTAAAATAGATTTTGGTTCTGACAGTCATTTACAGAAATCTGAATTCTAAGTAGTGAATACAATTTTCCTATACTTCTCTATTTACTGTTAGGACATTTAAAGTTTTTTGTTTTATTTTTTTAATTATGTGTATATGTGTGCTGGGAGTTATCCATGTGTGAATGCAGATGTCCAGAGTCCAGAAGAGGGTGTTGGATCCTTGGAACTGTAATTACAGGTGGTTGTGAGCTGCCTGACATGGATACTGGGAACTGAACTCAAGCCCTCTGCAAGAGCAGTGGGTGCTCTTAGCCACAGAGCCACCTTAAAACCGACAGGACGTTAGCCTTAGCTGTTACTACCTAAATAATGACTAAGAAAGTGGGCCTGAGCAGCACGTGGTGGAGTCTGCCTTACAATTCTGATTAACTTGGGAGATAGAGGCAGAATAATTGCCACAAATTAGGCCAAACAAATGCTGCATCTATTAATATAAAATAAGATACACAAAAATATGAAATTAAATGATGAGATGAAAGTGGGCACGAGAGCCAGATCTTCCAGAATTCAGTTCTGCTGTGACCTTAGGGAAATGATCATACCTCTGTGGATTGTCCTGTGGATGTCCTCTTAATTTGTTCAAAAAAATTTGTTTTTGATTTTGAGAAAAGGTCTTGCTATGTAGCCTAGGCTGTCCTTGAACTTGTGGCCTACCTGCTGGGATTATAGGCATGGGATTAAAGACTGTGCCTTTGTGTTTGGGTTGCATTGTTGACATTACTAATATGTCTCCATTTTCTTGGTTTCAGTAAAATATTATGGTCACTCTCAGTTTTAATTGCCATCTGAACCCTAAACCATAATAAAATTAAAATAAAATATTTGCTCTATTTATATTATGATATGCTTTAATTCTAGTTTAAGGAGCACTCCTATTTTGCGGGAGAAAGACACAGGATCATAAATGCTAATATAATACATGAGAGCGGTGATGGAGAATGTCCCAGGGTGCCAAGGAAGAGCCAGGTATAAAAGGTTATTCTTGTAGTTAGCTTTGTTTCAGTTTCTCTGTTTTTGCTACCATTGGCCTTCTGGTGGTACGGTTGCTGAAAGTTTAGCACTTACCCTAACTCACACTCTGAATAATTGTTAGGCTGGCATGACGTATTCTATATAATACAGTAATTAGATAGTGTATTCCATTTCTCCGACATCTAGATTATAATGTTTGTAATCTGGTGAAGTTAGAATTAGTTTGCTCTAAACTGAGTTTCTAATCTTTCCTACCAACATATTTTTATCATTATAGATAATAGCAGCCACTTCATTTCACTCAGTTGGGTCCAAAATCTTGGGCCCATCTTTTATATCTTTGTTCTTGCTCCACATGTATTCTGTCAGCAAGACCAATCAGCTCTCCATGCAGAATGATCTAGAGTTTCATCACTTTATATCCCCTTCATAGCTACATTATTTACAAACTACTGTCTTTGCCATTATTCAATATATATGCAGTATATATGAGAGTATACATCTATAATCCCAGCATTCAGGAGACTGAGGTAGCAAAATCTCTAGTTCAGAATACATACACACATGCGCGCGCACACACGCACGCACACATACTCTTCAGGCGTATTTACTATACCTACAGATATTGTAGTCAGCATGGCAAACTAACTTCCTAGAGACTTCCCTTACCCAGTTTTTTTTTTTTTAAGATGTAATTACTCTTATTTTTATATGTATAATTTTTTTTTTTTTTGAGACACGGTATCTCTCTATAGCTCTGGTTTTCTATGACCATGAGATAGCTTGTCTCAAAGGAATAAAATGGAGAGTGGTAGATCAAGACACCTGACATAGTCACCTGACCTCCATACATGTATACATAGGCACATATACCCAGGCACATTTATTTATATGCATACACCAAACACATGCATTATACTCACATACATACACAAACACATTGTGATTGATTGATCATGTGAAACATATACTAGACTAAGAGAACAGAAGTACAGTCATCAGATGTCCTAAGAGAATATGGTATTTTGAAAGGATATGTCTGATATTATATGATTGAAGGAAGAGTGGTTTGAAGAAGCAAAAAGAAGAGAGGGAAAAATATCCAGGTTGCTGTTTGGGTCTATAGTCTACTCTTAAAGATTCAGTTGTTAGGCCTGTAGAGATGGCTCAGTGGTTAAGAGCACTTGTTGCTCTTGCAGAGTTCCTGGGTTAAATACCTCCAGCACCAGTGTGGTGGCTTCTAATCATCTGTAACTTCAATTCCAGCAGATACAACACCCTCTTCTGGCCTCCATGGGTAAACACATATGTGCAAGCAGAATACTCATATATACTAAATAAATCTAAAAAAAATTCAAAATCCAGTGTTAAATTTGTATATGATGTACATATATACATAGAGATAATGTATTTTCTCTGACTCGTTTGAATTTAGTGTATTCAACTTTCTCTAGCATAATCAGTAACTACACCTAGGAAATACTTAAGTGTAGGTTGTTTTCTGTTTTTGTACTCTAATGTGTGTACATTAGGCTTGTTTTTAAAACAATCAGGTTAAAAGCCTCATTGTTTAGGGAGTTTTCCTTAATTTCTTTAAAAAAAATTCCTTTGTTACTTAGAGTACCATAGATAATTTAAATGGATCTTTTCAGGAATAAGAACATTTTGTGAATAACTCCTACAATATACTTTTCAGAACCCAGCATGACTCCAGAAAATAACACATGGGTAGAGGTATATGCTACATACAGAATTGTGCAATAAGAAAAAGAAGTAAAACTAAGTGTGTACATAATCTTGGTAAGAGACAAACTGTTATAGCAAATAGGAAATAAGATCTTTGTGAAAAATAAATTATTCACAGAAAGTTAAATGTAATTTTTTTCTATAAAATTGATACATTATCTGATAAGATTCTGAAAGAGCATCTAATCTGAAATTCTATTAGACAATAAATTTTATACTCTTGCCAGGTGGTGGTGGTACGTGCCTTTAATCCCAGCATTCAGGAGGCAGAGGCAGGTGGATCTCTGAGTTCAAGGCCAGCCAGGTGTACAGAGTGAGTTCCAGGACAGCCAGGGCTACGCAGACAAAACTTGCCTCAAACATACATACATACATACATACATACATACATACATACATACATAAATAAATAATTTTGTTTATGCTCTTTATTTTATTATGTTCACATTACATGTATGAATATTATGTATATTTTTATACTTGATAAGTAGTTGTCATTTTTATATCTAATCGGTTTCTACTAGTGGCAATTTCCTTTCTTTCCCAGGGGGACCAATTAGATATGCTCGAGATAATTTTGTCTTTTATTTCTTGTATGTGTGTAAAATCTAAAATGGAAAATAATTCAAATCCTGAAACTTGTAGTAACAACTTGGTGTTTCAAGTGGAAAATTCTACCTCTGATCTCATATTACTGGTGCTGTCAAAAAGCATAGGCATTCAACATTCAGTTTATTCAGCATCCCTAAGGAGAGAACCAATACCCTTTGAGTTCCCTTCAGTTTGCTCTCTTCTTCACATGTTTGCATTGTCCAGCACAGAGATACCCTCAAGAGAAAAACATGGCATTTCTTCAGTCCAGATGCCCCAGCGACAGGTTGCATGTGGTGCCCCACAAAACAAAGATCTACCTGCATTAATCACTGTTTTTAATTTTTGCTTTGGGATCTAAAACTACTGTTGAGTCAAAAAGGCCCACAGATACCCTGTAAGCAACAGTGATACAAAGAAGAAATATTTATGTTTGTCTCTGGCACAGAAGGTTAAGTTGTTAGAGAAGCTAGACATTGATACAGCACCTTTCCAAAAGTGTGGTGTTAGAATGACAGTATGTCCAACAGAGGGCAGGTCCGAACTGTCAAAACTCTGTGCCAATAACTGATGAAGAGAAGTTAATAAAAAAACAAAACAGAAAAATAATGCATAAAGCTAAAAGTGAAGGTTTTAACTCGTGTATAGAAAGAGATCCATCACTCACAGTGACCACCTGCCACTTAATTCTGTGTTGCTCAAGAACTAAGTAAAGATCTATCTTGATGACTGGAAAGCTGAAGGGAATGGTGAATATTTGATAGGCTGATTACAGAAACTTAAGGAAAGACTAATAACTAATTTCTGAAGATTTGAATTAATTAAAGATCTGCTGACCATGAGTTATCAGAGTTTCCTGGTGCACTTGTCCATGCCGTGCCTATGATTTCATCAGGGCCTGTCTGTCCTGCTAGCGTGTGCTAAACCAGCACATACATAGAGTGTCAGCCAGCAGAAACGGGTTACGTTTACTGTACATAAGATTACATACCTTACTGCTATGAGTTCACTTCTTACCAGTCTGCTGTTAGCTAACAAAAGGAATCACTAAAGACATTTTTTTTCTTATTTTTAAAACATTTTTCTTCACAGTAGTTTATGCTTATATGTTAAACCAGAACTGGGTGATGACTACAAAATTTTATTTTTCATTGACAACAATTCTGCTCATTTCCCAAGTGAAATTCTCAACAAAACCACCATTCATGGCATGTACTTTACCTTAAATGTAACTTCATTTATTCACTCTCAGCTTAAGAATAAACACTTTTTCTTACCATGTTAACATCATGGTTCAGAATCATGGATGCAGAAAGTTTCCAGAAGGGGCTTTTTAACTCAGCGATGGTGGCCCATACCTGTAATTCTAGCACTTTAGAAATAGAGGCAGGAAGATCAGAAGTTCGGAGTCATCCTGGGCTTCATAGATTTTGAGGCCAACCTGGCTACATGAGACCCTGCCTCCAAGAAGTAAAAGAGGGGTAGGAGCCTTCTTATAACCAGTGGCTTCCGTGCTATTATGAATGCTTGGAGCGTAGCAATTAAAGGCACAGTTGTGCCTGCCTGACACAGTTTTTTGCCTTTCAGTAATATGTAGTGGTGGTAATGATCAACATTGAGGATTCTGCATATTGAGGAAAAATATCTTTTTACAAAATTCTGAAAATTATTTTATGTGTATGATGTGTTTTGCCTCCTTATGTTTGTTCACATACATGCCTGGTGCCCATGGAAGCCAGAAGAAGGCATCGAACTCCCTGCAACTGGATCTATAGATAGTTGTAAGCCACCACGTGGGTGCTGGGAATCTTACCCAGGTCCTCTGGAAGAGCAGCCGGTGCTCTAACTACAGAGCCATTTCCAACTCCGCTACCAAAGGTTTCTTACTTCCTTGCACATACAAAAAAGTATAATGTAAGGCTCTTATAGTAAGTTGGAAGAAATGGATATCAACTTTTTAAACATCAATACTGAAATTCCATTGACCCGTGATGAAATAGTCAACAGGATTGTGAACCACCATGATCCTGACCATGGAGGTAAAGAAGATGTTGTTAATAATTGCAAAAAATATCACTGTAAATATTGCAGGGGGCTTAAGAGAGATGTATGCATTCATAACAGATTAAGATACGTCCATTTATAAAATCCGATTTCTAAGATAAAACTTGTTCATCATGGAAGCACTTTTGTGTGTGAGAGTCTGTTGCTTAATGAGTATGTGTGCATACGGACGGTAGAGGACTGCAGCCTCAGGTGTTGGGACTCAGTGCTGTCCACTTAATTTTTAAAGAATTTCTCACTAGCCTGGATCTCACCAAGTACTCTAGGCTCCCTGACCAGCAAGACCCCGGGAGACACACCTAGCTCTGCCTCTTCAGCCGAAGTGCGCATCACCCTACCCAAGCTTACTAATGTGGCTGATAGAATGGAGCTCAGGGCCTCATGCCTTGAGGCAAGCACTTTACTGAGCTACACTATTTCCCCACCACTTTCTTTTTTTTTTTTAAAGATGTTAGGTCTTCTGTTATGAGACATAACAAAGGAAGAGATTATTTTGGAGGTTACCTACAGTCCATCCTGGTCAGTCCTATTGTTTCTGGGCCAGTGGTGAGATAGCATCATGTTAGTGTGAGCATGTGTTAGAGGCTGTTTACCTCATTCAGGACAGCACACAGGAAGGTGCTAGAACAAATACATACTCTCAGTGACCCACTACCTTAAAATAAGCTCTGCCAGCTTCTTACTTCCCCCCAATGTTGCTGTATTATTATAGTATTATTTTAAGAAGAAATTAACTCTTTTATTAGGTCACAACCAAATGTCTATCCACTGTCAGTCAGGCCCCAGATTCTTGATTCTTTGGGAACATTTCAGCAGCCATCCAGCAGAATATCTTCTTATGAGTAAGGGACTCATACTTTATCCATCCATCCATGTTTTTTTCGAGACAGGGTTTCTCTGTTGTAACTCTGGCTGTCCTGGAACTCACTCTATAGGCCAGGTGCCTCTGCCTCCTGAGTGCTGGGATTAAAGGTGTGCACCACCACCGCCCAACTTCTCTTGATTTTTTTTAAATGTAGGCCCAGCAGGACTCAGTTTTAGATCCCTCAATTGCTTGAGATGTTTCTTCTCATCTTAAAGAAAACCCAGGCATATATGCAGCACAATATTTGGGACACTTAAGACAGAAGGATTGAGAGATTGAGATCAACCTGAGCTATACAGTGAGACCCTAACTCAAAAATATATTCAAACCAGAACAAACTGTATATAATCGTTTGCCTTTTTTTGATTGTGTGTCTAATCTTTCATGGCTGAGCCATCCCTCCAGCCCTAAAATGGCCTGTTAATCATAGAACAAGCATCACAGGTAGAGATTGAAAACCTGCCCGTGGTTGCTGTTAAGCTGCTGATAGCAACATTCTGGAGTTCTTGCTTTGCTGCCTAGTTCCCTGAACACATATTATCACTGTAGTGACCATATTTTAACTACTTAATGTGAACAAGTGTAAGAAAATAGTTGTTTATTGGTGGCATACAAACTCGGACAAGAATAATGTTGATTCCAAACTACTGTAGATTGTCCACATGGTTGGAGGAGATAGTGATACCTTTGCTTCTTAATAGAACAATGGCACTATCTTTATTTAACACAATAAATATTGAAAATGCTGTGTAAAGTTATCTACAGATTGTATCTATAGGGGGTAATCAGAGTCGGGGGAAAAGGCTGAGTGGGCAAGGGCTTTCTGCCCAGGTGTGAGGACTGGAGTTAAGGTTGGCACAGTGGCAGGCATCTGTGACCCTGGCACTGGTACGGGGCGGGGGGAGGGGTGGAGACCTGGACCTAAAAAATAGGGTAGAAGGTGATTAAGGAAGACACCTGACATACAGACACACACAGAAATTTGAATTATTAAAAGAGTCACAAGCAAGTTTTATACCAGTCTTCTTAGAAGATTATAGAATACTTAAAAGTGATCACCCTTTAACTTATTTAGTGTGGTACCTACCTTTCCAACCAAAGTGTTTTGCATTGCCATTCTATTCAGTAAGGAAAATAAAATTTCTGTTTGATGAGCGGTACATTTTAATGTGTGTTCTTTTCTAAATACTTAGTTTTAGAATCTGGGTTCTAGGACTGCTCCTAGGCTTTGATGTTCTTCATTGTGTTGCTTCCCTGTATTTTAATTTCCAGTAGGTGCTGTTCACAAAGTTCACTAGACTCAGAGAAAGATCTTTATGCTGTCTTATTTTTTCCCTTGTTTAGAAATCGAAACGAGTTGGCTGAGACTCTTGCACTCCTGAAAGCACAAATTGATCCTGTACTATTGAAAAGCTCTAGCCAACAGGAAGACTCTTCCCGGGAAAGTCCCGCCCTAGAGGATGAGGAGGCTAGAAAAGAGGAAGCAACACCTAAACAAGGTTTTTTTGTGTGTTTTCTTTTGCTTTGTTTTGTAATCTCTTCTATTTTCTACTCCTCCACCCAACTATATAATCCTGAATTTTTATCTCAATTTGAGAAATTGAGAGCCTTTCTATAAACACCTTTATTTCAAAGGAAAAAAAGAGGCAAATGTCTTTCTGACATTTAAAAAATATAAATCAAATATATTCAAATCTTTAACTTAGAATTTAGAGTCTTGTCAGGCATGGTGCCACTCACTTGTACTTTCAACACTTGGGAGGCAGAGGCAGGATATGCTGAGTTCTTGGCCAGCCTGAACCAAACCAAAACAGTAGGAGGATGCTAAGATGCTGTTGAACTTGTTGGTCAGGTGTAGAAAGGTATATTACAGATTTGATAATTGTAAACATTTTTAGGTTTATAGGGCCTGTGGTTTCAGTACATTTATTTACATTGTGGTCCTCACTGCTAAATGTCTGAACATGTTAATCACTAACTTCCTGCTTTCTCCGTCTGCATCCCTGGGAGCTGCTTTCAGTCTTTATGAATTTAATTACTGGGAAGCACATATCAGAAGAATCAAGGATACTTCTCCTTATTTCACTTAGCATACTGTCTTCAGGTATCCGTATTAGTACATGTGTGATGAATTCCATCAACCCGCTATGTAGGTATCACATTTTTCTTCTCTGTTTATCCATCAGTGACCATTTGAGTTACTTCCGCTTTCATGCTATTGTGAATAATCCTTCTATGAACATACTAATACAGATAACCTTTTTGGATTCATATTTACGCTACACACCCAGGAGTGATTGCTAACTCTTAAGATGATACTGCTTCATTTTTTGAGGCCTTACCATGGTCTTTTCTTTTGTGACAGGGCCTCACTATTTCAGCACAGCTAGAGCTGGTTTTGTTTGTTTGTTTGTTTGTTTGTTTGTTTTAATACTTTATTCTAATGAGTATGAAATGGTGTCTTATTCTAGATATTTGTCCCCAATGACTACTGGTGTTCAGCATCTTTTCAAATGCTTTTTGATCATATATATACATCTTTGAAAAAGTATTTATTATATTCCTTTGTTTTATGTTCTTGGTGTGTGTGTGGGGGGTGTGTGTGTGTGTGAAGTATCAGACACACTGCTCTTACTGCTCCTGAGCTCCTAGGATCAGGTAACCTTCCTGCCTCAGGCAGAGTAGCTAGAATTATATCTGTCCTTTTTTTAAACTGGAATAGATTACTTTTGGTGTACTAACTCTTAAGTCTATAACAATTTTAATTTATTAAACCTATTTTTGTTGAGTTTACTAATTTTCTACCCCAGCAGATGAAATTTCTACCTTTCTGAAGGAAAAAAATTGAACACTGACTTCTGGAAAAAAAGTAACTAATTCTTGCACAAGCGTGTGCACACATTCATGGTGTTGGTGCATGTCTGTGCACATGTATGTGGAGGCCACAGGTCAACCCCAGGTTTTAGTCTTCAGGAGGCATTCTCAATTGAGAAAGTGTGTTATACTAGGATCTGGGGGTCTCTGAATAGGCTACCCCAGCTGAAAATGAGCCCTAGGGATTCTCCTCCTTCTCAGCATTTGGATTACAGATGTAAACTGCCACGTTTGACTTTCTTAAGAGCAAACTTGGGTTTACAGCACACTTTCTGAATTGAACTGTCTTCCCAACTAAATTGACATCTTTATATAAGATTTGGGTTTTGTTTTGTTTTGTTTTTTGTGACAATGTTTCTCTGTTGTAAAACTCGCTGTCCTGGAACTCACTCTGTAGACAAGACTAGCCTTGAACTCACAGAGATCTGCCTGCTGCCTCCCGAGTGCTGGAATTAAAGGTGTGTGCCACCACCACCCAGCAACGTTTATTTTAAATGAAGGAAAAGAATTTGCCTCTCCTGTCACGTTTTCGTCCATTGGCAGCTTTCATTTTGTGTTTTTCATTGTGTTCTTTTTTAGTTTGATGCTTAGAAGAAACTATCCATAAAACAACCTCCAAATGTAGGAAATTGCTTGAAAACAAATAGTTAAGCCTTTATATTGAAATGATAGATATTCCTACATGTTAAACATGTTCTTCAGTTAAATCCTAATTATTACACTCCTTTGATCATTGTTCATATGATTTCAGATATTGGTGGCTTTACTTGTAAACTCCCTTTTCTTATATTACAGATGTTTAGGCTGCTTTGGTAAGGTATAATAATTTAAAAGTACACCCTTAGATTCCGGGGGGATTTTTTTTTTTTTCCCTTTTGCTTTTCTTTTTGTTTCTTTTAATAGCATGCTCTAAGAATTAGTTCTGGCATAAAATCTAAATCTAGTTGTTCATTTGGTTGTTCAGTTTGTTCATTCATTCCTTCATTCTGTGTATTTGCTTTATTTTCATCCTCAGTACTAAATCAAAGGAGCTGGGCATGGTGGCGCACATCTTTAATCCCAGCACCTGGGAGGCAGAGGCATGTGGATCTTGGTGAATTGAGGCCAGCCAGGGATACGTATTGAGTCTTTGTCTTTAAAAAAAAAGGTGGGGCGGTGTGGAAGGAAAAAAGAAAAACAAGGGTTAAAAAATAACTTAGTGCTTAAGAGCTCTGGTTGCTCTTCTGGACACAGTGGCTCACAACCATCTGTAACTTTAGTTCCAGGACATCTAGTGCCCTCTTCAGGCCTCCAAGGGCACCAGGCATGCACATGATGTAGATGCATATGCAGATAAAACAACCATACACATAAAACAATAAAGTAAAAAGTAAAATCCACACAAAATATGAGTGGGGACAAAATAGAAATTTAAAAGGCAGTTAACAGGAGTTAAGAGACATTAGATTTGATTTTTAAAAAACGTTTTTATTTATGGGGCTGGAGAATTGGCTCAGCAGTTAAAAAGATTTGATACTTATGCAGAGGACCCAGGTGTGGTTCCCAGCACTCACATGGCAGCTCATAATTGTCTGTACTTAGTTCCGGTGGATCTGATGCCCTCTTCTGGCCTAGGAATGGAGCATGTTTGTGGCGCACTTACATACATGAAGGCAAAACACTCTACATATAAAACAAAAATGATGTTTTCTTAATTTGATTTCCTAGCATTTCCTTATGCTTAAGTAGTTCTGGGCCTGGCAAGATGGCTCAGTGGTTAAGAGCACATATTTCTCTTCTAGAGGACCTGCAGTATAGGTCCCAGAACCCATGTTAGTCAACTCACAACTACCTTTAAGTCCAGCTTCACAGGCCAGGGCCTCTGGCATCTGCCAGCACCTGTACTCACAAAGCACACACCTCTTACTCACTCACCCCATGATTAAAAAATAAAATTAAAAAGTTATTATTCTCAGGGGAGGGACATGCGTGCCATATTGTGAATGTGGAGGTCAAAGAACAAATTTGATGAATTGGTTTTCTTTACCTTTAACAAGTTTTGGAGTTTTAAACCCAGGTCATCAGGCCTACACAACAAATGCTTTTATGTGCTGAGCCATCTTGCTGATTTTGTTGGACAATTCATTGTGTTGTTTAAAAGTCAAAACAAATGATTTCTTTAGTAAGGTGTTTTTTATATATTTAATTATCGTGTTTCTGTATATAATGTGGGCACGAGCAAGAACAAATGGATATGTGACATGTGTGCACAAGCGATTTTACCCACCGAGCTATCTTGTTGACCCTTCCTCATGTATAATCAGAAATTCCTCTGTGGGGCCTCAGCGTAGAGAAGGGGCAAAGTGATCTGCAGGAGCACTTCTTAAACTTCGGAGTGTTTGTTGTCTCCTGAGGTTGCTGCTGGGGAGTGTGTTAAATGCAGCTGTTGTGCCTTTTTGAGGAGAGCCTGTATGATGCTGTTCCACTTGTCCGTCCGTATGGGGAGGAGCCAGGCTTGGAGAGGCTTGGAGGTTTTCTCCTTACTTGTAAACAAGTGTGCCAAGGCCTTTCATACAGCTGTTCCCCCAAACGCTTCTCAAATAATGCTGGTGTTGTGTTTCCTGGTACAAAAGGAAACGGCTTGTGCTAGAGAGTTCTCTGGAAGAGGGAGCGGAGGAGGAGCAGGACACCAGGGCTTCTGTTCTGTCCTCTCCCCTAGCACCCTAAGTGGAGCTCAGTGGAGCGTACCTGCCGAGCTCACATGCGACTCTAGGTTCAGTCTCAGGCATTGCAAACCGATGGCAAAGTCAATGGAACTTTTCTATGTCTCTTACTCCGACAACAAAATGTTTATTTTTAAAGGCTTTTTCCCCCTCCTTTTTGAAATGAGGTCTCTTACTGTATTATCCAAGCTAGTCTTAACTCTTAGACTCTGGGTCCCCTTTCCCCCAAGAAAATGTTTCTTATTCATTCATTTAGTAAACATTGGGCATAATTTTTGTATGAATCATAATTTCAAGCAGGGAATTCAATAAACAAAACAAGACTGAAAATAGTTGTTTTGTGAAACTTACACTTAATAATGAATAAAATAACTAACCTGTTTGCTACTTACTTGAGTTTATTCCTTTCTAAAATGCTTTGTATATATTAAATTACATAATCTGGGGCATAAATTTTACTAGAGTGCTGGGCTTTATTTCTTAAGAATGCTATCCAGATGCTCTCAGCCAGTCCCACCTTGCCTCTCCCGTTTTCTTCTCCTGTTTCTCCCAGATTACTCAGGTCTTTGATTTTCCCCCTCTGCCTTGTCTGGTCCGGTCCTTGGCTTTATCATCCACATCTGTCCCTCAGATGTTGTTCTCTCCCACCTGCTGTGGAAGGCCCAATCATACTGTGAAATAAACTCTTTTGGTCACTTTCTCAATTTGTTTAGATTACTTGGCATTTTATGCCACGTGTATTACAGCTAGTCACCATTTAGCTTATAGCTGCCAAATAGTCGAATTTTTATTTCCAAACTCTAGTTGATAGTAAAGTGAATGTTCTGGTCCTGTTAAGGTTGTTGAGAGTTCAGTATATACTTTCAGGTGATATACTCCTGGGAGGTTACAGCGCTTAGAAAGAGCACGATAAATAAAACGCCCACTGTACTCTCTGTTACTGTGTTCTAATTTAGAAGGCACAAAAAATGAAAAAGAAACTTCTGAGAAAAACGAAGTTGAAGTGAACTCAGCTAACCTTTAGTACAGCTTTACTCCTGCTAACTGGAAAGTACTTTTGTTAATTTTTACATCATAAACTTCTGTCCACATGTAAGCAGATGAAGAAATGTTATTTGAGGGTCTCTAGTACAAAATGAACCTGTAGAATGGCAGTTTTCAGACCTGATTTAGTTTATAATTTGTACGTTTGGTTTAAAAAGGCTAAGATAAACTCACCTTTAAAAGGTGTACAGTTACTATTTGTTTTATATATTCATGATGTATGAAACCATGATCTAATTCTGGAACATTTCCATTAATGCTCAAAGAAACTATAATCATTTAGTAGTTGCTCACTATCTCTTCTCTCAGCCCCTGGAACTGGTTATGTACTTTCTTTGTATAAATCTGTTTTTTTAGGACATTTCATATAAATGAAATAAGTATTACATTATACTTGTGTGTTCAAGTTATTTCACTTAACACATTTTCCAGTTTCATTCATGTATGCTCTATCAGTATGTCCTTTTAAAGGATGAATAATGTCCCTGGTATATTCATTTTGCTTTGTCCATTTACCACTGTGACATGTGAGTTATTTTTATCTTATGGCTCTATGAATAATGCAGCCCCATAAATATTCATGTATAATTTTTGTGGGAATATGTGATTTGTGGGTGTTGGCTGGTGCTAAGGACCAATACACTATACCCCTGGTTACATCCCTAGCTTTAGAAGGATGATCCTCCCTGCCCCCCAGTGGTACTAGGAATAAAACACATAGCTTCTTGCCTGCTGGCTGAGATTGTACCACTAAATTGGTCTTGAACTTACTGTCCTCCTGCCTCAACTTCCCAAGTAGAGTTTACAAGCCCATTCCAGCTCTGTCTATGTATTATTGGAAATTGAACCTAGAGACTCACATATGCTGTGCCAGCATTATGCCCCCCAAACTACATCCCCAGCCCTTATTTTTACTTTTTTTTTTTTAAACTGGAGGTTTGCTAAGCTGTCTAGACTAGCCTTGAGCTTGCAATCCTTCTGCTTCATTCTCCCAAATAGTTAGTATTTTATAGGCCTGAACCATTATGCCTGACTTTACACTATCATTTTCACAACAGAAATGAGGTAACCAAGTAATGATTGTATTGCAAGAGCTTAATGTAGTAGTAAGTCTACATAAGACATAGTGCATAGCAGACTGGGCCAGACGAGCTAGATCTGGCCACCTGTTGTAATTAGTTAATAAATTTGTAAATTTTTGACAGTAGGCAGAGTAGTATACATTCATAATCCCAGCACTTGAAAAACTGACGGCAGGGGTTTGACACCATCGTGCTCTATATAGTGAGCTCCAGGCTACATGGTGAGACTATCTTAAAACAGAAGAGAACAATTTGTTGTTGTTTCAGCCTGGGACTCAGAACATTGCCCAGAGTGGTCCTGAACTCCTGGGTTCAAGTGGTCCTCTCCTCAGCAGCCCAAGTAGCATAGACCACAGATGTGGACCACTGCACCCAGCTGTTAGTGAAACTTTACTAATGCAGCATCTCTCAGGAGGCTGTTAATACACCAAGAGAGTTTAGTACTTAAAACAACATGGCTTGCAAGGCTTAGAAACAGGAAGGTTGGGGTTAGAGAGAAATGCAGACTCTTCTGTGTTTACTGTAAGTTTGTTAAGAATCTGAATAAGATGAGATGGTCGTGATGAGCTTTTATTGTTAATTCTTGCCTGAGGATCTGTCAGCAGCTCCTGTTTCAGTCCTTTTTCATCTCTTTATTCTCAGAACTGAACCAGTGAGAGTTCAGTAAACAAGTGAATGGTGACACTGCTTACAACGAGTAAGCTGCAAGAGATGAGGTCTGAAATGGGTGGGGGATTTGCCTTGGTTGAAAATAGGTATCTTTGTTTGGAAAGCAGCAGGTTTATGTCTGGTGTGAGAGGGAGCTTCCGCCTTGTGGCTTCTGTTCTCTTGGTTAAATAGAAGGCAGAATCATCTAAATGTGGGCATGACTGAGAAATTGTAGACTCAAGGTTAGGGACAAAGATTGAAGCTTTGCTAAGGAAACTTTGAAAGTTACTAGGTAGTCCAGAGCCTCAGGGATAGCTGGTGACTGATTGTACATAGCAGTTTGTTCTTTAAGATTGTTTTCAACGTGTGTGTGTGTGGGGGGGGGTCAACTTGTGGGAGTCAGTTCCATCCTTCAATCTTTGTGTGGGTTTGAAGGATCAAACTTGATGAGTGCCTTCACCACTGAGCTATCTTGTTGGACCCTCCTTTTTAATTCTTTTTATGCCTCCATTCCCTACTACTGGCCCCAGTTTTTCATTTTTAATTAAAAACTAATTGACTTTATGTGTATAGGTGCTTTGCCAGCATGTGTGTCTGTGTACCACCTGCATGCTTAGTGCCTGAAGAAGCCAGAGAAGGCATTGCATCCCCTGGAAACTGGGATTACAGATACTTGATTGTAATCTGCCAAGTGGGTGCTGGGCACTAAACTCTGGTTTTCTGGAAGAGCAGCCCATCGCTCCAACTTTATCCCATCTTCACTACCCAGTTTTTAAATTACATTTATTTAGGGTTTGTGTATGTGCCACTATGCAGATCAGAGGACAACTTGCAAGAGTTGGTTCTCTCTACCCTGTGGATTTTGGGGGTTTGAACTCAGGTCATAAGACTTGGCATCAAGTGCTTTTGCCTGCTGAGTCATCTCACCTTCCCATATACACCAGTGTCCAGTACAGAGCTCTGCTCATAGTAGATGCAATATACCTGTTTGTTATTGGTTCTGAGTATGTGTTGACTAGATGAATTCAAACTTAACCGAATACACGAATACTGTATCTGTAGGGATGCTTTTGAACAGATCAAATTTGTTTTTATTCTCCTGTAATTTGCTTTTTAAGTCCCGATTGTCTATCTTGAAAAATGTTTACCACATCTTACTCAGCTGATGTATTAAATGAGAGACTTCCACGTTAATGTTGTAAATTGTGGGGCTAATTGTTGTAATTTAATTACAGGTCAGTAGTAATGGGAATGGCATTTTGGTATGTGTATATGGTGTTGTCTGGGTTTAGTACTGATAAAATGTTATCAGTTTTATAACTGATAATGCAGGAAACCCTTTGATCATGAACAAACCAGTGGTCTCCCTAAATTGAGTTCTTCTAACTTATCTAATTGTAAAGGACATCATATGTTTACTGTTAAAATCTGAGAAGGATAAAGAAAAAAGAAAGAAAGATCAGTAATTACCCTGTCCCCCCCCCCCCCCCAAAAAAAAAGTTGACTGTTGCTATGATCTACTTCTTTCTGATTATTTTAGCCATGGTCACTGTTGTGTTTACTTGTTGCAATTATGTGGTAAAGAGCTTTAAGTCTTATTTTGTACTAAATATTCTATTCTAACCATTTTCCAATGTGTTTCTTCTTTCAAGAAGGAGGTTTCAGGTATAAAACAGAAGTGTTTGTTAAGTCATTTTTAATTTTGAGACAGTTTCATGGAGCCCACATTGACCTTGAGTTCCCTGTGTAGCTGAAAATAATCTTGTACTTCTGAGCCTCCTTTATCTACCTTCCTTTGCTGGGATTACAGGCATGTGCCACCACTGCCTGATGAAGTCGTACTGGGGCTTGAACAAATGGCTCTGTACATGCTAGGAACTAAGCTGTAACCCCAGCACTTTGAACATTTTAACCATTCTGAATTGTTGGTAAATATCTATAGTCCTTTATTTTTTATAGCTTTAGTTTTATATGGTATTTCTC
This sequence comes from Cricetomys ansorgei, assembly GCA_026225945.1. NCBI lineage: Eukaryota > Metazoa > Chordata > Mammalia > Rodentia > Nesomyidae > Cricetomys > Cricetomys ansorgei. The sequence continues at coordinate 3,190,116 of JAMJFZ010003206.1, forward strand.
TTAACTATACTTCAGTAGCTCTTTAGCACACTGTGCAGGATAGCATTTCTTAAATCTGTCAAACCTTTCATGGGTCTCACTTTCTTTCTTGCTTACATATAGTTTAAAAAATATATTGCTGGAGACATTAAAGGTTGCTCAGGGATTAAGCACAGGAACTGTTCTTGGAGAGGACTGGAATTTGGTTCCCAGAATCTAGGTCAGGAAGCTCATAACTGCCTATAACTATAGCTCTAACGAATTTGGTGGCTCTGGCCTCCATGTGCATTTGTGCATACATACATACATTCATACACACACACACACACACACACACACACACAGTTAAAAACAATAAGAAGTATTTTTTTAAGTAATAATGTCTTTTAACATTTAGGCTACACTTTACTGCTATTACAGTTTATTCGATTACATTAGCAGAGTGTCCTGAAGGAAAATAATCTATGATTCTGCCCCAGAGGAGTAATTCTTTAGACTAGTTGAACAAATAAATGTGTGAATAAATAGGATTCTTAGTAGTAAGTGCTGTTAAAAATATACATATGGAAATCCATAATGAACACAGAAAATCATTCATTCTTTGTAGAGGAATATAGTTAAAACTTAAATGGAATAGATTTTAATTGGACTTGAAAGATTTAAGATTTTTTCCAATAATATCATGATAATTATATTAGCCAACATTGAGAGCTTGCTTGTCCTGCTACTGTAGACCTTATGTGCAATATTGCACATATACAATAAATATACATAATATCTATACTAATAATGCTGGCAAATAGTTGCAGATATTCAGGACTTTTACAAGACAGCAGTAGACTACTCGCCTGGTTTGCCCAACACCATGGGTTCTGTACCTAGCAGCCTGTCAGCAAAAAAGCACTAATGTTTCAGTGAAAAAAAAAAATAGGATAACATGACCCTAACTTTGTAGAAAATATACACAGTTAGACAGAGCATGACAAACCAAACAAACAAGCCTGAAAACATTAGCAGTGATTGCCTATAGGTATTAGGGTTAGGGCATTTTTCTCTTTTCATTTTCCCACTAAGCATGCATGTTACCTTGGTGAGCTGAAACACTCAGTGACTCATATATAAGAACATTTTTCACTTTATAAAAAAATTAAAGCATTTCTCTTTCATAGTTTTCAGACAGCCCTACTGTTGGCATAATTTATTTGAACTGTATAAATATTTGCATTCCATCAAGAACACTAAATGTTGAAAGCAGAAGCCTGCGTCTATAAATTGTGACTCAATTTTTTTTGTTTTCCTTATTGTCAGATTTTTTAAGTCAAAATATCCAGTTATAAAAGGCATCAGACAGAAATTGAGATGACTATTGTATCATCTAAGCTATTTTTTAACTTAAGAACATCTGTTTATATAAACTTTTTTTCTGGTTTTAGAGGAAAGTGAAAAGACAAAAGGTGATGGACAGCCAGTAGATTGCATGAAGCGTTCTATGGCCAATGTTCTAGAAGAAACAGCTGTGAAAATTGAAAAAGAAGATGAAAAGGAGCTCATGAAACTGCCAGTCATTGTAAAGCTAGAGAAACCTTTGCCAGAAACTGAGGAAAAAAAGATTATCAGAGAAGAAAGCGATTCCTTCAAGGAAAATGTCAAACCCATTAAAGTGGAAGTAAAGGAATGCAGAGCAGACTCAAAAGATCTCAAAGGTAGTGCAGAGCGGCTGGGCTCACAGGAGCCTGAGCGAGTGGAATTTGGTGGCAACATCAAGTCTTCTCAAGACATCACAGAGAAATCTAGTGAGGAAACAGAGAAGCTTAAAAATGACCAACAAGCCAAGATACCACTGAAAAAACGTGAAATTAAGCTGAGTGATGATTTTGACAGTCCAGTCAAAGGACCTTTGTGTAAGTCAGCTACTCCAACAAAAGAGTTTTTGAAAGATGAAATAAAACAAGAGGAAGAAACTTGTAAGCGGGTCTCTACCATCAGTGCTTTGAGTCATGAAGGGAAACAACTGGTGAATGGAGAAATCAGCGATGACCGGGTAACTCCAAATTTTAAGGCAGAACAAATGGAAACAGAGCTGTGTGATACAAAGGAAGATAGCTCTGGCAGCCCCTCTAAGGACAGAAATGCCATCATGGAGGGAAATGGTGCAGAGTGCTTAAATTCTGTCATAACAAGCACAAAAATAGGTGAACTTGAGAAAGAGGACCCTTTGGGGAAGTGTATAGATAGTTCCGTGAGTGTCTTAGAGAGCAGCACTCAGAAAGGAACATTAGAGGAACCTGGGCCTCCAAACATCGAAATGTCTCTAGAGCCTTCTGAGGTGGCAACAGATCTCTCTTCAAAACCTGCTTTGTCTGCCTCTGAATCCTGCACTACAAAAGCTGAAGAGAAGACCCCCATAGGTAAGAGTGAGAATCACACACCTGGAATAGAATGCCTGGAAAAGGTGGAGAAGACCAAAAAGACTTTCGTTGATAAGGACCTACAAAGATTGAGTCCAATACCAGAGGAAGTTGTAAGGAGTGCTCTAGAATCAGAGAAGCCAGGTCCTTGCGAAGTGTCTGAAACTCCTCTTCCTGAGATGATTGGCCCCAAGGAGAAACTGGCCTCAGAACAAAAAAGTGTGGAATGTCTAAATAGATGTTCAAGTGAAGGTCAGTCCCTTGAAAATGCAACCCCAGAAATTCTAAAAGAGGATTCTGAGTCCATGAAGGTGGAAATGGCCAATCTGGACAATGCCCAGACCTCTGGCATAGAGGATACCTCTGAGACAAAGGGGTCTGTGCAAAAAAGCAAATTTAAATATAAGTTAGTTCCTGAAGGAGACAGCACTGCTTCAGAAAATACAGAGATCACCTCTGAAAGGCAGAAGGAAGGCATCAAGTTGACAATTAGGATATCCAGTCGGAAGAAGAAGCCAGATTGTTCCCCACAAATTGTGGACTCTGAAAGCAAGGAAGAGAAGGTGGGGAAGGAAGAAGAGAAAACAACCGTGGGTCGTACTTTAAGAAGGTCTCCAAGAATATCTAGACCCACAGCAAAAGTAGCTGAGATCAGAGATCAGAAAGCTGATAAAAAAAGAGGAGAAGGAGAAGATGAAGTGGAAGAAGAGTCAGCAGCTTTGCAGAAAACAGACAAAAAGGAACACTTGAAAAAAACAGAGAAGGATACAAATTCTAAAGTAAGCAAGGTAAAAAAAAACCTTCCAAGTTTTCAAAGTAGAAAAAATTTAAATTATCTGTGTTTGATATGTGCATGTAGAGATCAGAGGATGACTTGCAAGTATCTTCTCTCTTTCCACCATATGGATCCCAGGGATCAAGTTGCGGTCCTCAGCCGCTAAGTTTTCGATTAAATACTTTTGTATATGTTTGCTTGTATGTGTTCATGAGGATGTGTGTGCATGCGTGTGTGCCAACACTGGGTGGCTTCCTCCATCCCTCTCCGCTTTATTTTGTGAGACAACTTGAAGCTCAAGGGTTCAACTTGGCTAGCTAGCCAGTAGTTTCAACAAGGAACCTGTCTCCATCCCCACCCCCAGTGTTACAGATGTACACTTGCCATGCCTGGCTTTCTATGTGGATTCTGGGCGTCCAGATTCAGGTCCTTATGCTTGTGTGGCAGACGTTTCACTGATTGAGCCGTCTCCCGAGCCTTGTGTTCTCAGTCTTCATTAGGAAGCTAATTTGGATCTAATTGTTTATAGCCTTGTGCTGAAACAGCCATTCAAAGACAACTAATAAAAACCTTTTCTTTTTAATAGTTACACCCACGTTCTAAATTTTAGACCATATATCGTTATCTTGTAGATTTCTATTGTAAGCAGTTCTAGGAATACACTACTCAACTTATAATGAGCCTGTAGAGTGCAAAAGTGAATCTCCCCATATCCACTATTGACAGTTGGGGTATACATTGTTTCATTTCTTTTTCTAAGCATTCTCATATATGTTTATCAACATTAGTTCATAAAAATTTTTAAATAATTGGATCACACCTGTTTGTTTTGCTATGAGTTTTTCACTTACCAATGAGGTCTCTATTCTCATGTCAGGAGAATATATTTATTTATTTATTAGTGGCCACATAATATTTCATAGTGTGGATGTACCTCAGTTTATTTAATTACTCCCTTATTAATTGACATTTAGGTTGTTTCCCATTTTTCACTATTACAGGCAATGCTGCATTGAAGATCCTTTTGGACATAAGTGAGTATTTCTTTAGAATAGACTCCTAGAATTGGAATTACTGGGTCAAGGGGCATGTGTATTATAAAACTGATAGTTATTGTCACATTGCCCTCCAAAAGCCCTGTTACTGTACCACTCCATTGCCAGTGTACGAGAGTACGCATTTCCATTTTAATCATTATTATAAAGAGGAATTTTCTTTTCTATGACCTTCTTAATTTTAAGCAAAATCAACTCTTTAAGTCTTTAGTCCATGGGAGTTTGCTATTAAAAATGCTACTTTTTTCATTTAAATGGTCAGTCACCCTTTGTTTCTTGAAATGTGAGCATTTTAATTATTTTGAAAACCTTTTTTCTTTCTTTGGAATTGTTTTGTTCTTTTCTAGAGACCTGGAGCATAGCAATGAAGTTAAATAGTTAAATAGTTTAAAGACTGAAACTAGGTGATAAAATGGTGTGTCATGATCAGCTTAGTCTCTGGATCATAATATTTTAAAAAGTTTGTCAGGATGTGCAGCTCTGACCTGTTTTAAAATTTTTGATTGTAATTTAGTTTAAATTAAAAAAAAAAAAAAAGTGTGTCAATATATCTTCCTGCTATTGATAGAGCCTCTAAGTGTTCATGGCCTTTGACCCAGAATCCTGTTCAAGGAATTTATCCTAACCACAAAAATGGATGTAAACATTAACGTCTATGAGGGTACATTGTGAAAGTGAAAAAATGGGAAACAACCACGCAAATGTGAGAATAAGATAAGCTCAATACAGCTATTTTCAGCATATTTATAAGATATAATAGCCATTGTATAATCCCCTTCTCAAGAAGCCCCCGTGCAGAAAACATAATGAAAACACACACCAAAGCTCAGTAGTAAATAGACCCGATGGCAAGACTATAACAGTTTTCACCTTTCCTTCTGTATCAGCTGAACATTCTCCAAGGGGAACATATGTAATCTGGAAAAATCTGAAAAGAATTCTTACGTCCAATTATCCCATCTTTTAATTTATGTAAGGTAAAACCCAAAGGCAAAGTTCGATGGACTGGGTCTCGGACGCGTGGCAGGTGGAAGTACTCCAGCAATGATGAAAGTGAAATGTCTGACAGTGAAAAGTCCTCTGCTGCCTCAGAAGAGGAGGAAGGGAAGGAGAGTGAAGAAGCTGTCCTTCCAGATGACGATGAACCATGCAAAAAATGTGGCCTTCCAAACCATCCAGAACTAGTATGTACCTGCTCTAAGTGAGCAATGCTATCTTATGGCTATGTTTGATCAGATTTTTTTTTTTTTTTGAGACAGGGTCTCACTGTTAGCCCTGACTAGCCTGGATCTCATTAAGTTGACAGCTGAATTGAGCTCCTGCCTGTCACTAAGCACCATGCCCAAGGCAACTTATAAAAGAAAGAGTTTGTTGGGCTGTGCTTTCAGAGGGTTTGAGTTAATGATGGCAGAGCAAGAGCTTGGAGGTAGATAGCTAGAGCAGCACAAGCAGGAGGCAGAGAGCACACTGGAGATGGCCTGACTCTTCTGAAACCTGAAAGCCCATGCCCAGGAACATACTTTTCTGGAACAAGACCATACTTTCTAGTCCTCCAAACAGCACTTGAGACAGAGAGGACATATCCTTTAAACCACCACAACTACCATAATGAGCAGTGAAAGTTAGGGCTTTTATATTGAGGGTGTTTGAAGATTTGAGACCATGCTCTTTTCCACCTGTAACTCAGAGAATCAGCAATGCTTGTGTTTGCCATACCGCGGCTTAACTTTATTTAAAAAACAAACAAGCAAAAAATGGCTTTAAAACATAAACGGTGGGGACAGAACAAGTGTGAAGCAATAAGTGGAATGAGCAGAAGGTCCACGGGATGTTAGTTTATCGTTGTGAGTAGTCTGGAAATCCCATTTCTGTTCACTGTGGCAAAGAGGCTAGAAACTGAAGACCTACAATCTGCTGGGCTTCGTATGCCCTGGACATGATAAAACATTATTGTATTAGTAAAACAAATGGTCCTTGTTGACAGAAAAGCAATAACGTCAGTAAATCTAGAGCTCTTGTCTGTTCTAGTTGTTTTGGTTAAAAGCAATGGATCATTGCCTGAGACTTGGAAATTCTTATATAGTAATAGTTTTTTAATGGAATTTGGGGTTTTGTTGTAGTGTAAGATAGACTTTGTTTTAGAAGTAAATTATATTGTAAACTGTTGTCTTTTTTGAAATCTAGGTTATATTTTCTATAGAAAATGTGATGACTGAAATTGGGTGCCTGACATAGTCCATATGTGTCCAAGTAATCGACTTTATAGTTAGCACACACCACTAATGTAAGTTGGTACTGAATTTTGAACATTGAGATCAAGTGGTAACTCTGTATTATACAGAGCAGAAGAAGGTAGTTTTTCATCCATAACTCTGTCCTCTGTGGAATGGGTTAGAACTTCAGAAAGAATGAGTATACCAGAGATGAGCAATTAAATAGAGAACATAGGTAATAGGAGCCAGGGCCCTATCTTTTAATAAGACCAATTGTACACTGAATCCTGAAATGCCAGATTCGAATTGGAGGGATTATAGTGAATTTGTTTTATTTTTCTTTTAAATCTCTATTTATTTATCCATTTACTTATCTATCTGTCCATTTATCTATTTATTTACTTTTACTTTAAGTGCATTGGTGTTTTGCTTGCCTGTATGTCTGTGTGAGGGTCAGTTCCCCTGAAACTGGAGTTGAAGACAGTTGTGAGCTGCCAGGTGGGTTCTGGGAATTGAACTTGGGTCCGTTGGAAGAGCAGCCCATGCTCTTAACTGCTGAGCCATCTCTCCAGCTCCTAGCGAATTCATTTTAATATATATAGAAATACAGGTGTGTGTGGGTGTGTGTGGGTGCAGGCATGCATGCATATGCAGTTATTAACTAATATGCTGTTCTCTCTGGGAGTACTTAATATTAGTGACAGGCCATTGCAATAAGCATTCAGATTTCTCAGACCTTGGTTTGTAAATTCATCTGGAATAAAGGTACAAGGGCTTCTTCATTTTATTAAGAATTCTAAGGCTAGGTAGGGATTGTATAAGGTGTGTCTAAAGCAACCTGTAACTGCCAGAAGATAACAAAGTCTTTTAAAAAACGAAAGAATCTGATGATACTTAAGGACACAGAAACAGCTCCAACAAATTAAACAATAGATTTTAATTATAACTCAAAGAAGAATCAACATTAATTAGTTCATACTGACAGAAATAATTGAGTAAACAAATGACTAAGGGGAAAGGAACAGATGTCTTTGTAGAAGAACTCCAGTAACATAGGAGGTTTAAGGAAGAGAGAAAGCCACAAGCAGAGAACTACTCATCGCTTAGAAGTAAAGCTCCTACCAGGCGGTGTGCTGCACACCGTTTATCCCAGTGCTGAGGTGAAAGTACTGGCTGGTTTTTAAGTTTTTAATTCTGTTTGTTTTGTTTTTGTTTCTTTGAGACAGGCTTTGTCTGTGTAGCCCTGGCTGTCCTGAAATTCACTCTGTAGACCAGGCTTCCCTTGGATTCAGAGCTATCTGCCTGCCTTTGCCCCCTAGTGCTGGGATTAAAGGTGTGCGCCACCACACCTGGCTCAGTTTTTAAAAAAAAAATTCACATTCCTAATTATCAGATCTGTTTTATTCATTGGTTTTTTGTAGATGGCATATCCTTGCTACTGTACTAAGATGTACTGAAATGTCATTGTCTTCACCAGGCATGGTGTCACATGCTAGTATAAACCTAGCACTCCAGAGGCTGAGACAGGAATATTGCTGAGAGTCTGAGGCTAGTCTGGGCTACATTGCGATTACCAGCCTAATCCGCATTATTAATATAGCAAGGCATTGTCTTGGAAAAGAAAGAAGTATCATTATTTTAACAAAATGCACATTGGATGATATTAATGTGGTTTATTTCAGATTCTTCTGTGTGATTCTTGTGACAGTGGATACCATACCGCCTGCCTCCGCCCTCCTCTGATGATCATCCCTGATGGAGAATGGTTCTGCCCTCCTTGTCAGCATGTACGGCCCCACCTAGCTGTCTCCGGCCCTTAGTTCTACATTCAGCACATTAATAGTTTTTTGTAACAGTCATTGAACACCTTCCCTTTTCAAAGCAGTTGTTAGTAGTGTTTGCCTTTTGTTCGGGTCCCTACCTTCTATTAGTATCTTATGTTTGCCTTTCGTCTTCTGAAAAACTTCTGGCTCTTGTAAAACTATCTTTCTTTTCTACTTGAATTTGTAATAAATAGAAATAGCACCAACTTTTGGATAAATAAGAAATAAATGTTTATGTAGTTTACTTCCTTTCTAAAATTTCCTTTTTTATTATGTATCCCATTTTGTTGGTAGCACTGGAAGACACATCAGTCTGTTCTGTATTGATTCACAGAGGTTCTTGTAAAACTAAAGAACAGTAGGCTTCTGTTACTGCACCAACTGGATACTTTGCTTCACACCCAAACTTACTTTGCTTTCAACATAATGTCTTTATGCTTTTTTCTTTGAAGTTACCTTCTGTGGCTTAGCATAGCTTAATCTGATATTTTTTACACTCTGTTTTGATCTAGTAACTATGTAGCATTTTTTTTTTGTATTTGCATTAGCTTTATCATATATATAATTTTTTGAAAACACTTTAATAGCCTTTTGTTTCTAATATAACATTGTTTTGAATAGTAATAAACAAAATGTAATTCTGAACAGTGAAAGCAGGGTAGGCACAGAGTATGTTTTTGTTTTGTTTTGCAATGCTTTGTTTGTCTCACATGCTTTCTTGTATAGAAGTACTGCGCTCATCATCTGTAAAGTGGATCCTGCAGTACCTTTTTAAACAAAGCATGTTTCAGAAATCATTTACCTTGTAGCCATTTTCAGCTCATATGGCTTAATAACCTCAGGCTTAATATTAAGCATGTGATGTATGGTTGTATTCTAGTATTGACATTAACACACATCTATTGCTCCTTCAGAAACTACTCTGTGAAAAATTAGAAGAACAGTTACAAGATTTGGATGTTGCCTTAAAGAAGAAAGAGCGTGCAGAGCGAAGGTAAATTGATATATGTGTTAATGTTTCCTTGGGAAATTGGCAGTAAGATTGTCTTGCAATGTAGATGAACACATCACCTAAACCAAAGACTGACAAGCTATAACAAGTCGAATCTGGTCTGCTTCTGCTTTTTTGCACTGCCTATTGAGAATGGTTTTTATGTTTTTAAAAACATCACTATAAAATCATTTCATGATGTAGGAAAACTGCATGATATTCACATTTCATATTACATAAATAAACTTTACTGGAACATGGTTTTGCTTATTTGCTTACTATGCTTGCTATGGCTGCCTTTGTACTACAACAGTGGAATTATGTAGCTCAGTAGAAACCCACTGACTTCCCAAGCTCGAAATACTACGTGTCTTTTTACACCAAAGCTTGCCAACCCCCAGTGTAGAGTATCAGAATCTGCTATTGAAAAACATTGTCTCCCATCTTAACTATTGCTGAACATAAGAAAATCTTATGAGCCTGCTTATAATTTCTTTACTCACACCATCTCTTTGGGTGGGCTGTATTAGCCCTGGTAAATGAAGATCATTTAATTGCTGAATTGTGTCCTACTGACAGTAAAATACACTGTTTTCATTATGTCACTGCAGTGTAGTCTGAAACAGTTGAGGTAGCTTCTTGCAGCATGTAAGATTGACCTTGAGCCTAATATTTAATAGGGGATTCAGAATGAATACAGTAAGTTTATTTGTATTTTCTTTGATCATTGCACTTCTAAACATTTGTTAAAACCCACTGCGTATCTAACTGAATAGAACAGATGAATAAATGAATCTTGTTTATATTGAACTCACATTCTCTTAGATACCAAAAAAGAGAGGGAGTTGGGAGGGGGGAATGGAGAAAAGAGGGGGGGTAAGGAGGTCTCCACACAATCATTGAACCTTATGAAGGAGTATTTGAATTCTCTTAGAAGTTGGATTATTAAGGAAGCCCTTGGAAGATACATTGGGTTTATATAGGTGGCCATAGACAACAGAGGCATTTCCAGTGGATGTGCACAGACATCACGAGCAAAGGCAGAATGTGAACAGTGAGAGTAGGTAATAGTATGCGGTATGTCTCATAAAAGCAGAGGAAGTCCAGATAGCAGGCAGCTTTGCGTAGCGGCAAGGGAAATCCATCTGTTCTCTGTAGGTTGTGGAGGAGTCATCAAGTAGGGACATGGTCTTCATTTCAGAAAATATGCCCTAGTAAGTCAGAGGAATGAATGACAATTACAGTGTTGCAGTAGAAAGCCTGGAAGTAGGGCATCATAGTAATGGTAGGGTAGAAGTGGTGGCTTGATGTAGTCTCTGAAATGACCCCTCCAGTTCTCATCCATCCTTACAGTACATCAGTACACAGTACTGTACAGAGCATCTATTCCCTAATCCCATTGTTTTCTCCTTTTGTATTCGGCATTTAGCCAACATTTATTGAATACCTGTTTTATACCAAGCAGTGTATTCAACATAAGAGAGCATATAATTTTTCTGCTTTAAATGGCTACACAATCTGTGGAAAAGAAGGTTGTGACAATGAGTGTTGAGTGACTACCCAGCAAATGGCTACAGATCTGGAACTGAGTGGCTCTTTGGAATCTGCTGGTTTTTTTAAAAATGTGGTTTATAAACATTCCCTCCAGAGAGTGGTGTCAGAGACAGTTTGGGAATTCAGAAAGCTATGTTCTTCTTCCAGACTGCATTTACTAGTGCTCTGCCTATTAGGGAGTTGGATTTAATTGGGGTTGGGATTTTCCAGGTAATATAACAGTGGTAAGGAGAGACAGAGACAGAGTTTAAAAATGTGTGCAGAGGAGTGTTTATAATGATGGGTTGTGGAGTGTCAGCTAAGTAAGAGGGATAGTGATAGGCGGTGCTTAATAGGGGCTACGCTAAGTTGAAGTTCTACTAGAGTCATCAGATTGTTGAAATTAGTGTACAAAGTGGAGTAAGTTGGAAATTTAATTAGTGAAGTCAGACAATAGGATGCATAAAACTTAAATTTTAGAAAGAATGGAGTTGTTGGTAATGGTAAGGTAATTACCAATATAGTAAGTATCTAGGTAATGAGATGGGGTGGATGACATCTTGCCAAGAGATTACTAACAAGAGAATACTATGAGGAACCATACCTACCTTCAGGATCCTGCACAACAGTGAATCCATTTAAAGCCTTCCATAATTTCTCTGTTTAGATGAAATTGATCTATACCTTTTAATATTTCTAATAGAGTTCAAAATGGTCTTTAATCAGTTGATAACTAATCGTAAGGGCAGAAACCATATCTTATATCATCTATGGATTTCCAAGTTTGGCATAAGTCTACTGATGATGAACATGAGTAATTATCTTGAGTTGAATTGAGAAGAGAAATCGTCAAATGAAAGCAATTTCAAGGTTTAAAGGAGAAAATTGGTCTTTCAATGAATGTGGTTATTGTAAAGATACATATATATTCCAAATACTTAATTACAGAGACGGTTCAAACCATGAAATATTCTGATTTTCCTTGTCATTATTGGTTACCTGATATCTTACAAAGTTTTAATTAAAGTGATTTTATTATATCTGTGAGTGTAATAGTTTCACCACCTGCTACTAAGATTCTTGTTAGTAGGTCAAGGGTTCATGCTGCATTCTGAAGGATCTAGACAAGTATATGCACCAATTTCCTTTCAGAAGGAACATTACAATAAGCAAGAGAGAACAGTTGCTCTTTTTAGTTCAGTTTAATGTACTCTCATATTCAGAGCTCAGCTGCCCTTGGTGTATTGGATTAACATTGAGAGGACTAGAGCAAGCACCTGTTGTATGGAGCTGTTTGTTATTATTTTTGAATTAAAATAAACAGGTTTTCTTTTGGAGGTGAAACCATGGAGATGTTATTAGGGTTAGGGTTAGGGTTCATTTTTAGCAAATCTTAATGTTACACTTTCGGTTTTTGGTTTTAAGGAAAGAACGCTTGGTGTATGTTGGTATCAGTATTGAAAACATCATTCCTCCACAAGTAAGTTTGTAGTTTATAGTACTTTTTAAATTTAAAAAAATTATGTGTATGAATGTTTTGCCTGCATTTATGTCTATGTACAACATGTATGCCTAGTGCCCACAGATGTTTGAAAAGAGCGCAAGATCCCCTGGAACTGGAGTTAAAATGGGTGCTGGGAGTTGAACCTGAGTCCTGAAAAGCAGCCAGTGCTTTTAACCACTGAGGCATTTTTAGTTCTATATAATATTTTTAGAGGGGATGCTATATGCTTTATAAAATTTAGCCCAGTTACATTGGGCTAGTTTAAATATTTAACATACCTATTCTATTAAAGCTAGACACTTAAGCACTTGGAGAAATAACTATTGAATTTATTATATATAAATAGATAACCCAAAAGTGTGATTATCATGTTCAAACTAAATTTATAGCTCATTGCTTTGGGGTAATGTTCTATTGTTTCTATTATTATTGGGGCAATTTGTGGGTGGTTTTTTTAGTGTGTTATTTGCATAAAATAAAGAATAGTTTGGGCACTATTAAAACTTTAATTTCTATTATAATTTAATTTATTTCAAGAACTACTGTTATTTTACATTTATTAGTCTATAATTAAAGCTTCCTCAGGCAGGAAGTAGTGATGCTCACCTTTAATCCCAGCACTCAAGGAGGCAGAGGCAGGCAGATCTCTGTGAGTTCAAGGCCAGCCTATTCTACAGAATGAGTTACAGGACAGCCAGAGTTACAACAGAGAAAAAACAAAACAAAACAAAACAAAAGGTACCTCATGAGCGAATGTAATGAAACAGTTTCCTACTTGATTGCTTTTTGTTACCATTTGGATAGGGATGCAGAGTGTAACCCTGAATGGCCTCCCAGCCTCTTGCGTGCTGGGTTCTGAAGGCTAGGATTAAAGACATGAGCCAACATACCTAGCAGTTTCCAAATGAAGTTTTACTGTTTTATTGTTTCCATAATTAAATCACAGCCTTAAGTAGCTTGACAAATTGTTCTCCTTTTTTTCAATTAAACCATCCCGTGAATTCAGCATCCATATCTATCCAAAGTTTTCTATTTATTATATTTAATTATTTGTTAAAAGATGGAACTGGTAGAAAAACTTCATCCTGGTTATTTTAATAACAGACTACTGTAAACTCACAAAAGCATAAAAATTTCAACACGGAAATAGTTCATCTATTGATTACCTACATATTAATCTATATAGTTAGTTTTGTCCTGTATATTCATTATGGTGAATAACCTCAGAGTTCTTCAGTCCTTTCATGTGTGCTGCCTAAGTAGAATATTGAAAGCTGTTACTTCTGAGGACTGTTTCATTATCACACCTGTATTTTTATTATTATTATTATTTTTTATTTATTATTATTTATTATTATTATTATTATTATATTTTATTTATTATTATTATTATTATTATTTATTATTTATTTTTTAAAGGAGCCAGATTTTTCTGAAGATCAAGAAGAAAAGAAAAAAGATGCAAAAAAATCTAAAGCAAACTTACTTGAAAGGAGATCAACAAGAACACGGAAATGTATAAGCTACAGGTATGAAATTTAAAAGAAAGTTGTTAGAGTAAAGGAATCTTAACGTTTTTTCCAGTCAGACAAGATATAGAAGAGGGAGGGCCTCTCAACACAGTGATTTGTAAGTGTCATATATATGTGTGTCACTGGGATCTTTGGGCAGCAGGTTCCCAGACCTGAAGGCCAGGCTGTAGCTCAGTAAAAGAGCACTTCCCTAGCATGAGTGAGTTCATGAGCTCAGTCCACACCACATACATGTGCTTGCACGCACATTCACACACGTGCGTGTGCACACACAGATTTGCAGCAGATATGATTTATATATTTTGCCTGTCTAAGTTAATTCATCTTATGGTTACCTGAGTCCTAAACTAAGATGCCTCTTACTTATAAAGCAGTCTTAGAGATCCTTTTTCTTGTTCCTTTTCTTTAAACCAGAAGAAATAGTCCTTTGAGCAAAGGAACATTTATCTAGTTATAAATTTTGATCACCTGTGTATGAATTTCAATAGCACTATTATTTTTAATAGTAATGACTTTAACACTTTGTATGAACCAATAATTTTGCCCAACTCAGTTTACAATGTGACTTAAATAATTAGAGGTGAATCTCTAGGTGAAGCCAGCCCACTGGTAGGTTTTGTATAGTCTGAGACCTAAAAATGGCTTTTACATTATAAATTATTGAAACAAAGCATTTTATGAAAACCATACACAACTGAAATTTCACTGTCCTTGAAGTTTTTGTTCACAGCCATCTACATTTACTTAACTTTTGATTTACAATTGAATTTGCTTTACAGTGACATAATTGGTTGTTAAAACAAAGACTTTATAATCTAAAAAGCCTAAAACTTTATTGTCTGATTTTTGAAGATTTCCTTGTTTATTGATTGACTGTCTAGAGTATGTACCTGTCTATGTATGTATGTATGTGTGTGTGTATGTATGTATCAGTGCTAGAGTGCTTACCTCACACATGCTTATACTGTCTGATCTGTTTGCATTCCTGTGTGGAATTATTATCAACTGAATAGTTTTCAAAAAGCATAAGTTGATTTCTCACAGTTCCAGAGGCTTTATAAAGTCCAAGATGAAAGTACTGACAGATATGGGAGTTTGTAAGTTCCTATTTCTTACTTGCCAATGGTACCTTCTTGCTTCGCGCTCACATGGTACACGTTCTCTAGGGCAGGTCTAGTGTCTAATGAGGGCCTGCTTCTGTCTCTTTATATTTATGGCTGTCCTCTTGCTTTAACTTCACATGGCAGAAGAGGCCAAGAGATTCTTGTTTTCTACTTTTTTCTCTTGTTTAATGAGGACATTGATCATATTTATGAGTGCCTTCCACACCCTAAAACCATCACATTTGAGTTGGGGTGGGCATAAAAACAGACTATTATAGCCACTTTGTGAGCATGGACTTTAGAAATCAAACACAATACAGCTTCTAATCTGATCACTGTGTTTGTTTTAGATTTGATGAGTTTGATGAAGCAATTGATGAAGCTATAGAAGATGATATCAAAGAGGCTGATGGAGGAGGTATGTTTTTTTTTTATCATTTATTCCTTTTCACATAATTTTACTGTTATTTTCTTCCCCAGTGCTAACACTGAACAAACTCTCATATTCAGAGTAATTTGTTGACATAGTGCCAGCGTATTAAATCAAAACTTAGTAATTATTAATTTTTTGTATGAGCTAATACAAAATGTTACTTTCCTTCTAGAATACTCAGAAAACTTTCCTGTTGTCTTTCCAACTACAAAGCCTCAAAATATGTAGATAATACGAATGATCGACCAGTGTAAACTGTTAAAGTCAGTTTACTCATTTAATTGCCTTTTCTTCCTTCCTTCCTTCCTTTCTGCCCCCTCTTTCTCCCTCCCTTCCTCCTTCCTTTCATCCTTTTTTTTGTTGTGTTTTGTTTATTTGTTTGAGACAGGGTTTCTCTGTGTAGTCCTGGCTGTTCTGGAACTTTATCTGTAACTTTACTTACAGAAATCCTTTACTTACAGAAATCCTTTAACTTACAGAAATCCGTCTGCCTCTGCCTCCCAAGTGCTGGGGTTAAAGGCCTGTATCACCACTGCCAGCCTTAATTGCCTTTCGAAATAGCATTATAGAAGAATCTGAAGGCTGTTTGTTGCTAATGGTCTGATGTAGAACTTATGGTTTCTACTTGTTACTGTGAAAACTTCACAGTAGATCAATAAGCAGGTTTTTTGTAAAGAAACTGCAATCAGAGCCTTTCAGAATTTTATTTACATCTTTGTCAACAATTTTTTGTACTTAATTCAAAAAGATTCTTGAACAAATGCTAATAGGTATGAGGCTTCTTTTTAGAATGAGGGAAGTGTTCTCAGATTGGCTAATAGTGACAGTTGGACAATTTTGTGACTACATCAGTAACCCCTGATGGGTCTGAAGCCAGGCGGCGATGTTCACACCTTTATTCCCAGTACTCGGAAGCCAGAGGCGGGTGGATCTCTGTGAGTTTGAGCTCAGCTTGATCTACAGAGTGAGTTCCAGGACAGCCAGGGTTAACTTAGAGAAACTCTGTCTTGAAAAACAAAACAACAACGAAAACAAAAAGACGGATTTGGAGAGATGGCTCAGTGATTAAGAACACTTGCTGTTCTTCAGAGGACTAGAGCTTGGTTGCCATGCTAAATAGCTGAAACTTCCTATAACCCTACTTCAAAGAGATCTGATAGCATTTTCTGGTCTCCAGTGGCAGTTAAACACATGTGGCATTCACTCCCAAAAACATAGATACATAAACATGAATCTTTTAAAATACTAAAATCCATGAGAATTGAGTCCTGGCAAGATCACCCAGTGGGTAGAGGCATTTGTATACAGTGCTGACAACCTGAGTTAGACCTTGGAGGTTACCAAGTGGCAGGAGAGAAGTGACTCTTGAGAGTTGTCCTCTGACCTCCATAAGTGTGCTGTGGAATGTGTGAGCACACACACAATATAAAAAAGGAGACGAAAAAGAAAAGGGAAGAAAAGGAAAAGTATATTGATGGGCTAAGCAAAGCAGATGGTCGTGGTTAAAAGCACGTGTTCTTACAGAGGACCCAGGTCAGTTCCCTGTACCTGTTTTGTAGCTCACAACCTACTAACTTCAGTTCCAGAGAATTAAAATCCCTTTTTTGACCTTGGGTACCAGGCATGTCTGTGCTGTACGTATATATAAGCAAAACACTCCTATGCATAAGATAATGAATATTGAACCAAGTATGGCGATACAATTCTATAATTCAGGAGGCCAAGGCATGAGGATCATGAATTCCAGACCAATCTGGGCAGTACAGGGAGGTTTGTTTTTGTTTTTGTTTTTTTTTTTTTAACAGCCCACCATCAAATAAAAGGCAATGAAACAAAGGTGGAGGGAGATACCACTTTATGGTATATCAAATCAAAATATAAAACTAGGAGTCTCTGCACTGTGAGCTTGTATTTGGTAAGAAAGACATGCTAATTCTTTTTTTAGAGTATTGATATCTGAAGTTGTAAGAAATCTGCATATTTCTAAGAAAAGGTAGAGCTGCTGTTCTCACAGGTTATGGGGAAGGTTCAGTAACATTGCAGTCATCTCTTCCTCTCAGGCGTTGGCCGAGGAAAAGATATCTCCACCATCACAGGACACCGTGGGAAAGACATATCTACTATTTTGGATGAAGAACGAAAGGAAAATAAACGGCCCCAGAGGGCTGCTGCTGCTCGCAGGAAGAAACGCCGGCGACTTAATGATCTCGATAGTGATAGCAACTTAGATGAAGAGGAGAGTGAGGATGAATTCAAGATCAGTGACGGGTATGTGGCCGCCCAAGACGCCTTCTGTAGGTGCTACCATCAACAGACCTGGGTCCTCAGAGGGCCTCGGCTGTGCTGTGCTGTGCTGTGGCTTCTATTTTTGATGTACATGGGCAATCTCTATATTTTCCAGATATTTAAAGCAGATTTCAGATTGCTAATTTTGATTCATTTAGATTAAAGTTAATGCTATGTTTATGGTTTTATATTTACTATTTAAAATTATATTTAAATTTGATTAACTATGATGTTTTATTTATTGAAAGCTTTTTTTATACTACTTTCTGCTACCAAATCTTTCAATGGTTTTTAATCAGGTATGGAAAATTATAAAGTAAGTAGTTACTATCCTCTTTGGTGTTATCTAGAGGTTGGATAACGGTAACTAATCCAATATCAGAATTAGCATGGCTTCTTTGCAGAACAAGTGTGAACAGTTTTTCCTTTTGGCTTGTTAGATGTAGTAATAAGTTTATAAGCCACAGAAAAATTTCTCTGCATCACCTGTCTTTGTAACATAGGTAAAATAAAGTTAGGGTACAGAAGATAGTTGACTTCATCTAAGATGATCAGGAAGACCTTATAACAAGAAGTAAAGTTTTAGACTTGTGTGGAATGGATATTTTGGGCAACCCTGTGAGTTTAGAGTTAGAGACAGGGTAAGAAAAGAAAGCAACCTGAACAGAGAAGCCATATGTTCAGATGTCAAGAAATATATAGGAAACTGCCAGAAAATAGGAATATGGGGATGAAATAGAGAATGCCCAGGTGGAGCTCCAACCAGAACATAAAAAAAGAACTAAATTATGGAGTGGGTTTTCTATTTCTCTTCTTTTGTCATGAATATGACTTTAAACTTTGTCCTGAAAATGGATTAAAAAAAAAAAACAAACAAGCAAAACCCAAAGGGTTGAGATGTGAGATGAAAGGGGAAAAAAATCAGGATAAGTACTAAGTGTTCAGTTTGAGTTCTTGGCTGGTGATGATTCTCAATACCAGGCTAGATAGCTGAGCAGGTACAAATGCTTGCCACGAAAGCCTGGCAACCTTATTTCCATCTTGGAAGCCATTTAAAGGTAGAAGGAGAAAACCTACTCTACAAATTATCCACTGACATCCATATGCACCCCACTGCTCCCTGTAAGAAGTCAAAATTTTGGTATTAAAAAATAGCTGGTACCTAGAAGAAGAGTAGGTTGGGAAATCATGAGCACTTTTGGATATGTTGGATTTAAGATACTTCCGGAAGAGGTCAGTGAAATTCATGTAAGAAATTCAATATCAGTTTTTCTTCACAGCTTCTACAAAGAAAAAGGTAGGTGGTAGGATCTTCATTTTATAGACAGAATTGGCATAATTTTCCAAATGTGTCTTTAAGTATGACTTAATGTTTCACTGATTCATTACAATTTGTATTTTTGAGCTATGAAAAATTGATTATCATTTCTCAATTTACCATTCTGAAACAAAACAAACACTATGTGCACCAGCATGACATACCTGGCTTTCCCTGGACAGATCTCAGGATGAGTTTGTTGTGTCTGATGAAAACCCAGATGAAAGCGAGGAAGATCCACCATCCAATGAGGACAGTGACACCGACTTCTGTAGCCGAAGACTGAGGCGGCATCCTTCTCGGCCAATGAGGCAAAGCAGGCGTTTGCGGAGAAAGACCCCAAAGAAAAAGTACTCTGATGATGATGAAGAGGAAGAAGAATCTGAGGAGAATAGTAGAGACTCTGGTAAATACGTCTTCTGTCTTTAACCGAGAGCAACTCAGTTACTTCCTGTGACTTCTGGAGGTACAAGGTATTGAGATTATGACATAAGTCCTGATGAGACTTTGGAGTCTCTTTATGACTTTTTCTCACGTTGCGCACATCTGAGACAATTCAGACATACCTTCATACCAAACTCTTGTAGAGTGATAAATTGTGATAAATCCTTCTGTTGCCAAGTATTTCTGAGAATCTTTGGAGATGTTGGAGAATGAATACCAGAACCAATTAACCCAACACACACTAGGGCTTCTTAAACTTTCCCTCTCACAACTTTTTATTCCTGAGAAGTTTTTAAACAATTTCCAGTGTACAGGTATAGAAATAGAAAATATAAGTCAAACACTGGACATAGCAGCACTCAGGAGGCAGAGGCAGGCAGATCATTCTGCATTCAAGGCCCGCCTGATCTATATAGTGAGTGTCGGGCCGTCCAGGCCACATAGTGATACCCTGTTGCTTTGCAATTAAGAAAAAAAGATTTTTGACCAGCAAAATGCTTCAGTGAGTTGCATATTCCGCTTACCAACAGTCTTGGGTTTGATGTCTGAAACCCTCATGGTGGAAGGAGAGAGACGGTTCCTTTAAGCTGGCCTTTAACCTTCACATGTTCACCATAGCACTTTTCTCTCTCTCTCTCTCTCTCTCTCTCTCACACACAGAATAAATAAATGGAAAAAAAAGTTTAATTTAAATAAAACAATTATTTTGCAAATATAATTTTGCATACCTATGATACAGAGGTGTTTATTTTTACATAAAGAAATTTTGCCTCATTTGATGCTGCAAATCATAGAACATCTTCACTTTTTTTCCTGAGACAGGGTTTCTCTGTTGTAACTCTGGCTGAACTCTCTCTGTAGACCAGGCTGGCCTCGAATTCAGAGATCTGCCTGTGCCATCGCTGCCCCACTTAACTTTTTCTTTATAAAACTCAACTCACAAACTCATCATTTTAAAAATCAAACATTCTAACAATCATACCCAGAAGCGTGATAATAAATATTAAAAAGTATTTGTTTGCTGTAATTAAATCATTTTATTTTGAATATATTTTTATTCTTTGAGAATTTCACAGTACATACATAAAATGTACTGTGATTACTCTCATCCCCTCACTTCTCCCCAGCTCTTCTCAGACCTACCTCCCAGCCATACGGTACGTCCTTTTGTTTCATTTTATTTTTTAAATCCACCATGTCACTTTGTGCCACCCATGTGCTCATGAGTATAGGGCTGTGCACTGGGGCACGTCTGTCTGGGGCCACACCCTTACCATAAAACTGACTCTCTCCCCCAAAAGCCATCAGTCCTCCTCAGCTCCTCTGTTCATGGGCCCCTCCTCCTGCATGCTGGAATGTTACTGGCTTGATCTTGTTCAGAGATCCACAGCTGTGAGTGCACAGCACAGCCATCCTTTCATGCGCTGGACCTCCCAACCTCTGGTTCCTACGGTCTTCCTCCCCTCTGGTGATGGTCCCTGAGCGTTGTTGGGAGGAGGTGTGATGTAGATGTCCTGTTTGTGGCTAGGTACTCCACACTTATCCTTTGCACTCTGACTGGTTGACTTCTGTTGGATGTAATATGAAGTATTACAAAATAGATGCTAACAGCTTTCCCCTTCTCTTGGCATTGCTGGGGATCCAGTGCTAGGCAAGCACTCTACCTTTGAGCTGTATATCTAGCCATCTTGTCCTCCTCTCCCTTTATCTCTTCTCTGTCTTCTCTTATTTTCTTCACAATGTTTTTCATCTTGGGAATTAAGTGATAATATTACACATTTGTGGGGCTGGGCTATTCAAATTAGGCTTGCCTAGCATGCCCGAAGCCCTTTGATCCCCACCACTGCCTGATGGTGTGCACCTGTACTCCCAGCACTCAGAAGGTAGTGGAAAGAGGAGCAGAAGTTCAAGGCCAGCCTATGCTAGGGACCCTGTTTCAGAAAACCTTAGGTGTACATTTGTTTTGGCAAACATTTTTATTTTAAAAGAAAATACGATTTATAAAACTCAGTCAACTAAAATTTTTACACCTGAACTCTAGTAACCTAGTTTTCCATAGCCTAAGCCTGTTAAACTCATACCAGTGGATTAAATTCTGTACTTCTTTGTTCCCCTTCTCATTTTTTTAAAAACAGAAAGTGAATTTAGCGATGATTTTAGTGATGATTTTGTAGAAACCCGGCGAAGGCGATCAAGAAGAAACCAAAAAAGACAAATTAACTACAAAGAAGATTCAGAAAGTGATGGTTCTCAGAAAAGCTTACGACGTGGTAAAGAGATCAGGCGAGTTCACAAACGGAGACTTTCCAGCTCAGAAAGTGAAGGTAAATGGCGTCTCCTGTGGTGGAAGCACGTCAGGGCAGAATAGACACTGCACAGCAAGAAAATCAAGGCTTGCGATTATGTGCTTATTTTTTTTAATTCATATAATTACTAGTGTCTTTGAGCTGAATCTTAGTATTTTCTCCTGTTTATGAATTGTAATTTAAATAAATGATTCTTGATAGGATGCTAATTTTTAAGGGTTACATTGTATTAAGTTCTTCTGACTTGCTTTGTTATTTTTACTTTGCTCCTTTTGGGTGTTATTGTTCCATTTTGAAATAAACTCCTATGTACTGGATAGCTAAGTAGTTTCAAGCCAAAGTACCTGTTGTCCTTCCCTACCTTCACTGTGAATTTCAGCTGTGATCTGTTTTCTGTAATGGCTTAGGCTGTACTATACCAGAAGTGTAGGAAAATATCCGTAAAATAGCCATTTATGGGTACTGGAGAGGTGGCTCAGTGGGTAAGAGAATTTCATGTTCTTCCAAAGAACTGAAGTTTAGTCCCTAATGCCCACATCGGGCAACTTACAACCAAGTATAACTCCAGCTTCAGGATCTGATGCTTTCTTCTGACATCCATAAACATTAGCACATGTGGCAAACACACACATACATACACATAAAAATAAGATAAATGTTAAAAATTATTTAATAGTAATTTATGATATCCATTTCATTTTTGTTAGTCCAGACCTCTTTGTAAGTTCATTTAAAACATTTTTATCTTATCACATTATCTGTCTATTCATCCATCCATCCATCCACTTATTTATTTAGAGACAAGGTTTCTCTGTATAGCCCTTGCTATCCCAGACTCTGCAGACTAGGCTGACCTTAAACTCACAGAGATCTGCCTGCTTCTGCTTCCCCAGTGGTGGGATTAAAGGCATGGGCCACCACTGCCTGGCTGTCTTCTCACCTTTTTAAAGCATTTAAATCTACCATTGTTTATAATCTGCTTTGAATGTGCTTTTACAAATTAAACATGAAATAAATTGAGTTGGAGAATATGATGGCAGGAAAAAAAATTGTGGGCATAAGAGTCTAAAAGAGGTGAACTTTGTCTTTTGAGTATCTTCACATGTCATAAATTCTTTTTTCTTTCTTTCTTTTTTGTTTTTTCCTTTTTGAGACAGGTTTCTCTGTTGTTATAACTCTAGTTGTCTCACTCTGGAAACCAGGCTGGCCCCAAACCCACAGAGATCCACCTGCCTCTGCCTCCCAAGTACTGGGATTAAAGGCGTGAGCCACCACCACCCGGCAAAACTAAATTCTTTAATCCAGTCATTAAATATGAGTATTTAGGAGCCAAAGTTACGACTTAGTGGTAGAATTCTTGCCGAGCATGCATGAGGTCCTAGGTTTGATTCCAGCATCACAAATTACACTCCACCCCCACACCATTTAAAATCTTGTAAAAAAAAAAAAATGTTGGGGAAGAGTTATATAGTTATCTAAAGGAAGACTGATACTGACAGATGGAGCAACAAACTCAGAGCCTGAGATAACTGTACTCCGCACATTCAAGGAACAGAAGGAAGTTCAGGGTTGTTAGAACTGAATTTGTCAGAATGAGAAGTCAGCAAGCTACAGTGCACATACTTGGATAAGTAAACATTTTTTTGCAGATCATGTTTTATTGGAAGATGGCTGTGTCTGTTTATATATTGTCTGTGAATGCCTCCTCTAAAAATAAGTAGTACTAGACGGGCAGTGCCTTAGCACTTAGTAGGCAGAGACAAGCAGATCTCTGTGAGTTCAAGGCCAGCCAGAGGTACAACAGAGAAACCCTGGCTCGAAAAACAGGGAAAAAAAATGAGTAATGCTGATAGAACATGGGGGTCTCACTTGACAAAAAAAAACAAAATTGGTAATTTTGGGTAAGTTTTTAGGTAAATCTAGCTTGATTTATACAACAATGGGAATATTCTCTGTCCATGTTAATTCAGTAAGCAGGTTGTAGAACACTTGAAATGCAGCTGGCTTGAGCACGGAACTAATGTTTTGTTTAACTTTAATTAAAATAAAGACATGACTAGTGTCTACTATATTAAATGACTAGGTCATTGTATGGATTACAGATTTATTCTGTGTGCGATGGAAGTACTTAAAAGATTTTGTGCAGTGTACAATCTGATGTGGGTTCTAGTTTGCTAGAATACCTATATTATCAATAAATTGAAGAGAGGAAACAGGACAGTAGCTTGGAGACCAGCAGTCCAGGCATGAGACGATGCTGGGTGGAACTAGGTTCATAGCTATAAGAGTAAAAATTATCAAATTACGGATAATTTGTTTTTAAGATTTGTTTTTATTTCATATGTAAATGTGAGTGCGCGTACTCCATGCACTCCTAGTGCCTGTGGATGCCAAAGGAGGGCCTCGGAGCCCCTGGGTCTGTAATTGCAGGTGGTTGTTGGTCATCCCACGGGTGCTGGGAACTGATCCCAGGTCCTCATCAAGAGCAGCATGTGCTCTTAACTGCTGAGCCAGCTTTCCAAGGATAGGTTTTGATGGTAGACCAAAAGCATTTACCGATTTATTGAATGAGAAACCAAGGATACCCAAATAGCTTTAAAAACAAAACTGCCACAAGGCCTTTAGGAGCTGTGTTTTTACATTAGATTTATGATGCCTCTCTAGATATCACAACATACATGTTTAAGAGGCAGTTTAGCAAATACAGAACTTAGCAATTGTCTAAAACAACAGACTTATCAGTTTGTAAATGTATGTGTAGTCATGTGACTGGGTGAGATGATTCACAAAGATAGCTCAGACCATATAGCATTGTCTGCCAGAGGAGTTTAATGTCCTCAAAGGTGGTATGGTGTACAGAGTGATGCCCAGTAATTGATTTTTGGTTTTTGGTTTTTGGAGAAAGGTTTCGTGTAACCCAGGCTGGCCTTGAACTTATGAGAATGGGGATCACAGGTGTGACTTCAATTTTAATCTTTCTTTATTGTTTATATGACTCCTCAATTTTAGGGCAAATGGGAAGAGTTTCTCAGTTTGTGGTCACTTATCTTCACTTAATTCAAGGACCATCAGATACCCCATTAATTCCACTCCCCTAAGAAAACGGCTTTTGTCTAAAATCAGGAGTAAAATTATTGAGCATGGTTACAGGTGGTGGTGGGAGTTAAATATCTATTTTCATAAGAGCGGAGCATGGAATGGATATGGGAAAGAATGGAGTACTTGAATGTGTTTATGAGTAACAGTGCCAACAATTTAAATGTTTGTTTATTCTAGAGAGCTATATGTCCAAGAACTCTGATGATGACGAGCTAACAAAAGAATCTAAGCGGTCTGTTCGAAAACGGGGCCGAAGCACAGATGAATATTCAGAAGCAGAGGACGATGGAAAGGAAGGCAAACCATCTCGCAAGCGGCTACACCGGATTGAGACGGATGAGGAGAGCTGTGACAATGCTCATGGAGATGCAGAACAACCTGCCCGTGACAGTCAGCCCAGGGTCCTGCCCTCAGAGCAGGAGAGCATCAAGAAGCCCTACCGGATAGAAAGTGATGAGGAAGAGGACTTTGAAAATGTGGGCAAAGTGGGGAGCCCATTGGACTACAGCTTAGTGGACTTGCCTTCCACTAATGGACAGAGCCCTGGCAAAGCCATTGAGAACTTGATGGGCAAGCCAACCGAAAAGTCCCAGACCCCTAAGGACAACGGCACAGCCAGTGCAAGTCTAGCCCCCAATGGGACAAGTGGTGGACAGGATGTGGGGGCCCCAGAAGAGGATGAAGATGAGCTTTTGCGAGTGACTGACCTTGTTGATTATGTCTGTAACAGTGAACAGTTATAAGACTTTTTCCATTTTTGTGCTAATTTATTCCACGGTAGCTCTCACACCAGCGGGCCAGTTAGTAAAAGCTGTTTAATTTTTCTTAGAAAACTCCACTACAGAAAGACTTTTTAGAAGAAAAATTTCAACAAATTCTGAAGTCTTTCTGTGAAGTGACCAGTTTTGAACTTTGAAGATTAATAATTGCTGTAAATTCCTTTTGATTTTCTTTTTCCAAGTTCACGGTCCTTGGTAATTTCATTCATGGGGGAAAAAAATCTTATTATAATAACAACAAAGATTTGTATATTTTTGACTTTATATTTCCTGAGCTCTCCTGACTTTGTGAAAAGGGTGGATATGAATGCATTCCAAATCTGTGAGGGCCCAAAACAGAATTTAGGGTGGGAGAAAGCACTTGTGCTTTAGCTTTTCATATTAAATATATATTATATTTAAACATTCATGGCATAGATGATGATTAACAAACTGTTTAAAAGTTCAAGTCTGTACTGTTGCAGTTTGAGAATTGTAGATAACATCGTACATACGTCACTTAGTAATAGCCTTCGTGAAATTGATTTGTTTACTATTGGAGTTACCACACTTTAAATAAAGAAGAGACCATGGAAATACTATCATAAAAACACCTTAACCTAAGTTTCTGTTATAGCAGAGTTTCTTATTTAAAAAGACAAAATCATCTGAAAGCATTTGTATACTAAGATGTATAATGAAGCTTTGACAACCAGACTGTGCTAGCAGAAAGTCTTTTTTAAATAGCTTTTATGCTGTAGAAGGTGGCCTCTAATACAGTGTCAGATGGTGAGTTAGTGAATGAGTGTGGTCTTTCCTAAAATCTAGGTACACTAAAAACTTTGTCAGTAGTGTTAAGTCTTCTGGCCACACGGTGTTAACTGAGATGTCATTTTGAATGAAATACATCTTAACATAACATACATGGAGATGGTGAGCTGACCATGGTATTTGAGCACATTTGAAGTCTGAGAAGGGATTTTCAGGTGAATTCTAACTGGTCTATTCTTGCCCTTAGTATCTACTTCAAATTGAAGTCTACAAACAAAGCGGTTCCTTTGGGAGGTTTTTAGTTGAGTTTAAGCATGTTTGTGGTGTGTTTGTTTGTGTGTGTGTGTCTGTGTGTCTGTGTGTGTGTTGGAATTTTCTATCTGCCTGGATACATTAGCAGGGTTTGAATGTAGTTCTGGCCTTTGGCCATTATATACTTCTATTAAAATCCATTAATAGTCACACAACCAACAGAACTGAGTGAGAGCCGCTGATATACTTAATAGACATAACTTCCATTTTAAACATCTCAACACTTTAAGGATAAGCCCTTTGCTTCAAGAATAGGCGGTTTCTGATTAAATAATGTAACATAGCTGACACTAAAGTATGAATTTAATCTTAGTTTCTGTTATAGTTGTGAAGTTACAGGCACAGCTAACCCTGTACAGCTGTGGCATTTGTGATTAGCCTTGCCTGGCACATCCTGAAGTCTTCAGCATTGCTTCAGTGTGTGCTTTTGCCCTGGGATTTGGGTTTTCTGTTCCACTGTTGTCTGTTGCCGGCGATAGACATACCATATCTGCTGCTGGCCCGAGGAACTTCATTTTTCTTTTCCGATTAAGCAATATATGTGGTGGTCATTGTACAGTACACCAGTTATTTTATTATCATTATTATTATTAAAAGCTGGCATTAGACTTGTGTCAGAAAAACCTTTCTGAAAACTTTATGCTCCTACTTTCTGTTCTCCAGCAGATAATTGCCCTTAAGTCTTATCTTCTGGCTTTAACGTTTAGTGCTGATCTTTCTTTCAGTTATTGTTTTTTTGTTTCACTTCAGTTCTGTAGAACTTGACCATTAATATTTTTGCTTTGGTTTTATTGATGAACTTGTACTTGTGTAACAATAAAACAATGAAAGCAGCCTAAAAAATGAGGTGCAGCAGCAACTGCTACAGAGCCAGCTGTGGTTTTATCTTGAAACAGTGTTGTACTGGAAGGACAGGGTGGCTTACATTCACAGGTAGTAAAGGACTAAAAAGGAGCCACATTTACTTGCAAAACTTCCTTTTTAGCTGTTTAATTTGAAAATCAGCTAAAAATAAAATTTAGCTGTCTAAAACAGACAGGCAGAAGGATTCCTACTAGTGCATGGTAAGTGGTTCCTGCCACCTGGTCTCAGGTTTCGGTCCTGCAGCCAGGTAAAGCCACTGCAGTGTAGAAACTCTCCCATGTTCCTGTCTCTACCTCTGCACACACCAGCTCTTGCATCTACCTATCAATTCTACTCATCGTTTACAAGTAGTAAATGGGTAGCTAATTTAACAGCACGTGGAATGTGATGTGACAACTTCTTACCCTTCTGCTATGGAAAACCCACAGTAATTTTTACAGTAAAGACTGAGTATTCCACTTAGCAATGTCCCACTGATACGGATTTCAAAGCCACTTTGTGCTACCTGATCCTTACTAGAGCATCAACTTGATACTGAGTGTCTCCCTTCTAAACTTACATTCTCATTAAATAAGTGGCTATCAAGAGTAATCCAGGCAGGTAATACATACCGATTCTTAGTATCCAGATAGTTCTGATGCTTGGCTTTTGTTGTTTCTGTTAATGCTGGAGATTGAATCCAGAGCCTCATGCGTGCTAGGTAAGTGTTCTAATACTGGGCTAGAACTGCTGCCCTGCTTAGTGTATAGATTCAGTCCCCCAGAGTCTCTTATCTCTCAGAAATACTCACTTGGAAGATGCTTCCAATGAGGTTTCTGTTGCTGCTGTCAAAATAAATGTCCTATATCCAAAATTCTGATAAAACCATTAAGAACTGGAAGATGGAAAGGAAAAGTCATGTAGAGGGTAGTCTATCTTCAATCCTTGTAGATCTATAAAATGTCTCCCTTTAATAATTTTAGTGACCCCTCCTACCTTTTGAAATACAAGTATTGAACTTGTGTCAACAGGCTCCCAGTATCAGACTCTTAGTCTACAGTGTGTGCATTAAAGGGAGATACAGTATAGCATTCAAAGTGTTTAGTTTGCCATTTCAGAAACGTTTGAAAACTAGCTAGAGTTTTACCGTTCAAGAGCTTTGATTTGAAATAGCAGATGAAAAGGACTTCAGACTGATTTTGTACATGTGCGATAATGAAGATTGTGTTTATTGTAGAATGTTAATACAAAGTGATGTTTTCAACAATACATAATACATTGAGGTTGTTTCTTTGACATCTTTTTCCAATTGGTCAAGGTTGCAGATTCAACGAATATAAAGGGGTTTCATTAAGAGTGAACTCATGTTTACTGGTAACTTATTTTTTAAAAAGTGATCTGCCAAAGAACCAAGAACTTCAGATACTAATGAAACTTGTGGGAAAAAAGATTTTTAAAAGAATGTTGTTAACCAGTTTTCACTTTCTAGTTGATAGAACCTATCCTATATAATAAACATTTAAGCAAACTACATATATTAAGAAAAAATGTGGACACTTGTTTAAATTTTAAGTTAAAATGATGGAGAATGTGTTAGTAGTTTTTAAGTGTGATGAAGGGAGTTCCCTTTGTCACAGGAATTCAGCCTTGTTTGTAGGCATGAGGTGTTAACCACTCACTAGTTCTTCCAGAAGACAGAAAGTACCTAACAAATCTTTAACTCTTAGAAAATGCTATGACTCCACTGCCACAGCGGAGCCAGTTTTTAGTTCAGGGTGCTCTCAGCTTTAGAACAAGTGTTCAAAGACCAAGATTTTTCTTAAGAGGAAATGTACATACACACATTCTGGATAACTACTAGAATGCTGAATTCATCATGAATTATTAAAAAATATAAGACAAGTAGTTGTGACAAAATTATGAATATGATTCAGTTATAGAAAGTTTGGAGAAAAATCGTTTTTCTTGTTGGTTTGACATTCTCAAAATAGATTCCTGGTTTTCTTAAGAAGCAGAGAATGCCAAGACCACATGTATGCTGTAATCTACATAGTTATTGTCTGTTTTAATATTATCCATTATTAAACTCTCAGAATAAAATTCATTCCTACTTTATCCACCATTCCCAGTATAAACCTTGGAAGTGGCAAGCTAGCCGCTGGTTTCTTTCCTTACTGCTTCTATCCTGATAAAGAAAAGGCCTTTGCTCTCATCCATTTTTTAAACTGGGTTATTGTGTTATGCTTCCACTTAATCTTCAAAATATTTCACTCCAATTTTAATGGTTTAACATTTTTTGAGTGCCAAGGTTTGCTAGATAACTGGCTGCATAACACAGAATAAGTCATTCCCATGTAAAGTCATAAGCCAAAATAAAGTAGACATGGTATTGAACCACTTTGAATCATAGTCAGTTTGTTATTCATACAAACCCTCTCAGAAGTGATTAGAAGAGTTCCCTTGAAGTTTTCCACTCCCTTTGGTCAAGTACACAACTCCCTGCCCTATTTCACATTTACACCATTTTGTTCTGGGAGAAGCTGTTCTGGCACACTCACAGTGGTTTCAGTTCGTGGAGGTGTTTTTATCATAACATTTTAGATATGCCTATCCTATATACAAAGTATGTGATAGAACATAACAAATTACCAGATGAGTAGGGATTTACTAAGTTCTAGACATTTTAAATGAGAAAAAAATTTTTAAGGAACTCTATTTGTGGGTTTGTTTTCTTTTTTGCCAAACTGGTACAAGCTAGAAAATGTGCAAAGGACTGAATAACCTGCCTTGTTCTTTTTGCCACTGGATGATATACATTAAGAATGAGCTTGTTTAACTATATATTTTCCTGACTTTCATCAGTTTTGGAAGGAGTCTAATTTAAGTGTTTGGGATTTGTTTGGTCTGTATTTATTGCCTCCTGGTCATAGGCCAGGAGCCTGCATGTTATGTTATGGACAGCCAGAACACAGTCATTGTGGGACTTTATGGCTCAAGATCTTCTAAATCATTTAACTTATTTTGTACGTTGCAAAAAAGAAAAAAAAGTTTATTTTGCTTGAGAGTCACATTTTTTTATAATTGTATAGCTTTTAAGGGATGGGAGGTGGGAAAATACCCTAAAATAGGATGTAGATTTTTACAGTTGTGTTTATGCTAGAACATCTACAGGAGCATTATGTAATTAAACCTCAAATTGTTTAAAACCTTGTGCCATGGTCTTTTTCGTTCTATTGCCCTTTAGTAGAGTCAGTGCATGTCAATACTGCACTGCTTATGGACAAGCTTTGAAATTCGATTAATACCTGTTTCCAAAGCTTTCATATCATTGCATGAGTATACTCCCCACTTGTGCATACACACACACAATTTTATAATAGTGTAAATGGGATCTTCAGGATGAGTACAGCTGTAACATCCCGAATCTGGCAATCAGCAGAATATTCTTTCAGTGCATGACTTTGAGGTGCCTGTCTAGGTATTGTTGATGTTGGTGTGTTTTGTTCTCTTATCAAAGTAGCTTCTTGATCATAGCATCTGGAGAGTACCTTGCCCAAAACTCCCATGGGGTTTCATGTGCACTTTAAAAAGGGATGTTATGTTGAGATAGAGATGGGAATGGGGCAGGGTTAATTTGTTATGTGTAAGAGAAGACTAGAATTGTTTGACTCTTCTATAGACTTACCTAACTCCACACAAATAACTTGCTTAAACTTGGCAGAAAGGGAAATCATGTTGAATTTTCAGTTCCTCCTTATTTGGTAATTAATTTTGTAGTCTTAGAACTGCCGCTGCTAGCAGTCTTCCGTGGCACATTTTACCGTGCTGTAGCCATACCTTTTAAATGCCAGTCCTTTTTTTGCTGTCTGGTTATTTTACCATTCTGTTTTGCTACCTGCATAGCATAACTGTATTCTCATAAGGAATTAAATTAATCTAAATGTGTCATAATTTCTAAGTTACCTTCACATGTTGTCAACTAATTTGGGAAATAATTTTCTTTGCTATCTTCATCCGTTTAGAAGCTTAGGGATCACGAATTTCAGTGTGAAGAGTACAGATTCCAAATAAGAGTTGGTAAATCGTCTTATTTTAGAATCTCCCTTTGATTTTAAAGTAGTAACTAAATTCCAGGAAGCATCAGAAGTTGTCTTGGTTTTTCAGATGTACTTACATGAAATACTTTATTTTCCCCATGCATAAGAGAAAAAAATATTGCTGAAATAGTTCTCAAAATACTGTTTTTAGATAAGAGCTGAAGCAGTAGTTCCAAGATTAGCCTCAAACTAACTCTTGAGGTAATCAGGACCATGTTGTTACATGCTGGAGTTGCGCTGTCACATAATAATGTAGTACTGCATGTGTGAATGAGGTACAAAAATCTGAAAACTGGAAACATGGCTCCGATTTACACAAGTAAAGTCTGTATGAAAAGTATGGCAATTCCTGAGAGCGTAAAGCTTCAGGAGTGTTAGGACTGCAGCAGACAGTTGTCTAAATACAACATCCTTGTGACAAGCAAACATGTTGTGGCTGGTGCCAAAACTTTCGTTAATGAAATGTTGACTGTCTCATTACAATCTGGTCAGAATTCTCAGTGTAATAAGCCAAGCCTAAGCCATTTTATAGCTATTGGCCTAATTGTGTAACTTTTCCCCCCCAAAAATGTTTTTATTACAATACTTGTCATTTCTTTCACTTAATATATGTCGATTGTCATAATAAAAAGTTTAAATAAGTCGATGTACTCAGCATTGTGTTTGCAAACTTAGTTTTATGTTAAATATTGTGGCATTCTAGAAAGCTCAGAATTTTCAGTAACTCATTCAAAAGGGTTAAGATGTTCTGTATCACCCAGGAATAGACGTTTATTTCATTATCTAGAAAGCAAATTTGCAAGATCAACTTCCTCAAAATGGTTCTTAAGGCTATTTATCAACTAGATGTATATAAACACGAGAACACTATTCTTAGTTTCTGTTTCTTAGGTTTCTTAGCCCCTGGAGAGCTCACACATTATAGAGCCCAGGGCTTTGCTCTGCACAGCCCTCTGGGAGCACAGTTACACTACAAGTCAGCAGCACAGGGCACAGGTGGTCAGTTCCTTTTCTGACTGAGATGCAGTGTGTGTGTATGCGTACAAAAGAAAGACCGAGTGTGACCTCTAAATTTTGATGTTTTTCTTCTCTTAAGAGTGCCTAAAGTTTTGTTTTACCCAGCAAGCTGGCAGAGTTCACCAGTTCTTGAAATTCTGGCCCAAAACTACTGATTAATATTTAGGTAAAGAATGTGAGTCAGGATTTCACTTAATGGAATGAATGTTGGTATATGCTGGGAAAAAGTTATAATATTCACAAGCAATTTGAAATTTTTAAACAAATCAGCTAAGAAGTGACTTGCCATTTTAAAAAAAATCTATTTTATGTGTATGGATGCTGTGTCAGCATGTATGCCTATCTACCACATGTGTGCATGGTACCCCTGGAGGTCAGAAGAGGGCATTGGATCCCCGAGCTGCCATGTGGGTGCTGGGAATGGAGCCTGGGTCTTCTGGAAGAGCAACCAATGCCCTTAACTGCTGAGCCATCTCTTCAAACCACAGCCTAACAATTTAAGGAGTCTTAGCTGAACATGGGACTAGAACATACCTGTCAACTTCTATCTTAGATTAAGAGACCATAGGATGGTTTCTTTTTAAAACTAAGATTCGATGCACTAAATGGTGGTCATTTAGTAGAAGTGGAATTAATTCCTACTATTACCAAAAGGCAGGAATCTCTGTAACCCTCTTACCTTTACAGACCTCTTGTTTCCAGGTGACGGTTTACATTAAAATGTCCTGAATAACAGGACAAGAATATTGACCACGGCATGGTGGCGCACTACATTAACAGTTCTCAGGAGACAGGGGCAGGAGAACCACAAGTTGGAGGCCAGCCTGGGCTACACAAATGAGAAGTGCTAGAAGACTTCAGCAAGTCACTTCTTCTGATCTTGAATTTCAGTTGTAAACAGCCACCTTACCTATCCTCACAAAAATTACTATAAAGATTAAAGGAGACAATGGGTGAGGAAATCTTTCAAAAAGCAAAACACCAAACAAATG
This sequence comes from Cricetomys ansorgei, assembly GCA_026225945.1. Classification (NCBI taxonomy): domain Eukaryota; kingdom Metazoa; phylum Chordata; class Mammalia; order Rodentia; family Nesomyidae; genus Cricetomys; species Cricetomys ansorgei. The sequence goes on from JAMJFZ010003206.1 coordinate 3,223,708, forward strand.
TAAGATGTATTAAGTGCCTACACCTCGTGACCCACAGAAATTTATAGGAGCAGCAGCATATACAAACCTTCCTGTTTCAGTACTTGATGCTGGTCTGTTTGACACATTTGCTTACCAATTGCTCTGAGTCTGGCTCTATAAAGAGTGCTTGAAGGATCCTCAGAGCTAAGATCCCTTTCTTCAGTTCTCATCTTGAACAAAATGCTTTGCCACTGGGCTGTCACTGTGTAGGAATAACTATGAAGACTAAGACAAGTTAAGAAATTATACTGGTTTTAGCCAGTTCTTTCCTGTCATACATGGGGGATTCCATTTCTGAGCAAAGCACTGGTTGTAAATCAAATACATGTGTTAGGGGAAGTCTCAAATTAATCATTTCTTAGATTAGATTCATAGGCTACTTTTTTTCTTTCTTTTTTTTAGTACTGGGGATTCAACCCAAGACCTCACACATGCTAGGCCAGTGCTCTGCCTCAACTGTATCTGCTACCCTTGTAACCTACTTTTAAAATCTCTTTCTGAATTCTCCATCTATAATATAAACTTATACCTACTCAACTTTTTAAACTGGAAATTTAGAGATATCTAACCTCTCTCTTCTTTGTGTATCCTGGTCTTCACCTTCACAAACTCCTCTCAATCTAAATTGGGAGGGTTTTAACTTCGAGAGAGGAGGAGGCTCATCCCCATTCTCACTGCCACCTCTCACCCATACCAAGGCAACACCTTCTCTTCCTGTCCCTGTCCAATGTACCCCTCTCATAGTCTCACTACCAATAAACCAACCAAATTAAAAACCTTAATACTTGTGACTGGAGAGAAGGGTCAGCGTGTGAGAGTGCCTAATGCTTTCGCAGAGGACACAGATGGTTTCCCAGCACCCATGCAGGGTGGTTCACAACTGCCTATAACTTGAGCTCCAGGAGATCCAATGCTCATTTCTGGGTTCTCTGGGTACCTGCATTCACACACGAATTAAAAAGTGAAAATAAATCTAAAAACAAACAAACAAAACCCTAAAGACTCCTCTGTTGAGGAGATACCAAGAAAAAAAAAAGAAACAAAAACAAACAAAAAAAAACCTTCCCATCACATCCTACATATTATGTTATCCAACCTAACCCCATAGATTCTACAATTTTACAGTTTAGAAAGAAGTCTAGAGATCAGCTGACTGAACTCCATCCACCAGGTCTCTTGTTACCAAGCTTTAGCTTGAGAGTTTATTGCCTCAGGTATCATTTGTAAAAATGGAGTCAGTAATAGAAAACTTGTTTTATGTTGTTTATCACAAAGGGGAAAAAAAAAAGAATTGAGCAGGTGTGGTGATGCATGCCTGTTACATTCCTAGTACTCCGGCGTAGGATACAGGTCGATTGTGAACTGGAGGTCAGCCTAGGCTGCACAGTGAAGCCCTGTCTCAAAAACAACAAAAAGAATCCATGAAAGAAATAAAAAAGGGCTCATACTGCGTGGTACAGAGCCCTCGGTGACGGGTTTCTATTTACTAAGCCTGTAAGTCTTCACCGCTCTCATTCTTCGGGGCCTAGCGGGCCTTAACCCAAGAGTTCCAGATCAATGGCTACCTTTCCCTCGGTGATGCCTTTTGACTGCCTTGCGGTGCTTTCGTCCAACTACTGTAACCTCTGTGCTTCCGTGGCGTGGAACGTGGGGATGGGGCGCTCGAACTCCCGGGGGACCAGAGACAGAGGTCTGTGACTGGCTGTGTGACCCTGATGAGAACAGGCAGGGGAGAATCGTGCACCCAACCCAGAGACTTCCGACCTCCAGGAGTGTGGATTCCGCTTCCTGTGCGTCCTCCTCACGCGAGGGACTCCCGGGACCTAGGACCTTCCCGCTGTTATTGGGAGAGGCATCGTGTTCCTCGTCTACCCTCTCTCGGGCTTTGCTGTGATGACCTTGAAGTAGGAGCACAGAGAAAACCCTCAGTTTTTCTAAGCCTCCTCAGAGCAGCGGCAGAGGGCGGGGGCGGTACCACGTGACAAAAGCACGCCGGGTCACTGCGGACCTCCGGGTTGCCTAGAGCGTCCCATCTCTATGGTCAACGGTGCGACGAGCCCAGCCCAGAGGAAGTTGTTCTTCCGGGGTAGGCCTACTGCTTCCGGAGCAGCCCACCGCAAGCTGGTATTGCGGTGCTCGGCCTTCTGTGGTCGTGTGGAGCGATGCTTTCACCGGCAATGAGCTTCCTCAAAAGCTTCCCTCCGCCTGGGTCGGCAGACGGGCTCCGGCTGCAGCAGCCAGACACCGAGGCTGTGCTGAACGGGAAGGGGCTCGGCACCGGCACCCTTTACATCGCGGAGAGGTAGGGTCTCCAGGCCCCTGCGCTGGCCTCCCTCGGGGGCGGGGCGACGCAGCGAGGATGGGGGCCGAGCCCACCTCGCTCTGTTCTCTAGACGGTGTTTTCCTTAACGACTTAGGCTTTTACCGGCCTGTCTGCGGAGGCCTGGCGCGTGGTCATGCTTCGAGTTTTGAGTTTGCAGAGCCTTGGTTAGTTTTCGATGTGCCTGGCTTTCTGAATGAGTTAGTTGTTTTCCCTGCGTGAAATATGTAGGCTCAGAGTAGATTGTGAAGGGTAGGACGCTTGGTTAATGAGCATGGATTCTCTCTCTAGGTGTGGGTGGGGAAAAGGAGCGTCTTCATGCCCACGCAGGACTGGGTCATAACCAGCTATACCCGACTCCTGGACTTGCGGGTCCTGGAAGGAATTCTGTTTTTATTTGACCACCCGCAGTACTTTGTACTTAAACAATAAGACGGATAGGTCACTAAAATAGAACACAAAACTCATATACACATACCTTCCTGTCCTTCTGAGTCTCTGGTTTGCCTTTTGCCATATTCCGTTAGTCGTCTATGGAGGAAATCCTCTGCTTTTAAAAGCTCGTATTATTACTTTGGGCCTGTCTAGAAAATCCAAGCTAGCCCCCTTATCTCACCGTCAGTTGATTGACAACCTTAATTACAGAGTCCCTTCTGCCATTCCTAAGCATGGCCCTGGGAAGCAAACTTCTTGGGGACCAAGATTATGCCTACTTCAGAGTCCAGGGTGTAAAAGTGTAAAAAAACCTCTTCATTTAGAGACCAATTTTGATAGTGGACAAAGCCTGAGTGTTTAGATGCTGACCTTCTGGAAATACAGATGTGAGGGATAGCAAGTTTGGCATGAAGGATGAGTGATAAGTTTGGTTGGTATATATGTGGAGTAGTTGGGCTTCTGAGTTTGTATCAAAGAGAGATTTGGAAATCAATAAAGTAGGTATTAACATACTCATGGGAGTAGACTAGGTAGCCCAGAAGGGGAGGGGGCTGTATTAGAATGACTTCTAGGCTATGGTCCAATTAATCCAACAATGGCAGGCAGTAAACCGGAAGTCCAAGAATCCAGATGTTGCTCAGTCCACAGGCTGGATGTCTCAGCTGGTCTTCAATAGACGCTGGAATCCTACCTCAAGGTCTGGATTAAAGATGTGTGTTTTATCTATCCGCCTCAAGATTGGGATTAGAAGTATATCTTCCTATTTCAAATTAAGCAAAATCCCTCGCTGGTGTGCCCTCAGTTTTGGATTTTAGTTAATTCCGGATGTAGTCAAGTTGACAGCCAAGAATAACAGTCACAGCATGTAAAATGTTTTTTGTTGTTGTTGCTTTTTTGAGACAAGGTCTTTATGTAGTCTTGCCTGGTGTCAAACTCACAGACATCCTCCTGCCTCTGCTTTCCAAGTGTTGGGACTAAAGGTGTGTGCCACCACCATGTCCAGTGATTCTTTCTATAATTCCTTTGGGGAAGGCCTATATAACTTTGCATTTTGGAAAGTTTAAAGCTTAAAGAAAAGGTACAAGTGTTGTTAATACCTGTATACTCTTAAAAAGATTTATTAATTGAGGGCTGGAGAGATGGCTTAGAGTTTAAGAGCATTTGTTACTCTTGCAGAGGACCCTGGTTTAGTTCCCACCACCCACTTAGTGGCTCACAATAATCCTTAACTCTGGTTCCCGGAGATCTGCCACCCTCTTCTGACTGTGGGCACCAGGCACACATGTGGTACACATATATGCAGGCACAACACTCATATACACCAATCTAATTTTTTTTTAAAGAATCATTAATAGTTAACATTTTGCTATTTGAAACTAAGGTATTTGAGAGTTATAGACATCTTTTAACCTCATATGTAAATACCTTAGCATGTACCTCAGAAGACCAAGAACAATCACACAATTACCGTATCAGAAAATATCTAGTTTTTGATCTTCTTTAAGTTTTTATTGGCAGACTTTTTTTTGTTTGTTTTTTGAGACAGGTATTCTCTTTGTAGCCCTGGCTGTCCTGGAACTCACTTTCTAAACCAGGCTAGCCTTAAACTGCCTCTGCCTCTGCCTCCTGATTGCTGGGTCTAAAGGCATGCACCACCATGCTCAGCTTATTGCCAGACTCTTAATGTTTATTTAAGAAAACATTTTTGGAAATGTCCAAAAATTATTGGTTACATATGAATTAAGAATTAATGAAATCAACATTACATTTCCACTTTGTACGTCTCTAGGACCCCTCTCTTTGATCTGATCTCCTTTTGAATTTTTTTCTTACCTGGCATTTCCAAGTCATGATGGGATTCAATAACTGGCAGTTTCCCCAAAATTATGACAGCTGGTGACTAACATCTCAGTGGATGGCATTTGTGTCTGTCGGCAGCCATTCTAAGGAGGAGAAATAGGAAGCTTAGGTCAAGGGGTGAAAACAGTATTCTTTGTGCCGGGACATGTATATATTTTATGCAGGCATACATGGCATATATATAAATACTGCTTAATAGTTCTTCATCTGAGGAAATGAAGGAGAACGTGGAAAGATCCAAGCTGGAGCAGGTAAGAGCATGTTCATGAACTTGACTATATTGTAGCCTTTGGGAAGCTTTAGGATGTAAGCCAAAAAGAGAAATGGTATTGGATTTGGCTTTAAAGAAATAGCTTCTTGGGTGTGTATTTAGAGATACAGAACTCCTGGGCTCATTTTCAGAGTTTAGGGGTTTGTTTTGTTTTCAGATTTATTTTATTCTATGTGTATGAGTGTTTTGCCTGCATGAATGTATGTGCACCACGTGTATGTCTAATGCCCACTGAGGTCAGAAGAGGGTATTGGATGCTCTGGAGTTACAGTTGTTGTGAGCTACCATGTGGGTACTGAGACTCAAACCATGGTCCTCTGCAAAGAGCAGCAAGTGCTCTTGAGCACTGATGTCTCTCTCCAGACCCCAGAGCTTAGTTTTTATAAGAAGATGAGTTCTTATCCAAATAAGGACGATAAAAAGGCATGAGTAGTTCATAATAAGTTATTTAAGACATGTAAAATTTGTACTTAGATTGAAAATAGGTAACTTGAGTTTAGAAACAGTGCTTTTTTGCATCTCATTCCAAAATTAATTTTAAACCAATTAAGCCAATTCAGGGTATCTTTTACCTTCCTGTGCTGTTCTTAACTCTTTACCAGAAATAAAAGACACTGATTGTACTTATTATTCATGAGTATCAGAGTTTAACAAAACATTTTAAACCTGTATTTACTGCTTTTCTAGTTCTTATTCTTGTGTTTATGACTCATGTTTTGGGTTTTGTTTTTTTTAATGACTGCTCATAGTTAATTATATATGTTGGTTTTGGGGTGCTTTTCTTCTAGAATATGTGAGAAGAGACTTTCAAGTCAAGTAAGTATTGCTTTCAAGTGCCAAATCCATTTCTCTGTGAGCTTCTCGGAGCACATAGGAACGCTGTGCTGAGATAGAGTACTGTCATCCTTAGGAGCTACAGAATGACTTCATCCTTTAAACCAAAGGTTATAATTTGCTAGGCACTGATTCAGTTTAGATGCCAACTTTTCCCAGCTTTTTCTTTTTTTGTGGCTTTGAATATCTGAAATTATTTTAGACTTGTAAGTCTGGGGTATTCCATTCTGAATTGTGGTCATGTCGGGAGATTTTGGAGGTGAGGAAAAAAAACTTAGTTTGATAGGGCTATTTTTAAAAAATATTTGTTCATTATGTGCATTGGTGTTTTGCTTGCATGTATGTCTGTGAGAGTGTCAGATCCCCTGGAATGGGAGTTATAAACAGTTGTGAGCTGCCATGTGGGTGCTGGGAATTGAACTCAGTTTGTCTGGAAGAGCTGCCAGTTCTCTTAACCAGCTGAGCCATCTCACCAGCCAGTAGGGCTATTCTTGATGCCTATGAGCACAGTTTCATTCCCACATTAAGAGAAAAGCAGTAGGCGGGAAATGCAGCAAACAGTCAGTTACATAAGAAATCTGTTCCTTTAGAAAAGTGGGATGAAATAATTCCTCAAACTTTTATCACTTTGCTATTTAAAGTTTATACCTTAACCTTTTTTGTTTTCAAATAAGCCTACTGGGTGGATTCTTTCCAATAACTGCATCTTTTCTTTTTAACTTTTAACTATACCACTAAATAATCTTAGCATGTTTATAGAGTTGTACATTTACCACCACAGTCTAGTTTATGTTTTTGCTTTTGGTAATGCTTTTGCTAAGGATATTGTTACACACTTGGGTTACACAGACATTTATTTCCTTCATGGAGGTCAGTTTAGTGTCTTAAACTGAACATGAATGATTTTAGAATATTACTCTATTATTGTTCCTGCCTAAAGGGGTTCTTGGCTCTCCAGTTGTATATTTTTGTTTAGTTGTCTGATTTTTCTTTTCATTTTGTTTGTTTCTTTGTTACTTTAGACAGGGCCCTATTGTGTAGCCCTGATTGGCCTAGAACTGCTATGTAGACTAGACTGGCTTTGAAGTCACAGAGATCCGCCTGCTTCTTTCTGTCTCCCAAATGCTTGGATTAAAGGTGCATGTACCTGGTTTTTGAGACTTGGACTCTAGCCCAGACTGGCCTGGAATTCATTATGTGGCTCAGGTTAGCCTTGAATTTACAGCAGTTGTCTTACATCAGCCTCCAGAGAGCTCATATTATATCCGTGAGCCGTGACCAGCTGGCCGGAGCTATATAGAAAGTAGAGTGAAGCTGGGCATGGGGGCATCTCTGTGAGTTCAAGGTCAGCCTGGTAGATATAGTATCAGGACAGAAGGCTATGGAGAGGGAGGGGGGATGGAGGGGGGAGGCGCACAGAAAGAGAGAAAGAAAGAGAGAAAAAGGAAAAAAAAATTGATGGCCAGCCTGGGCACCTGAGGCCAACATGGGCTAAATATCAAAGCTTCTTATAAAAAACAAGAGGGAATGGGGAGGCCAGGAGGGAGAGAAAAAGGAAGGAGGAGAAGGAAGAAGAAAATGGAGAGAGTATGGGAAATGCATATGTTCTGTGGAGCTACATCTCTATTCCCTTAATTTCTGTTTTAAACTTTTACCAGTATATAGTAGTTGTATAAAAATAATGCTTTTTTGTGATATTTCTTTTTAAAGTAGCATTATTGGCGAGATTTACACGGCACACAACTTGTCCGTTTCAGTTCTAGAAGTTGATGATTTTTATATCGTACTCACATCACACTCAATTTTAGGACATTTTGTTGCCCTCAGAGGAAACCAGTGCTCACTAGTAGTCATTCCCTATTTTCTTCCAGCCCTGAAAACATTTTTGTGGCTTCTTGGGATCTTGCCCTTTGCCAGTGTCTTTCACTGGCTTTTCTGCTAGATGTACAATTCATAGTGGGGAAAATACTGCCAATTAAAATAAGGCATTACCAGTCAGACATTACCAACATACTGACTTTGGTGATATTTCCTTTATACCAATAAAAATGTACATTTGGGTACTTTTAAGGGAAAAGTATTATATGGCTTTTTCTTCTTTTTTTAAAATTTCACTTTATTTGCATGGTGTTTTGCATATATGTCTGTGTATCACATGTGTCCCTGGTGCTTAAGGAGGCTAGAAGAGACTGTCAGAGCTGCTGCAGCTGGAGTTACAGATCACTGTGAACTGCTATGTGGACGTTGGGAATTAACTTGGGTCTTCTGGAAGCGCTCTTAATCGTTGAGTCATGTCTCCAGCCTCTGTGGGTTTTTTTTTTTAATTAAAGCTGATAATAAATGTGAACGTTTACCTTGTCTTCCAAGGTAATAATTATTTTTTGACTTATGATTGTAATCACAGCTGTTTTGTTTATACATCATTTAATGTAAGATGAGTAGAGAGGTTGATTGCCAGTTATCTGTTGCATGCTTACCTACTGAGAACTGTGCTAAAGCTTTTGAAGAATGTTAGTAAAGGAATGGAAGTAGCAGAGTACAAGCATAGTTCATTAGCATACAATAGTGCTAATGTGTATTACCAAGCATAAATGCAGTTTAGAACAGAAGAGATCCTTGTGGAAAGGAGGTCACAAAGAGTTACTTGGGTCCTGACTAGGTGACAAAGTTCTGCGCAGTAAAGAGGGTCACAGAAGACATTCTGATAATAATACGCATAAAGGTGCTGGCGTGATGGCTCAGCAGAAAAGCACTGGTTGCTCTTCCAGAGGAGCTGGGTTCAGTTCCCAGCACCCACATGGCAGCTCACAACTGTCTGTAACTCCTGTTGCAGGGGATCTGACACCCTCATACATGCAGGTAAAGCACCAATGTACATAAAAATAAATTATTAAAAAAGAAAAGAATACACATAAAAGACAGACAAAAGGGAGGAGCTGAGAGCTTTTAAGAGCACTTGCTGCTCTTTCAGAGATCCAGAGTCAGATTACCAGCACCACATTGGAGGCTTCACAGCCTCCTGTAACTCTAGCTCCAGGGGATCTGATGCTCTCCTCTGGACTCCACCAGTGCCCACGTGCATGTAATGTAGAGGAAAAATAAAATAAACACAGATGATTTGAAAAAATTGCTTCTCATCTATTTGAATTTATAGCTAGAGGAAAAGAAACATAGAAGAGAAAATTTAATTCTTCTTTACTAATTTTTCTTATTTTAAGGAATATTCTAATATTGCCAATAAATTTAAATTTCTTTCTATGCATAAAAGTGTCCAAATTGAACCTTTATAAACTTTGGGATATTAAGTTAGGGTTTAATTTTTAAAAATAATTTGCCTAAAACATGTTTTTCAGCCGCCTGTCTTGGTTAGATGGTTCTGGATTAGGATTCTCACTGGAATACCCCACCATTAGTTTACATGCGGTTTCCAGGGACGTAAATGCTTATCCTCAAGAGCATTTGTATGTTATGGTGAATGCCAAACTTGGAGGTATGTATGGTAAACATTTAGTGCTTCCTCTGATAGCAAAGTTTATTTAAAAGGCAATGTTTGTTTGTTTGTTTTGAGATGAGGTCTTACAGGTTGCTCAGGTTGGCCCTGAACTCCTGGGCTTGAGTAACAGTTCTCATCCTCCTAGATATTGACACTTGAGGTGTGTCCCACCTTACCTATTTAAAAAGCAATCTTTGATAATAATGTAAAATTTAAGCCATTGATCCACTTTGGATAATAGTGTATTAAGCAAAATACCAAAAATAATTTGGTCACTTGAATTTCTTCTAATGGCCATTGGTTCTGTGTGTATCTGCCTTTTGTTCTCTATATATTTGCACTTGGAATTCTTGTGTTAATATGGATATGTTTCTACTTTTTGGTTTCAACTGCTTATTCCTTCTTCTAAAGGCACTTCAGAGATGTAATCCAGTACATTTTATCTTTCCAGAAATTTAAGATAGAATTGTTTTTATTTATTTTAAAGATGTGTATGCAGGTGAGGTTTGTTGCCTGCATTTATGTCAGTGTGTGACTGATGCCAGCAGAGGCCAGAAGAGGGCTTAAGGTTCCCTAGAACTGGAGTTAACACACAATGTATATGTGTAGTTTGTCTGTGTGAATATATGTGGATACCTGCAGAGGACAGAAGAGGGAGGGCATTGGGTTCCTTGGAGCTGGAGTTACAGGGAGGTTTTTAAGCCAACCAATATGCATTTCAGGAACTGAACTTCTAGAGCAGTATATTAGCTCCTTTTCTATTGCTATGACAAAACACCGTGACCAGCAACTTAAAAAAAAAAAGTGTTTAATTGGGCTTAAAATTCCAGAAAGTTAGAGTCTGTGGTGGTGGAACAAAGACGTGGCAGCAGGAACAGCCGAGAGCTCACATCTCAGACCACAACTAGAGGAAGAGAGGCACACTGGAAATGGCAGTGTGAAACCTCAAAACCTGTCCCCGAGGACACTCCTCTTTCAATAAGGTGGTACCTCCTAGTTCTTCCAACTGAGGACCAAGTATTCAAACATAGGAGCTTAAGATCATTTTCATTCAAACTACTACAAGCAACAAGCACTCTTACTCACTGAGTCACCTCTCCAGGCCCAGAATGATTTTCACTTTGTTAGAGTAGTAGTTCTCAGTAGGTGAGGGGGAGAACTTTATATTCTTCCACTCATTCCTTTATGTGCTGCCATTGGTCAGTGAAATTTTAAGTTTGGGGGGGGTGCTGTTTGCATCTAGTAGATGCCAAATTCTCCACAACAAACGTTAGTCAGTACAAACGTCAATAATGTCACAGTTAAGAAGCATTATATGACAAGATTCCCAAGTTTTACTGTTCATGAAGATTAACGATGATGTTGATTTTATGATAATGGGTAGCTTTTCTCTGAAATCCTGTATAACAGACAACTCCATTAGTTTGTCCCTGACCCTTCAGGTTGGGGTTTTCTCTTGGTTCCAGATATAATCATCAATATTTAGTTGTGAACACTAGTTGCTGATTCTTAGAACTTTGGCAAGCCATGCCTTATTTAGTAATATTGGCTGATTCAGCTATCCAAAAATATTCTCACTATAAGATTTCAAATTCTTGCTGTTGGAGTTTAAAGATAGGAAAAATGTAATGAAGTTTGAAAAAAGATAAGGAAATGTTGAAGATCCTTAAAACCTTGAGGAAACAGGACTTCCTAATGAGGTATTAAGCACAGAGTTCACTTAATTGACAGAAAGAAGGAAAGAAAGGGATTTTTGGCTTACAATTTCAGAGCTATTTCAGTCCACTGTGGTGGTGCCGCGTGGTGGTAGGCGTGTGAGGCAGTAGCTGTCCACTTGCAGAGGACCGGGAAGCAAAGTAATGCCAGAACCAGGGGTGAGAAGAACCCACAAAGGCCTTCCTCTAGTGCTACCAGCTGGCAACAAGGGTTCATGTGACTGTGGGAATATTTTAGAATCCAACCATAGCACTAAGTAAATACAGCTGGTGCTGTTAAAATCAGCATAGTATTGCTATGATGAAAGACCTTAGATAATCAATAAGGGGAGGGTTTATTTTGGCTTATGAGTCACAGATTTCAGCCCATACTTATTTGGTCCTGTTTTTTGGTCCTGTGTTGGCACAGGATATCATGTCAAGAACATATGGTTGAGGAGACTTTAAGGCAATAAATAGAAGACGTGTTCACATCATGATAGCCAGAAAGCAAAACTTAGAGGGCCTAAACTCCCCATTTTCCCTTTGAGGTTAAGCCTCCTGTGACCTAACTTTGCACATGTCCTCACCACCTAAAGATTCTACTAACTGCCAGCGCCACCACAGATTGGTGACTAAACCTTTAATATGTGGACCTTTGAACAACATTCAAGAGCCCAACCAAAGCAGTAAATAAGAAAATTAGGTGTTATTTGAAATGCAGAACTTTAAAAGTACTCTTATCCATCAATCCCAGTTGCTGATGTGTTGGAGCTAGGGGTGTGCTCAGTGGCATGATGCTGTATAGTGCCCCTAAAGAGTTTCCAGCTTTGGCACTGAGCAAAGGTACTTACTGAGCAAAAATTTAGTGAGGTAGAGATTCAATAATGCTAGATAAAAGGATAAAGCAACCCTCAATAAAGAAACTGCCTTACTTGCCAAGTGAGGCATTTTCTCATGAGTCTTAGTTTCATCAAAAAAAGTAAAGAAAAAAATCTCTGAAGTATTATGTTAGTCTCACTTTCCATGTGGCCTCATTTAAAGATCCTACTAACTAACTTCCAGTAGCAGCACAGGCTGACGACTAAACCTTTAATGTGTGGTAAACTTTAAATCAGTTTGAAGCTGGGTGCTGCTGGTTTTTTGTTTCTGCTGAGGCTTATCCCCTAGGCCTCACCTGTACTAGACAAGAAGAGCTCTACCCCTGCCAATACCAACAGTCCGTACATTTCTTTCTATTCGTTACTTTAACGTAGGCTCTTACGACTGTAAGAAATTGTTAGTGGTTATTTCCAGGGTAGAGATGGCTCGGTGGTTTCAGTTCTTGCTGTATCAGCATGAAGACCTGAGTTTGGATTCTTAGCGCCCACATAAAACCTGCGCCTTTCATTCCAGCACTGCAGGAACAGAGATAGGCAGATCTCAGGGGTCTGTGACCAGCCAGTCTCCCCAAAACAGTGAGCCCTGGGCTCAGTGAGAAACCCTGCCTTAAGAAAAAAAAAAGTGGAGAGCAAAGGCCCTAAGAGCTTCCAGCTTTGGCACTGAGCAAAGGTACTTTATTCAGGAAAAAAAAAAAAAATTACTGCTTAGGTACTTAGGGCCTTCTTTATTGTTATATAAGAATTGTTGTTACTGTAATTCTTAAATCCAATACTTGATGATAGAATTGTAGTATGGCACCACGTTGTTTTTAAAAATGCATTGATAAAGTTTAAAGGTTGTGACCTCAATGATCTAGAATTTTCCAGTATGTGTATCATTCTGCTTGATAACTAAAGATATGTGTATTTAATGGTATAGTATTGGAAACAGCACAGCTATTAAATCTGTTACTTAAAGGTATTATCTATCAGTGGCCACCTCTAATTTTTTTCTTCTACTTGCCTATATTTTCATAATATTCTACGCAGAACTTGTATTAAACAAATACTGCATTAATGGATGTTCCTTGCCTATCTTGTCAGCCTTACTGGATAGAGAAAACCCAAAGATATTAGAAAATACATTTCTATTTGTCTGTGAAGGCGTTTCCAGAGACAGTTAACTAAGGGAGTTGAGGGGAAGATGCCCCAAATGTGGGTAGCACCATCAGCAGGCTAGGTGCCCAGATGGAACAAACAGGAAGAAGGAAGAAGCCTGTTAGTATGAGCATTCTCACTCTCTCTTGCTTTCCTCTCTTCCCTGTCTTCTCTTCCTCCCACATACGCTGCTTTCTGGCTGCCATGTGAGGGAGTATCTCTGCTCCAGCTCACCTCCTTTGACCATGATTCGGTTCTGAAACAATGAGCCAGCTGACACCACCAGCCTCTTGGCTCAGTGTGTTGTCCGAGTGGTGAACACTGACACCTCTACAATTTGATTTACTGCTCCAACAAGTGTGTTTCACTTCTCTTCATCTGTCTGGATGATAAAAGTTTTTTTTTCTTCTTTGCCATAGCTAAGGATTGAACCTAGAGCAAATGCTCTACCACGGAGTTGCATCCTAGCCCCTTTTTATATTGTTTTGAGATGGTCTTGCTAAATTGCCACAGTTGGCATCTAACTTTGAATTTTCCTCCATCACCCTCTTGAGTAGCTGGGCCTATGGCCATGTTCCACCACATCTCGCTCAGTTTATATTTAAATTTTTGTGTGGAATGTGTGTGCATGTACATGTGCAGACCAAAGAACAACTTTCCACCTTGAAAAGGATTTTGGGGATCAAAATCATATTGTAAGGCTTATGCTGTAAGTGCTTTTTCCTGCTGAGCCACCTTAGCAGCTCTTAATTTGTATTTTTAAGATTGCTAATTTCAGCAAACATGTTTGCTGTTTTTCATGTGGTCAGTTTGACCTATTATTGACCTATTTTTTTTAAATTATGAAATGGTTCAAACATAGAAAAAGTATAGAGTAATTATTTTTCAGTATTCAGTGTAAATTCTATCACATTTCCCTGATTACTATACATTTCTAAGGGAGACTAACTGAATACTGCTGAAAGCTGCCTTTGGGGGTAGGATGTCTCTGTATGTCCTGGGACTCACTATACAGATCATCTGGTCTTGAAATCACAAAGATCCTCGTGCCCAGCCTCCCTTTCCTGCAATTAAAGGTGTGTGCCACTGTGCTCAGTTTGAAAGTTGTTTTGTGTGGGTCCCCGTTTTCAGCCCCGTTTTCACTACTCTGTCAAGTTAAATAATATTGTAAAAGTACTTGTGCCCTTCCAATATGTGCTTTGCTTTGATTTTCTATTATTACTTTATGTATAAGAGTGTTTTGCCTGCATGTATGAATGTGCATCACATGTGTGTGCCTGGTGCCTGTTGAGGTCAAGAAGGAGGTGGATCCCCTGGCCCTGGAGTTACAGACAGTTGTGTGCTGTTTCGTGGGTGTCAGGAATGGAACCTGGGTTCTCTGCAAGAGTAACAAGTGCTTTTAACTGCTGAGCGAGTTCTCTAGCCCTCCTATATATGCTTTTAACTTTACTGGATGTGGATATGCCTCTAACCAATGTAATGATTTATGTTTAAATTTTTAACGTAAATCATATATCGTGTAACCAGCTTTTTCATCCAGTTCCGTTTTTAAATGTATCTCTGTTGATACATATAGCACAAAGGATTGAGTCCAGGAACTCTTGTACAAAATGCATACTCTATCACCAAGCTGTGATTTCCAGCTTTAATTCTCTTTGAGCATTTTTGCTTTATCCACAAATTATTAGTTTATCTGTTGGTTGGTTAACTTTCATGAACTTGAATTGTCTCACCTCTGTTAGTACTTACTGCATTCTGTCAGTATGTTACAAGTGCTCTAATGCTGAGCACAACCCCAGAACCTTTTCTAACTGAAATAGCTGTCAGTAAAAATTGAATCGCAGTGTTGATATATACCAATAAATTTCCTAGCTTCTTTGTTAATTTTTTTATATACATATTTGCTTCTACTTCTCAAATACAAGTATTTCAGGCACATACTACCATGATTGAATCTAGCTTCAGTTATCTTTAAAATGTCAAATTAATATTAAAAAGTTTTTATTTCTTGAGACTGGAGAGATGGACCAGCAGTTAAGCACTCTTGTTGCCCTTTCAGAGGACCAGAGTTAGGTTTCCAGGACCCTGTTAGGTCCTCACAATGCTTCTAACGTCAGGGAATTCTGATGCTCTCTTCTGGCCTCCTCAGAGGCTCCCACATGCATACTGTGCATATAAGCTTATGCAGGCACACATAAAAGCCTTTTAAAAAGCTTTTAATGTCAAAAAATGTTGTTTTTATTCCTTTAATAGAAGAATCAAAAGAATCCGTCTCTGGTGAAGATGAGGAAGACAGTGATGATGATGTTGAACCCATTACTGAATTTAGATTTGTGCCCAGTGATAAGTCAGCATGTGAGTGTTCTGTAATACTGATCTTTTCTCTTTATGTTCCCCTCTCTCACTGATATACACACACCTCCCACCTTCATTATGGTTTCCTTCTATTGCTTTTTCTTCATTTTAGCATTTTGAAAGTCAGTGAGGAACAGGTACTTAATAATGTCACAAGTTGTGAATATAGTAAACGTATTGTAGACAACATGGCACCTGGTGTATTTTGTGCAAGAAGAATTCTGGTTAGTCTTACCGATTGATGTTGCTGACTCAGTCTCACCTGTTGGAAGCACTTCCAAAGTTGAAAATGCCAAGGTTGCTGAAAAATACCCTGTCGTGTGACAGGGACTTTACCCTAATCAGCGTGACCAACAGGTCTGATCTTTCCCTCCTCCTCCTCCTCCTCCTCCACCCCCTCCCCTTCCTCTTCCTCCCCCTCCCCCTCCCCCTCCCCCTCCTCCTTTTTGTTGTTGTTGTTTATTTGTTGTTTCATTGTGTTTTGTTTTATTTGTTTTTTGTTTTGTTTCTTTTTTTCTTTTCTCTATTTATTTGGAGCATGGGGGAGATAACAGGGTCTCTTGGTGTAGTCCGGTTGTCCTGGAATTTGCTTTGTAGACCAGGCTGACCTCAAACTCACAGAAATCCATCTGCTCTGCCTCCTCAGTGCTGAGATCAAAAACAAAAGCCACAACACCAGCTTGATGTGTTTTCTTAAATCTAACAACTGAGGAACACATTTCAGTAATGTCTTGAGCTTTTACTCTGTGGCTTGTTCATTGTCTCAGGCACTTTTGGAATAGGTTGTGTACTTTTTATGATGAATTTCTATTGGAATTTTGCAGGTTTTATAAATATTGTTACCCTAGTAAATCATTTATCTGCTTTTAAATTTGTTTGCACTGGTGGTTGTGTTTATTCTAAAACTGTGGTACACTGGAAAAGAATGTTAGTTACAATTAAATGTCTTTGCTCAGTGGAGGCCATGTTCACTGCAATGTGTGAGTGCCAAGCCTTGCATCCAGATCCTGAGGATGAAGACTCCGATGACTATGATGGAGAAGAGTATGATGTGGAAGCACACGGTTAGTGACTTGGGTCTTAAGTATTGGTTTAGTGTTTCACTGTAAGCGAGTAGTTGTTCTAAGGGCACAAGATTTTAGTTTTTTGTATCCTCATAAATTAACCAATGAAAGATGGCTATAAATAAGGGGACAGTACATTGGCATACTTTGTGTCTAGGCCTTTTCAGCAGATAGCAAGAGATTATTCAGGTGGGGAATGGAGAATAGAAACAAATGGGAAAGAAAATATTAGCTAGAAAGTGGGTAGTCAAGAACATACTTTAGGGTGAGTACTGTCTACCCACTGAGAAGTCTATTCATGTATATCTCTTTGATATTGTTTTATATTTGTTAATTTTATGTGAGTGCTGTGTTTGGATTTATATATGTGCACCACATGTTTGCCTCTGAGGCAAGAAAAAGTTGTTGGAAGCCCTTGCATTAGAATTACAGTTGTGAACGGCCAGCTGGGAGCTTGGAACCAAACCCCAGTACCCTGCACAAATAGCAATTGCTCTTAACCACTGAGTCATCTCTCAAGTCTTGTTAATGTCTCTGTTTATTCAACACATGGCTTGAAAGAGCTTACAGCCAGTGTAATTTTCTTCCTCCCAAAACAGTACTTCATCTACCTACAAATATTTCCCCTTGCCTTCCCAGACCAAGACACTTCTACTCACCTGACAGGCTTACAGCCTAAGGCACAAACTGTTTTATTTTTGTTTTTTTGGGTTTTTTTTTTTTTTTTTTTTTTTTTTTTTTTGCATTTTCCCTCTGGTCTTATGCATACCAATCTGGTTATCTAAAGTCTTTTCCTACATATGAATCCAGTTCCTATCCTGAGACTACCCATTTCTGGGGTTATTCACCTACATAAATATGTACTCATTTCTTAGGTTTTGTTTTTTTTTAATGTGGTTTTATGTTTTGTCTGTTTTATATTTTTCACATTTTCTGATTTGTTTTAAAAGGAACATATGTTAATTCAAAATCCCTTTTGTATCAAATTAATTTGTGTTTATTTGTAAAATTCCCACCTTGGAATAATAAAGGATTCACTGATCTTAGAAATATCCTCTTTCCTTCTAGTCTTACTAGACAAGTCCATTCTCTGGGAACTGCTATCACTAGTTCCTTAAATGCTTTTTCATCCTGGGCGTAGGGACATCTTTTTTTTTTTTCTTTTTGGAATTTTTTTAAACAATGGCCTTATCAATAAATTTAGGAAGTCTTCCTGAAGCCTATATATCTTCAGCAAATGCATTATTGATTAACCAGTTAGTTTTTTTTTTCCAACTGTTGTGTAATAGCTTAAAAACTTTGTTTATTTAGAACAAGGACAGGGGGACATCCCTACATTTTATACCTATGAAGAAGGACTATCCCATTTAACAGCAGAAGGGCAAGCCACGTTGGAGAGATTAGAAGGAATGCTTTCTCAGTCTGTGAGCAGCCAGTATAATATGGCAGGAGTCCGGACAGAAGATTCAGTGAGAGATTATGAAGGTAGGTGCTCTTTCTCTTCAGGGTGAGCAAATGGCTCTAAGGGAAATATTAAAGAAACAAGATTTTCTTTTGGAAACTGGAAGACAGTGAAATTTCACAATTAACTTCAAAGTATGAGAAGCAAATATAGAATTTGCTAGAATGGGAATGTTTTTGTTGCTGTTGTTTTGTATCATGTTTATCCTCTCAAACTATGTTAACTATACAAATAGTCTAAGGCCAGCAAGATGCTCAGCAGGTAAAGACACTCTCTGGAACCTGTATGGTGAGAGGAGAGAATTGACTATGTCCATTAACAGCAGAATAGTGGGTTCATCTCTAGGACTTACAACCTACCCATCCACAAGTTCTTGGTCCAGTTAATGGTACCAGACATTGGTTCTATCTTGTAGAACAGATCTTAAGTCCAGTCAGAAAATGTGGTTACTTCTTTAACATTCATGCCATTATTGCACCAGTGGGCCTATCTTTCCAGGCCAGTAATTACTGTAGCTCTCAGGGTTTACGTCTGGGTAAAACTACCAATTAATTTTCTCTTTCATTAATGTGGATAGCACCTTTGAGAACTATGAAGGCTAGCCAGAGAGATGAAACTTCCAAGATGGCGTCAGCTTGATTTCTCCATGTTCTATCCTCGGGAATGTGGTGTCTTTAGCAATATACTCTTTTTTCCTATCTTTTTTCATTAATTTGTTTAATGGCAGGAGAGGGAGAAGGAGGAATGGTGCATGTGTGACTATCAAAGGACAACTTTTGGGAGTTTTGTTTTCCATTGTTGAGGCAGGGTCTCTTTCTGCTGCTGTTCTGCAAACTCTGGGCTAGCTGGCCTTTAAGCTTGGGGTGATTCTCCCATCTATGCCTCCCATGTCCTTCTCGCTGTACTAGTGCTAGAATTACCGTCCAGCTACAAGGAGTCCCAGGAACCAGTTCAGGTAGGTTATCAGGCTTGCACATCTAGCCCTTTTGTCGCTGAGTCATTTGCCCAACCTCTATTACACAGTTTTGGCTCTGATGAGATGACTCCAAGTATGATTATGTGCCACACCGGGACTTGGACTTGAAGTACATTTCTATATATTTAATCTTTTTTTTGGGGGGGGGGGCGTTTCAAGACAAGGTTTCTCTGTTATAACGCTGGATGTCCTGGAACTCACTCTGTAGACCAGGTTGGTCTCGAACTCACAGAGATCACTTGCCTCTGTCTCCCAAGTGCTGGGATTAAAGGCGTGCACCATCACTGCCTGACTCATTTAATTCTTCTAAAAACTGTGTTGGGTAAACTTATTCCCATTTTACACAGTAGACAGCTGAGACACAGAAAGATTGCATTGCTTGAGGTTAAACAACTGATAAGTAGCAATAAGAGTAAATGAACCATTATACAAAAATAATGTGCCTGCCACTGTCATAAGCACTTTTTGCATTTTATATGTGCTTAGTATATATTAATATTTTATGCTCTAGTAACAAACATCCTAACACTTGTTATTTTTAATGACTACAGAATATTCTTGAAGTGTCTTACTTTAGTTTTTCTTCTATTGGTGCTTTTTCACTTCTCTCACAATGCTGTGATTGGTGTCTCCATGCACACAGCATACTGACTGGGTATTCGGGGTGGAGGCAAGAATTACTTCTTACTATATTGCCCATGCTACTGAAGTGATCGTCTCACCCAGCTTTCCACGTTCAGGCGATAGGGTCCCAGAGGGCTTTTGGCAGAAAATTGTGACAGTGAAGAGTTGGGGAGTGAGACGGTGAAGAAAGCAATTGTAGATGTTTCTTTCTAGAGCACTTTTTTCTTCTGCCTTCCTCCCACACCTCTTTTTAAAATTGTATTTTATGTGTATGAGTATTTTGCCTGCATGTATGTCTGTGCACCACCTTCTTGGTTGGTGCAGTTGGAAGCCAGAGAAGAGGGTATCAAATCCCCTGGACCTGAAATTGCAGACAATTGTGATCTGCCATGTGGGTGCTAGGAATCAAACCGGGGTCCTCTGCAAAGCAGCCAGTTTTAAATGTTGAGCCATCTCTTCGGCCTTCATCCCATATCTTTTTAGTGAAATGGCAATAATGGGGAGATAAAATTATGCTGTTTTGTTTTTCTTTCTATGCGGTGTCTTAGGCTTTTTGAGTGTGTCACCAAATACCTTTACATAATGTCTAACAGTAAATACCTCACACAGTTCTGTGAAGAACGAACAGTTGATGTTAATACATTTGAAATTCCTACTGGCTAGACATGGTGGCACATGTTTGTAATCCTGTGCTCAGACAGGTGAGCTTGAACTAAACTGTTGAGTTTGAGCCAGCCTAGACTACATAGCGAAACATTGCCCAAAATTTTTTTTAAAAGACATAAATTTAGTCTTACCTAGGATTTATGGGATTTGTGTGTATGTCCGTGTGTTGTGAATTTACAAAGTAAATGTTAAATGTATGGACTGCTTTTAGCTTGACTTAAATTCACATTTAGTGTTTTCATTTCAGTATCCCTATGGGTAATCTAGTTTTCCAAATAGAAAGTGTGGAAGTGGGGTTGTGAGATAACCTGACATGGTGAGCCATCCCTGCAGTTCTAGCATGTGGGGGACTGAGGTCAGGAACTGAGGACAGCCTGGACTGCATGAGACCTGTTTCTGGAACAAAACAAAATGCCGAATTTTAAAATTCAGTTCTTCTTATTTTATTTTTTGAGATCAAGTCTCACATGTAGCTCTGACTGGAGGGGAACTCACTAGTCACACTAGGCTGACCTCCAGCTCTGAATTCTACCTGACTGCCTCCCAAATACTGGGACAGCCAAAGGCAGGCCCAACCATGCCCAGTTTTAAAAGGTTAATTCTTGCCTTCAGAGGGCACAGGAATCCTGCTGAACCTTCCATCTAAAGTTCAACCTTTCTGTGTTCAGATGGCATGGAAGTAGACACCACACCACCCGTTGCTGGACAGTTTGAGGATGCAGATGTCGATCACTGAAAATGATTTATGCTGCTATATGGTGAGTAGCTTATTCTCTCCTTTGTCATAGAGCATAAAAATCCTGGGAAATAAGATTGATTTAAAAAATACTCATAATTCAAGAGAACTCTTATCAGGTTAGCAGTTTGAAAAAATGTTACCCATTTGGTTCCTGAAAATTACATGTTTTTTTGCCCTAAGAAATCAAAGTTTGTAAACATTGCAGTGTTGGGTTTAACATCTGCCAAGTACTACACTAGGAAGGGAGAGTACGTGGATGACAAAGAATGAGATTAGTAATTGATGGTAGCCGTCTGTTCAGAAACAGGCCTCCCTGTTGGCTCATGCCAGAGTGGCAGCCTGAGCATGTCTTGGTCTGCTCTTGAGTCACTTTTTCTTATTTGTGTTAGTTGAGCCCTGTTCATTGTTTGCTGCACCTTACTGCTTTACAATTCAGGGAGGAAGTAAGGTAATTCCAAACTGAGCTACGACATAATCTTGCTGTCCCTCTTTCTGGGAGCAGTAGGGGGCACGTGTCCTGTGTACTTTAGCATTCAAGGCTGATTTATCCAGACCATGTGCAGTCACCCAACAGCCATTATTTCCCCAAGTTCTTTTCTGTCTGCCCTTCAAGACTGACATACTGGTTATCTACCAGCTTTTTTTCCTAGCACATTCTGGTGAGCTTTGCCTTAAGTTTGTCCCTGAGTATGTGCTACTCTGCAAACCCTGAGAATGCATTGTCCTTTCCCAGTGTGAGTAGTTAGGCTGCACTTCGTTAGATAACTGGAGGTCAAGGATTAGCTGCAGAGTCTTTTCTTACAGTCTGCAAAAGTTTTCCTTACGAAATTGTTGTGGTTCCTTCCTCCCTGTAATAATGTATCCTGTCCTGCCTTCCTTCTTAAATCCTGGCTGTCTCCCAGCCTTTAGCCACTGCTCTCCAGATCCTTTTATTTTGCTAAAGCACATACTATAGCACGCCAAGATACAAGTGTACCTTTTGACTTGACTCTGCTGCCACCATAAGTCATCTAGTTAGCTGGCAGTGTCTTCACTCGTCCCTGCTGTGATAAATATTTCAGGAACTAGGATTGTGATTCAGTGTTAAGAGTACTGGCCTAGCATGCTCCAGCTCCTCAGTTCAGTCATTTCATAGCACTGGGGAGAGAAAAGAAATCTTTGTTCCTTGTTTTGTTCTGGTGTAGATTTTTCATTCTGAACCTTAGTGATCATTGTCTTTTTGTCTACTTGGAAATTTGAACTTATCACTTTTCCCTTGTTCTGTTTTATATTGAAAACACCTCTTTAAAACTCCAGTATTGGGGCTGCAGAGATGGCCTATTGGTTAGGAGCATTTGCTATTCTTGCAGAAGACCCTGGTTCAGTTCCCAAATACCCACATGGCAACTCACTAACATCTGTAAGTCCAGTTCCAGGAGGATCTGATGCCCTCTTCTGGCCTCCACAGGCACTGCACATGGTGCACATACATGCAGGCAAAACACCTATACACATAAATAATATTTTTTAAATTTCAGTGTTTCTAAATTATTGCAGTTGTGAAACTAACTAGGAATTATAACATTGGGTCTCTGTTTTCTTCAAGTATGGCTATCAAAAAATAATATCAAAGAAATTTTGTGATTCTGAGATTTATATCTCTTCCCATAAATATTTTTCTTTCTTGCACCTTTGCTTCTGTCATGTAGTCTGCAGTAGCATCTCCTCTGCCAACATCAGTGGCTCATTTCACTGGTGCTCAGTTAGTTGTCAGCGCTAACAGATCCAGATGTCACTAACTTCATCTTTCTACTTCATGGAAACCTGCTTTCAGTTCTATTGTTTTCTGTTACTTCTTACTACATTCTTGATAACTGCTTATTTATTTATTTATTGGCCAATGGTTGTCATCTGTAAGTGTGTTACTGGCCTGGAAGACAATTTCTTGTATAAAGTAGCTGTTGAGAGATTATCATTTTGTTTGCAACCATGAGAAACTCACTTGGCATGTCACTGATGGTTACACAGTGGGGTGTTATTGCAATCCCTTGCAAAGATTTTTGGATTCTTTGTAATGGTAAAATAACCATAAAATGGCTACAAAATTTCTAATGAGCTACTGCTTTGTTTTGTGCTCATTTTATTCTTTCTGCTCAGTGACAAAGAAATACTATATTCATAAATTTTAGTCATGTTCATATGAATAGTTGACCTGATTTCCAAACAATGTAATTTTTGATCATTTAAGATTATATGTGCTTTTAAAGCCTGAACAAGAACCAGAGTGCTCATGTAACCATTACTAATTTCAAAATAATGGACCTCTGGATGCATGAGATGGGGTACAGAGAGTATGCATGGGTCATGGGATCACAGCTCCATCACGCAGGTGCACACATGCTACATGTGCACCTCTAAAGATGGCATATATATAACTCAACTGTTCCTCAGTTTTTTCATCTATAAAATGGGAAGGGTAATAGCTACCTGGCAGGGTTATTACAAGGTCTAAGGAATGACAATAAATCTGGAACCCTACAAGGCTTTCACTAAGTAATGGTTATTAATAATAACTGTAAACCTTTTGTCTTTCAGATTCTGCTAGTAACTGTAGATGAGAACTTGGTGCCTCCTCTACTCCAGAGTGGGGCTGGTAAAAGGCTTTTTTCTTCTCCAAAACTCATTTCTCAAGACAAACTATAATGAGACAACAAGCTGTTGCCAGCAGAAGAGACTATGACCTTTATTAACAAAGGTGAATTAATTTAACTGAGTGGGTATTTGTAGTTTTTCATTTACCCCCAAACTTCCTATGTCTAGGTGTCTTCTGAGTAGGCCTCTAATTCCTGCCTTTGCTATGAGCACATCTGTCAGCTGGAAGGCCTGTGTGGTGAATTGTACAAGGCTTACCCTGTGTATAGACTGGGTGAGAGAGATGTTGAAACTTAGATGTCTCTCTGGGACTTAAAAGAACTGTTACTCCTGAGATAAAAAGTAAAGACCTCAGAGGGAACAGCCTCTACCATTTTCCACAGAGACGTTGGTCTTTACTTGGGGCTCAAGCTAATTCAGCTGACTCTGGGTCAAATCTCTCTGGGAAAAATCTCAGCCATATCTCACCATGACATAATACTTCTGTGCTAGCTTCTGTTTCTCCTCAATTTACCAGTCTGCTCTGTTATGTTTTCCTAGTTAGGTCCTTGACTCCACCCTCTTATGTTAGCTTTCTGTAACAGAATATCTGTAATGAAGTCTGCAAAGTACTCTTAATGATGTTTTGTCTTTGTAATAGTTAACAAATAAATCTAGGTTTTTATATCACTGTGTTTTTGTTCTTGACTAAAACCATTAATGAGAAAAAAGTAACGTGTTTTTGTTCTTGACTAAAACCATTAATGAGAAGAAAGTAAGATTTACTTATTTTTATTTTATATGTATGAGTGTTTTGCCTGTTTGTATGTGTGTGCATCAGGGCATGCCTGGTACCCATGGAGGGCTGAAGAGGGTGTTGAAAACAATAGAACTAGAGTTATAGACACTTGAGAATTGCCATGTTGATGCTGAGAACTGACCCTAGGTCCTTGACAAGAGCAGCAAGTATTCCTAACTGCTGAGCCATCGCTCCAGCCCAGTACTTGTTGCTCTTTTAGAGGACCTGAGTTCAGTTCCCCCCACATCTGTATTGGGCAGCTCACAGCTGCTATAACTCCAGCTCCAAGGGATCTGACAACCTCTTCTGGTTTCCTTGAGCACTCAAATGCACATGCAAAGACATGCACCCATATATATAAATAATAAGATTTTAAGGAAATTTTGGGGCTAGGGATTTAGATTAGTTGGTAGAAGGCTGGTCTAGCTGCCTGGGTTTAGTCCCTAGCACTTTATAAACTGGGCCTGGTTGTGTATGCCTGTAAATATGAGTACTCAGGACTTGGGAGGCAGGAGGATCATAAATTCAAAGTCATCCTCAATTAGGTATCAAATAAATACATAAACAAAATATAAATACTAGGGGCTAGAGAAGTCTTGAGGGCGGATAGAGAGAAGCAGTTAAGAGCTTGTTCTGCTCTTGGCAGAAGATCCAAGTTTGTTTCCCGGCTGGCATGTCAGAGAGCTCCCAATCAACCTGTAACTCTAGCTCCACAGGACCCAACAGCTCTGGCCTCCACAGGCATCTACACTTACATATGTGTGTGTGAAAACCAGAGGCTGACAAGGCTGACATTGGATCTTCCTCACTGGTTCTAATTTTTTTTTTTTTTTTTTGAGATAGTCTCAGTGTGTAGCCCAGGCTGGTGGAATTCACAGAGATCTTCCTGCCTCTTAGTGCTGGAATTAAAGGCATGCAGCACCATGCTCGGTTTTACTTTTGATTATGTGCATGTATGTGGACTTGCATATGTGAGTGCAGGTGCCTAAGGAGGCGGGAGAGTGTTAGGTCCCCTGGAGTCACAGGTGATTGTGGGCTATGCGATGTTGCTGGGAACTGAACTTGGGTCCTCTTCAAGTATATTATGCACTTTTAACCCTGAGCCACCTCTCCAGCCCTATCCACCTTACTTCTTAAGACAAAGTCACTCAATGAACCTGGAATAGACTGGCTGACCAGCAAGCTTCGGGATCCCTCTGTCTTTTGGCTCCTGCCCCTTGGTTTACACTCCCCAACACCAGAATTATAGACACCATGCCTCACTATTGCATGAGTGCTGGCGTCCAAACTCAGGTCCTTCTTGTCTGCACAGAAGGCACCTTATAGACTGAACTATCTCCCCAGCTGGATTTTCGTTCTGTTTTGTGGGAACATAAAGTTAATAAGCTGTGTGAGCATCTCACAAGTCTTAAAACATTTGATTGCTGGTGCTGCTTGGATCAGGAGTAGTTTTTAAGTTTATCAGCCCTTGCTATATAGTTTCATAGGCACCTGGGTATTCATAAGGCTGGTTTTTGTAGTTCTAGACTTAATGCCAGTTTTGTTTGTTTGTTTGTTTGTTTTTGAGACATTGTATATGTCTGACTGATCTAGAACTCAGAGAACTACCTGCCTCTGCCTCCCAAGTCTTGGGATTAAAGGTATGTGCCATCATGCGTGGCTCACACCTGGATTTTCTGTGCTTTTCTGCGGACTTTGAAAGAAGGTTAAATGAGTAATTTGGAGTTGACTGCCTGATTAACAATTGGATCCCTCGGTCCAGTGTTCTTTGCATGGTTTTTCATTGAGTTTCTCATCTTGCAAAGTAAGCCGGCCCCCACACACCTTTTATATCTTTTTAGACTAGATTTTGGGAATTTCTGAATTCCCAATAGACTAAGCCAGTTGAAAATAGAAACTAAAATTTTCTGAGGCCTCTTCAGTGGCTGCCACTGCCCTGGGTTCTTCCCATATATTGTGTGTGATACTAACTGTTCTATGAGTTAGCGATGATGCTTTTACAACTGGGAGGAGCTGAGTTCTAGAGAGAGGACCTCCTTAAGGTTATGTAGACATTGAAATGTGGTTTTCAAGCCTATTTTCCAAAACACAGTACACAGGCACTAAGTGCAAACTCCCTTCTAGCAAGTTTCTCTGCTGTCAAACTGAATACCAGCCATAATCTTATCATAGAAATGAACTCATTCTTCAGTAAGGGGCCAAGACTTTCTCATGGGCTGATTGTAGAAACTTCACTGAGTATCTTTCTAAAGGAACAAGTTTCAGGACATTTTGTGGGATTTGCTGTGGTTGGTCTGCAACTGCAGGTGATGCCATTAACAAGGCAGGGGACCAAGCATCAGTTCTTTAACAGATACCTAGGCTTATTCTGTCGTCTGCAAATGAGAGTGTAATTTCAAAGATTTAACTATCACTCTGTAATGCTAGACCATTACATCCATAGTCTTGAGGGGGAAAGGTCAGGTCAGATTACTTTAAAAATGAAATTTGGCCTGCCTCAGGAGGCAGAGGTAAGTGGATCTCTGTGACTTCGAGGCCAGTCTGTTTTACATAGTGATTTCCAGGCCTGCTGGAGCTACATAGTGAGACCCTGTTTTAAAAAAAAGAAAAATCATTAATTTGTAATTCTCAGCAAGCCAACATTTACTGATTCTGTTTTAGCATTTGTTGTTGTTGTTGTTTTAGCTTAATTTTAGTGTTACTGGAATTGTTCTGCTCACATGATCTTGTAGATATTCTTCCCTTCTTCCAAGTTTGACTCATTGAAATATCCCCAAAAAGTAGAGTTAGTAGTTCTGTTGTTTTCAGTTCTATCATGAAAAAGAAACAAAAACGTACTGGGGTTAGAAAAATGCCTTTGCATTTTCCCTCTTCCAGAGGACTGACACCCTCTTTTGGGCTTCCAAAGGCACTACATATATTTGGTGCACAAACATACATACAGGCAAAACCCATACACATTTTCTTTTTTTTTTTTTTTTGAGACAGGGTTTCTCTGTTGTAACTCTGGCTGCCCTGGAACTCACTCTGTAGACCAGGCTGGCCTGGAACTCACAGAGATCCACCTCCCTCTGCTCCCGAGTGCTGGGATTAAAGGTGTGCACCACCACTGCCCTGCCATACATGGGTTTTATGTGTCTAGTTGGAAAGATTTCATAATTTCAAATAAATAGACTAGGTATGGTGATACATGGTGTAATCTCAGCACTTGGAAGATAGAGGCAGGAGGATCAGGAGTTTGAGGCTAGCCTGGACAATGTAACCAGACCCTGCGCTTTTAAAAAAGAGAAGTAGGGTGAGGGATAAGGGGGCTAAATAAAAGTGTGTACAGGATAACTGATATTACTTTGAATTTTTAATACTGTTTTAGAGATTATTAATCATTAGTATACATAAAATGATTATTACAATGCCTAGAATGTAGTTCAATAGCTGTTCATTAAGTCAAGGTTAATGCTGACTTCATTATATTTATTTTGAGACAGGATCTTATGAAGCCCAGAGTGGGCTTGAATTTGCCATGTAGCTGAGGATGACCTTGAACTTTTCATCTTCCTGCCTCCACCTCCTGAGATTGGGATTACCAACATGTGCCACCACACCCAGTCTTACATGGTTCTAGGGATCAAACTCGGGGCCCTTTGCATGGTAGGTAGACACTGGCAGACATTGCCAACTGAGCTGCAGTTCCAGCTCTAATACTGACTTCCAGAAGAGAAGCTGCAACTGCAACCTACCACTGAGATTAGAATACGTCTAACAAACTGTGGTGCCCTCGTGAAATGGTCACACAGAAGCTGTGGGTTGAGGGTGCTTAGAACCCCAGCCCCGGCATGAGGAGCTGGCAGGATCCCTAGCTCCTCCCCTTTGTAGTCTCAGCACTGACACCACAAGCCACAGCAAAACTCCACCCCTTTCAAAAGGCAGGCTGCAATCGGCAGAATTGTTTACCTAAGTCCCTGTGTCCCGGAATATGCCTATCACAGCATCCCTGTCTTAACCCGTGGCCTCTGAGTACCAAAAGATACTCCCCTACCTCAACCCCATAAAATGTCAGGACCCTTGCGTTAAAAAGAAAGAATGCTCCTCTGATGGCCTCTCCTGAGAGTTTGGTTTCTCTCTCGGCTCCGGGGCTCTGATCTAAGACAGCATGGACGTGTGGGAAGAACCACGCCACACAGTGCTCCCCCAGCGGCTTCCCACCTGGGAGCTGCTATAGTTTCAGGCCGGCTGTGGCTGCTTTGCAGGACGAGGGAAAACGAAAGAGGGCAAGGTGTGTATGTAAGTTTCTTTTCAACAAGAAACTTAATATAAAATTCCACTAAGCAGTTAAACTTCATGGAGTCTGTACTGTTTTTATAGGACCTGCAGGCCTTCGCTGCAGGTTCCTGCTGTTGCGCTATGAACAGATCTAATGTACTGGCGTGTCTTGTTCCCAGTATACCAGGTTAGGAGAGGAGAGGGAAGCGAGAGGGCCATGGTTGTATTGGTCATATCAACAGAAGCAGCGAATGGCTGGCAGCATTATGACGAAAAGCAAGTAATCTTTCCAGATAAAGTCTAAGTACACTCTGAGTGCAGGTAGTTAAGCTGCTCAACATGAGGATAATGCAGCAATTTTCATAAAGCCATAACCAAATTCTAGTGGTAAATCCATCCAAATGTAGCCAGCTTAAGCAGGAAAGAAGCAGATAGAGCACTGAGGACCACTTACCCAGCATGCGCAAAGCCTGGGCTCACCCTCAGCATCGCTCTCACGGAGGAGAGCGTCAGTGGGGGAAAATTAGACAAGAAAGCTAAAAATAAACCAGATTCGTAAAGTTAGGGACTAGGAGTGAATCCTGTGCTCGTGTTAAGCAGGTTTCCTAACTGTTGCCCTGTCCTTGAGTTCACCACATTCAGGATCCAATGTGTTAGCTGGTCTTATGCGGGTTGCAAACAACAGAAATCACCTGGCCCCTTTCAGCGTTTGTAATGGAAGCACACTAGAATGGGCACACAGTTGCATTTGAGTTGTAGTTGTGGTGTGTTAGTGTGATAGAAGGAAAAGAGAGTTAAGGATATAGCAGGCGTGTTCGTAACAATTCGGTGACTGCACCTTAAGTAGAGAGTACTGGAGCTCGCTGGAGATGAGGTTCTAGAGTAAGCGAGCTAGAACGATTAGAATCAGAGGTTAGAGTTATTTGAGCTCATAGATTTTGTTTACTGGTAATGATAAGCTTGTAGCTAAGGTGGAAATCGGGCAGAGCAAAAGACAGAACTACCAAAAGGAGAGACCTCGAAGGGACTCGGAGGCCAAGACATCCGGAGGATCCTTTTGTGGGTTTCAGTTACCAAGACGCAACTTTGGTTCCACAAAAAGACAGGAACTCAGATCTTAAAAGGGGTGGGAGGGATGGTTCCGTGGTTAAGGCACATACTCCTCTTCCAGAGGACCCAGGCTCAGAGCCACCTTTAACTGTGGCTCCAGGGGACTTGCACACACATGTGGCAGTTATTCACACAGATACACAGACATGATTATTTTTTCTGAATGGAGGACAGAGTTGTTTATTTTGGTTTAGTGGTTTCAGAAGGATGAGAGTCCATCATGGCAAGTGGCAGGAGCAGGCCAACAGATCGGTCCTTAACCGCAAATACACAACATGACAAAACAGAAGCGGGGCTAGGCTGATACTCTCAAAGCCCATCCCCGGTGACAGACCTCCCTAGAAGGCTGCACCTCCTAACCTGTTCCCAAAATTAAATCTTTAAAAATCTTAACATAAGCAACTCAAGCAGCTGTGAGGACGGAAGACTTCCACCCGAAGGCCTAGTGGGTGGGAAGTGGGTAAGGAAAATGCTACCCAGAGAGGGGTGCAGGGCAGACGGCACCAACTCAGGACCACTGCTTTAGTTCAGAGGGCCAGGCATTCTCACAAGAACTCCTCCCCTTTCTATCGAGCCATGGAGTACGCGTGTTACTCAGATGAATAAAAAGCATAGTTTCTGTGTTCTATGAACAGCCATGAAACTAAAGAAAACTCAGCTTCTTTTTGGAAGGCAAGGGTAGTTTTAAGGGGAACAGTCATTATTTGGTGGTGTTTCGAGGATGGAATTCAAGCCTCACATTTGAATCGAAGCAAGAACTCGGGAGTTTTTGTATAAAAATGTATTTGGAAGTGGCTTCTATTTTAAATACAGGCAGGCCTGATGGAACATGCCCTGCTACTTCTGTTGAAAGCAGGCCATCAGCTACCTCAATACTCAGTTTTCTATTGTCATCCCCTGGAGTCCTCTTGTTAAGATCTTTTCTAAACGATTTTATCTGGAGGCAGGTTTATGGAGCGCGCTCTTCTGGAGGAAGTAGATCACTGGGGGGAGGGCTTTAGAGTACATGCGTTTACTCATCCAGTCACAATTTTGAAAACTCTCATGTAAGTATTATGATACATATTAGTGTATGATTGAGCTTCTGATCCTCTAGCTGGCTTCCTTGTCGGACTTAGTAACACACTGCACCCGAGGGTCTAAGAACAGCCACTGCGAGCTCCTCGCCACGCAGTGCTTATGTTACCTGGCGAGTTACCAGTTGCGTGTTCACTAACTCAAGCAGATCTTATCTCATTCCCCTCCCCCTTTTAAAAAACAGCATTGTCAAGGCCAAGGAATACACATAACTTGTATGGCCTGGAGTTCTGTAATTAGACTTCAAGGCCAGCAAGATAGCCCAGTGGGGTAAGGCAATTCAGCCAAGTCTGGTAACCTGCTCCACCACCAGAACCTAAGTCAGGATGGGAGGAGAGAACTGGCTCCATGGAGATGTTCTCTGACCCCCACACACATGCTGTAGCCTGCACGTAGTCACACATTTTACACCCAAAATAAGTATAATCTAAAAAATTTTTTTTAAAAAAGGACTTTGTAAGGCTTCCGGTAGGTTAAAGTTGAAGGTTTTTAAACCTCAGAAAATTCTAATAAGGGCTGGAGAGATGACCCAGTGATTAGGAGCACTTGCTGCTCTTCAGAGGACCTGAGTTTGGTTCCCAGCTCCCACATGAGCAGCTTTTAACCACCTGTAACTCCAGCTCCGGGGATCCAGCGCCCCCTTCTGGCTTGCTTGGTCACCTGCACATACACGTGCATACGTGTACAAATGCACACATGCATACATGTACATGCACTCTCATGTACACAACACGAAAAGAATGAGAAAATACTGAGTTCCTAAATTTAATACAAAGAACTTACAGGCTTTCTTCGAAACCTTCAATTTTCCTCCCGTCAACGATGACTGAAGAGGATTTTTGTTGTTGAAATGGAAGTGTAAAGAGTTGCGTTTGCCTCTGTGACACTTGGGAGAGTCACAAGCCACAAATTTTCTAGTCTTAGTTTCTGATGTTGTGAAACGGAGGTTAAAAATTCATTTCCACATGTTGTCTTAGCTGTCGTCTCAGTGTATGGTTACATAAATCCAGCAACACAAAGGAAAACCTGCCTGTTTCTCCAGGTCCCTGTCAGATGCAGCTGACAAATCTTGGCTGCATTTTACTATATTCTATTAAGACAATTTGGCTGAGACTGTCCACCTAAAAGAAATATTTTACGCATTAGAATACATTTAAAACTAGAAAGCCTGAGGCATTCGCAGTCATACATACTTACAACCCCAGCGCTCAGGAGGATGGCGGGTTCAGGGCCAGCCTGGGCTACACAGGAAGCTTCAGGCCAGCTAAGCTACAAGCGAGACCCGTGGAAAGCCTGCTGAGGATGAGTGGACGAGTTTTCTATTGGAATACGTCATCACTGATAGTGTCACCAAGAAGATGTGTCTGAAAAGCACCTTCTTTAGCTCTGTAAGCAAGATGGTTGTGCTTTGAAGTGCAGTTCATTTTAGACGCTTGATACAGAATTTCTTTGGTCCTCCCCAACCAGTAACGCTCCCCTGCTTAACTTTGTATCCACTTGTGTTCATCACAGTTAATAATCACTTGGGGTTTATAGAGGTTTAATGAGTCTTCTAGCAGCATTTAATACATCACTCAAAAGAACAAGTCTTAACTGAGAAATACAGGCTACCTCATTTTCACAGTAATTTTAAGTCCAGGTAGTGAACACATTAAGAACACCTTCCACAAGGGAGGTTGAAACAGTGATGAGTCCAGTGCAGCCGGAGTTTGAAAGCTGAGCAGATTTGTCACATCCGGCTTGACTGTCCTGTGACTTGGTTTGAGTCTTTGGGAGTGGTTACTCCTTTTTATTAGTTATTTGGTTGTTATGCAGCCATGGAAGGAAGAAGCTGAACATCAAGATCATCAACAATACACCTGAAAGACAAAATACAGGAAAATAAAACCCAAAGTCTGTGGAGAAGGCGATAATGACCATGTGGGTAGAAATTACGATTTCTTGTCTCGCATTTCAGAACTTCGACCCCTAAAGTGATTGTGTGTTCAGTGAGACTGGGGCGTGCACAGCAGATCCGTGGCACCGAGCCCAGGTGTTAGAAGTGTGACTTCCGATTCTTTACAGACGTGGTGAGAAGCCCTGGGCTTGAGTGTTGCTTCTCTGTGAAGCGGCAGCTTCCTCCGAGCCTCAGAGGTGGCTTGGGGGGCAGCTTGCAGCATTTCGGTGTTTTGGGTGTTGTTTTAAAGTAGAGCAAACATAGATTAAGAGAATGAAAAACCTCTGGAGAGCAGGAGGGGCTTCAGGGAAGACCTGGCAGCTCTCTTGGGATGTTCCCCTAGAATGCTCAGGCGTGTCTGTTAGCTCTTGCTCTTCCCCATAGTGGGTTTTATAGATGCATCACATAAAATACCTAAAACAGTAAACTTTAGCCAGCGCTTAAGTCTTTAAATATAGTAAAGAAAATTACACGTATATTAGTAATGCTTCATTTTTGTGTTTGTTATTTTTGCAATGCCGTGACTCAAATTCAGGACTTTGTATATAGTAGGCAAGCCGTCACCACTACGTGATACCTCCAACCCCAACTCTTCATTCTTTTAAATTTTTATAAATCATTTATTTTTATTGTAGAGGTGTTTTTGCCTATTTAGCTGATGACTAAACAAAAGCAAGAAATGCTGGTAACATAAATGCTGTGACAAATAAAATGCATATCATCTCTGCAGTTATGTTACTTGATCCCTCTTTAAAACTGAATTTTTGTTTTTCTGACACTAGGGATAGAATCTCCAGCATCATGCGTGCTAGGCAAGCTTGCTCTTTGCCAGGGGTGACGTCACCGCTCTGATCTAGACTGCATCACCATGAATGGGGTTGCGAGTTATTTAGAGGCTATGTTGACTATTGTTGCACAGGATGCTCTTTGATAACAAGAAAAGTGACCTAAATGGTTAAATGACATTTAGTTTGAGACTCACAAATTTGGGGGGGGGGCCATCATTTAGTCAAAAAAAAAAAAAAAGAGGGAAAATGTGTTTATTGATTGGTTGATTTTATTATTTTAAGTTAAGTCTGGCATAGCCTTGTACTTGTACCTGATCCTCCGGCCTCCACCGCCAAGGTGCTTTAACTACAGGCATCTGCCACCATGCCCTGCTTTACGTGGTGCCGGGATGAACCCAGGGTTAGGCAAGCACTCTACCAACAAAGCCACATCCTTGACTGTTAAAAAAAAATCATTGTGGTACTGGAAGTGGAACCTGAGGACTCGTGCATGCCCGCAAGTTTTCTGCCACTGAACTGTATCCCCATCCCTTTCTTTACAGTATATTTTTGAGACAGTCTCAGTAAGTTACCCAGGCTGGGCTTAAAATTGCTTTGTAGCCCAAGCAAGCTTTCTACTTGTAAATCCTCCTGCCTCAGTCTTTTGAGTACAATTTCAGGCTGCGCACCAGGCCCAACTAAAAGATTATTTTGGAATGGAAGTAACTACCTTCCACTTCCCCTGCCTACTAAAGAAACACTAATCTATACCTGCAGCCCTGATTGAAAACACAGGATCAGGAACCCGGGAGCTGGCTGATGGCTGATGGCTAAGCATGAAGACCTGAATTTGGATCACAGGCACCCGAGTTGGGCATGGCAGCATGTCCCCAGCACTTGGAAATAGGAACGGAGATGGATAAATACTGGAGCTTGCTGGCCGGAGAGCTCTGGGTTCAATGAAAGACTCTTATCTTAAAAATAGAGAGTGACAGACCCAAAGGATCACCCTCTAGCCCCGCCATGTACACACACAGGCGAGTGCACCTGCACGCACAGCTTCAGTGCACAAATAGAAATGCTTTTCAAGCATGTCAACTACTTAAAAATCTTTTCCGGCTTTAGAAATTGACATGTTATAGTAACATTCTTGTGTCTCATCATATTTAAAATATGATATTTTAAAAATATTTTGTAATAGCCCAATCTTGGGGGCTAGAGAGACGACTTGGCAGTTAAGAACACTGGTTGCTCTTCAGAGACATTGGTTTCAAATCCCAGCACACACATGGCAGCCCACACCCATCTGTAACATCCAGTTCCGGGGTCTCCAAGGACACTAGGCACACATACAGTGCATACTCATGTATGCAAAACACCCATGTGCACAAATTAATTTTTAAAATAGCCTAACCTTCCAGACAAAATAAACAAAAGCATGCTTACCTAGAGAAGGAGCAAGCCAATATACTATAAAAAACTGATAGAAAGATTCATCAAAGCACGGGAAATGCAGTGAAAGTGCCAGGGCTGGGTTAAACAGTGCTCCTGTGAGGCTTCCCCCTGTGGTAGCAACAAAGGTGAGACAGAAACACGGTTAGAAAGAAAACACAGTAAAATGAAAACGTTAAAATGAGTGCAGTAGTCCAGGCCCTCTTGAGTATACACATCGCCTTTGTATTAAAGTGGAAAGTGAATAGGCCAGCGTTACTGTTGCACCCATTTTCGCTCATCAGAAGAGTCCTTAAGAAGTGACTGAATGGCAGAACTCAAGAAAACAGTTATAAAAATTAAGAAATGAGGGCCAGGGAGATAGCTTGGAGGGCAGGAGTGCTTGCTGTGGGAGTATGAAGACCTGAGTTCAAATCCCCAGATGGGTATGACTGCATGTGCGCACAGCTGCAGCACTGCGGAGTGGAGACAGGTGGATCCTGGGAGCTCGACGGCCAGCCGCCCAGCCAAGATGGCCCACTTCAGATGCAGTGGGGGACCCTGTCTCAAGGGAATAGGGTAGAAAGTGATGAAAGCACACTCAACATCCTCTGGCTTCTTCACGCACGTACATGGGCACACACACGCACATGCGCACACACACACATACACGTGCGCACACAGCATTAAGAAGTGACTGGGTTGAAAGCACAAAGCCCAGCTGTGGAGTCTTTCCAGCTCTATGTAGCCTAGGGGTTTATGGTTCTGACCACACAGCCAACAAGAGAAGGAAGACTGGATGACTGAACAATGCTACTCCCCAGAGCTGTGGCACGGTGTTTCCAAATACCCATGCAGTGCCCAAGACACTGTTAGTTCTGTTAGTTCTCCCAAGTGGAAGCTGCTTCACTCACATAGAGCCCGACACTGATGTTCGCCTCTGTAGCATCATAATTGTCTTGATAAAATGGAGCTGGCTGGAGTTGGGAATTGTGATCTTTCCTGGGACTTCCCTAATGAGATCTCCCACTTGGTAGGCTGAGGACAACAGAGCGGTGTTGAGACGAAGCTATTGAGCAATGGACTGAATTCACTAAATGGCTGAGGTATTCCCGGCAGACCAGCCGGACAGCACTACATCATTGCTACTCAAGGCTCAGCTGTTGTGAACGGTGTCATCTGAGGACGTCAGACTCATTCTTGGGCAGTCCATCCTGGAATGTTAAACCTAATGAGATTTGGCTTCCCTTAGCATTCAAGAGAACTGTTTGATCGGCCACTGGTTCAGTTTCCACACAACAAAACAAAAAATACATCGCGTCCCCTTGTACTAAACACCACGGGCAGAAAGAGAAAGACTTCCAGATCTTTGTAACGCTGTGACTTATGATCATACAAGCGGCTGCGGCTTTTAGAGCCATTTACCGTTACAAGTGCCTGACACTGCCCTCATGACCAGCCCTGCGGGCCACGGCATACGAAGGCCTTTAGGTCTAACAACACCGAGTCTCTTACACCCTAAAACTCGGGCTGTTTCCCTTCCCTTGTCCTCTAACCCTCACAGCGCCTATGTTCCCCGGAGCCTGTGGGAGCTGTTACTAGGTTTGTGACGTCCCTCAAATATGGCTTGGTTCTGTGACTTGAATTGACAAAGCAGCAGAGGTCATACTGAGTTCTGGGTGCAGAGTTCTGAATTGGTGTCTTCTTTGGAACCCCCACTTTCTCGCTCTCTTGGAACAAATGCCCTGCACCTGTAAAGTAGTGGGCTCGGCTGCTGGAGGATGAGAGGCTACGTGGAGGGGAACCAAGGTGTCCCAGGCGGCAAGCACCGGCAGCCAGGCGTGAGCAGGGTTCTTAGCTTTTGACCCTGCTACTGTCCAGCTAAAGCAGCCGCCTGAGTGATCTCGGAGGGTTTGCCCGTCTCGCCCAAGAATGAAAGAGTATACTCAGCATATCAACGTTGTCCGGGGTCTTCACAGGTGCACCCCACCCACACATAAAATTCACTAAGCAGCTGGGTAGAAAGCACACAGAATCATGAGAAATAATAAGTTATTATTACTTTTAGAGTTTGGAGATAAATGGTTTGTTTCTTACCAACATCTATAACTAAAACAGTAATCCACATCAGGTGTGGCTTATGTGTTAGCAAAAGCCCCAAACAGGGCATTTTGATGTTTTACTCATATAATCCTTTGTCGTTAGAGGCTGACCTGTGTACTGTAGGGCATTTAGTGGCATCTTTGACCCTTCCCACTACATGCAGGTAGCCCACCCCTTCCCAACTTTGTAACCATCAAAACCTCAGAGGTCACATGTATCCCCAGATGAGCCTAGCGTGACACCGGTACTTACGTACAAGATGCGTATAAGGTTGTTAGTTTATAGGAGCAAAGAACTGGGAATCTAAATGTCCAGGAAGGCGGTTACACAAACAAGCTTATTTGGAATAACCTGGACTATTTTGAAGAAATTAGGGAATTTTTTTATGAGCATCAATCTCCAAGATAAACACTAAACTACCATGAAAAAGAATACAGAGAGAGGATATGACGCTTTTATGTTTACATGCACACAGTCATTAGACTCAGTTTAATAAAGTATTGTGCATGAGTTCAATAAATAAATGGAAGCTAGAATAAGTAAAGCTAATGGGTCTGTTCTGTTCTTAGTTCTGTAGGAACAGAGCAGGGCACAATCTTAAGACAGGTGAGGGCTTCTCAGCACACACTCCATTTAGGTGCCTTACAGTGGATTATTTACCCTGTGGCTTTCTAAATTCCATTTCTCAAATGGTGTAATTTACAAGGAGGCTTGAGGATTAAGCAAAAGCTTAAAAATTCAGGGTTTAAAAGTAAAGCCAGGCATGCTGCACGCCTTTGATGCCAGCAGTCTAGCTGTTCCTGAGAAGTCAGGAACCCTGTACTGCCTGAGTGAGGTGTGGCTTCTAGCCGGGAGGGAATTCTTTCTCAGGGTGCTGGTGGCTGTGTCAGGCTGTCTTCATTGCTGCACTGCTGATTAACCGAGCTGTGAACGCCATTAGCAATCCTGCAAAAGTGGTCAAATTATACAGGAGATCCGTAGGTCATTACAGGGCAAAGGGATAAGGACAAAAGCAATATTTCCCCCTTTGCCCGATGCCAGGAAGAAGCTGCAAGTTTGAAACACTATTCCACACCCGTTGAGATAGTATCTGTCTTAAAGATAAGGAAACTGAGGACCCAGTTCAATACCTAAAAGCACAGTCCAACTCCACCTGACCTCTTAAGTACAAAATTAGATCGTATAGTAAGAAGTTTGGGACCTTTGTTTAGTTTTTTGTTTGTTTTGTTTTGAACACGTGTGTTTATCTGGTTCGGGGGATGTGCCTGAGCGCCTCAGCACTTATGTGGTGGTCAGAGGACAGCTTTCAGGAGTGGGTTGTCCCTTCCACCTTGTGGGTCCTGGGGATCAAACTCAGGTCACCAGCCTTGGTGGCAAGCGTCTCTACCCACTGAGCCATCTCACTAGCCTGGAAAATAATTTTCATTTGTAAACCAGGGATGTGTCCACTGCATATAGTTTCTGTTTTAAGTGAGAACGTGTATAAAGCTCTTGGTTCTTTTTTCTTTGGACAAATAATCTCACCTACAACAAAGGCTGGAAGGATACTACAAACCCCAAAGCAATAATGGGATGAAGTCAAAATACTTCAATTTCTCCAGACTATTTACTGGAGGAGGGAAGGAAGGGAGAGGAGAAGGAAGGGAGATTAGTCTAAAAGTCTCACTGCTTACTCGGGTCCCGAGTCCTAGTTTATAGATTCTGCAAAGCATGTCTAATCGCTGTACTCAGAGCTTGTCATGTGTGTCTGGATTTGGTCATAGACAGGGTATAGTTTAAAATTCTACACATGAGGAACAATACTACTTACATGTTTAAAATAACATTTTAAAATATCTGCATAGAAATGCATATGCATTTTAAAATATGCATAGAAAATGAATCCAGTTCTTGATTACCTTGATCATTGAAGTGAATTCTCCCAAACCCCAAACTAAGCAAGATCTGCTTATAATCTTCATTAATCTCTTAGAGTGCGACAATCCCAGGCCTGGTGTTGAATGCCCGGAATCCCGACTGTTCAGGAAGCAGAGGTGGGGCCAGCAAGCTGGCTCAGCAGCTGAAGGTACTTGCTTGACAACCTGAGTTCAATCCTAGGAACCCGCATCGTGAAAGGGGAGTTTCGACTCTCTCGAGTTGTCCTCGGACCTCTACATGTATGCTACAGTATGCGCACACACACCCCCACCCCGCATACACATAGAAAATGAAGAAATGTGACTGTTTTTTAGACAAAGGAAGCTGAGGATCAATTAAGTTTGAGTTTGAGAGCAGCCTGGATAAAAACATAGCAAACAAGACTCCATCTTTAAAAAAAAAAGAAAGTGTATTGCCCTGCTTACCTACATAGCTTTTTTTTTTTTTCTTTTATTAGGAAAGCCAGTAAATATATAACTAAGCCTATGGCCAAGTACATACTAAACACAAGTTTTACCCAGCACTCTGCTTACATATGAAAATTCAGAGTTCTGGGTAAAGCATGTGTTTAGCATGCACTTGCCCATAGGCTTAGTTTCCAACCACAAAAACAGGATGCTGAGCGATAAATACACCATCCTAGGAGCCTGTGGATCTGCTGCTCAAATCCATATCAGACACTCAACTGGCCCAAGGCAGTCCATTCTCTTTGGAGCAGTTATGACTTATATCTGGAAAATACGGGAATGATAAAGCCTAAGTGGGGCCGTTTCCAAGGTGGGTTCTCCTGCGCTACACACTCTGTTCCACGTCCTCCCCTTGAGTTTCACACTACATAGGAGCAAAGTAATGTCTCTGTAAGATCTTAAAGTTTAAGGATTTATTGGCAACAGGATCATTTAATAATTAAAAAATTTAAATTATCACACACACGTCATAAAGCATGCCATTTGCTGTTCTTCGTATTCACAGTGCTGCCAGACCATCGGCACTCCCTTTTCCCAGAAGTATTCTATCCTCTAAAAGTTTTCCCAGTGTCTTCTTTTCATCCTGCTTGTGACAGGATCTCGTGTGGCCTAGGCGGGCCTCAGACTCACTACACAGCCCAGGCTTATCTGGACTTCTCTCCTCTCGCCCTCTTCCCTTAGCTTCTCCTCTTGCCTTAGCTTAGCCTAGCTAACCCTGTACCCAGGTTACAGGCCCGAGCTACCACTCCTGGCCCAACGTTCTCAGAGTTTTTCATTGCTTCAAACACAAATCCTGTACCTGCTCAGTGATGCGTCCCCGCCCATTCTTTCCTCATCCCCTGCTGCAGGAACCTCTGTTTTCTTTCTCACTCTTTGAGCTTGCCTGTTTTAGGTATTTCCCAGAAATAGAATCACACAGCCCCTTTGTGCGTGGCTTCTTCTGCCATGCGGTGTATGTCAGAAATCCATTCCCTTTCGGAGCCAAGTAGCATGTAATTGTGTGTGCTTTTGTATCTCTTGAGGAACACACTACAGAGATGCTGACA
The DNA here is from genome assembly GCA_026225945.1 of Cricetomys ansorgei. Taxonomy (NCBI): domain Eukaryota; kingdom Metazoa; phylum Chordata; class Mammalia; order Rodentia; family Nesomyidae; genus Cricetomys; species Cricetomys ansorgei. Next base: position 3,264,063 of record JAMJFZ010003206.1, read on the forward strand.
GTGACACTCGGCGGCGTGTGCCATGCCTAGACTGCAACCGAGGCGAGTCATTTCACTGCTGAGTGTCACTTGCTTTGCTTAAAATGGGAATAACAACAACGTGTTCATCGGTGGGTAACTGTAAGAATTAAGATAACTCATAAATCTCTTAGCAAAGTGACTTGGTTTTTAGCAGGTACCCAGGGAATGAATGCCTTTATCTCCCTTATATTGGTAGACAGGCAGTGAAAAAGTCCACACATAATAGACTGTGAATGTAGGTATCGTTATACCTAACTGCGTATCTGGTTCCACTCCTGGATTCCCAAGGCCCGTCCAGTATTGTAGACGCCAGCTGCGGTTCAATGTGAGGTGTGTCTACTGCTCAGGAAGTGCCGAAGCTTTAATTTAAACTTAAACAGGCACGTGGAGCTAGCGGCTGATGAGTTGGACAAGGCTGGTCTGGACTCTAGAACGGTGTTCACAGCCGTGGTTTCATAATGGCATCACCTGGGGAGAACTTTAAACTGTGCCACCGCCTAGGCTCCTTCCCAGAGCAGTTAGATTCTGATGCCTGCGCCAGAATGAGTATATTTTTAAAACTCCTCAAGTGATTTGAAAACAGAATGTTGAGAATCTCTGCACCAGAGATTGGCTTACCGCTTAGTGTCCACATTTCGAGAAAGAGGCAGTTTCAGATCCCTTAAACTGACATTCTAGGGTCCTTCACTTGCCTTTTACTTAGGAATAACTTCAAGTGTTACTTGGCTTCTCTTCTTTTGCATGGCAGTTTTCTTGCTCGAACCCGAGACCATGTGTATACAGGCAAGTGCTCTATCTCTCAACTACATCCTGAGCCCAGGAATGGTTAGTATATACATTTTTATGGCAGCATAACTTGGCATTAAAAGCATAAAAATATAAGAACACCAACTTTACAACAACCAACAGAGGCAGGAGGCGCAATACGGGGTGAGAAAGATCCAGGTGTCAATTTTTTTTTAATTATAAAAGAATCTCAATTTTTTTTTTTTTTTTTTTTTTTTTTTTTGTAGAGACAGGGTCTCATGTAGCCCAGGCTGGCCTCAAACCCAATATGTAGCAGAGGATGACCTTAATCCTCCAGCCTCTACCTCTCCAGTACTGGCAGCTGTTTGCTGCTTTACCTGGCAAACACAGCACTACGCTGTGGCACCACACTGCTCACGCACAGCAGTGCTTCTGCGGTAGCCAGAACTCTCCACGGGCCCCAAGTACACATGGCCCTCTTCCCTTACAGGACACAGTGCATTTTCATGTGTGTCTACTAAAAGATTAGTACTAGATTCAAAGAAGGGAAGAGTGTGACGTCCTTCATGCCAAGAGGTCAAAGACATTCTTCTACTCAGTTTCAAGAAATTCTGTCGGTCATACCGAGGATTGAACCCAGAACCAAGTGAATGCTGGGCAAGCGCTTTCCCACAGAGCTACACTACCCATGGTTGCACTTTTAATGGGTAGGAGAGGGACTGTTACTGTAGATTTCCTTGATTATATCCATACTCCACAGCATTTTTATAACTCCATTATAATCCCAGTAAAGGCGTATCATTATTTTAAGTGACATACTCTTTTAAAAGGCACATTTTATCACTAAACAAGTTTTTAATTTCTTCTTCTGTTTACACTATCCTACTGCAGCTGAGGGTTGCCAAGGCAAAAAAAAAAAAAGTGATTTTCATAAAAATCAGTAAGACTTCTGGAGAACTTTTTCCTAGTTTTTGTTTTGTTTTCCTTAGACAGGGTTTCGTATTTAGTACTGTCTGGCCTGGAATTTACCATTTTCTCCCTGTCTCTGCTTCCTGAGCGCTGGGATCACAAGCCAAGCGCCACCACAACCAGCCGACATTTATTTGTTTTTAAAGAGCGTCTTTAAGGAAATTTTAATTTTGAAACACACCTTTCATGATAAGCTACTTAAAAGTTAACGTGCAGCTCAACATAAGGACAGCTGACAAGTAATTTGTAGGAAAAAGTAGGAAATGCAGCTACAGAATTTCTACTCCCCGCTGTAAACGACCAACAATCCTGTGCTTCGGGCTGGAAGGAACTTAGAGGGGATCATTTCTCAGTAAGAGTGTCAGAAGCAATCTATACCACCTTGGCATGAGAGCGTAAAACAATCCCTTTGTAGGCTATCTAAGCCCTCGGCAGTTATCTAACAGGATCTTAGTTTCGGCACAGGCGTGTCTGCTTTCTCTGGGCGTTCAAGACAGCGCTGAATGAAGATCTGTATATTGGCTGGAACTGCTAGGCACTGGCTGCAAGATGGTTAGAATAATAAGGGACTGGGGGAGAGTGCAAATATTTGCATCACACTGGAGCAGGGGCTCAAATGTATTCGGAGCCTCGAGTCATAGAGACTCGGACTGCCAAGTGTTTTGTGGGAATGACAAACCTGCATAGGCCAAAAAGGTGATGAGTGCAGCCAGCAGGTGGATGCGAAGCTTGCTTCGGACCTCCTGGAAGTGCAGTAGAGCGCTGTGGAAAATAAAGGAGCAGATGGCCTCTATGATGATCGCTTTGGACATGTCGGTCTGGATGGGATTCTTGCAAGCTAAGCTCTCGTTGAAGTGGTACTTGGTCAGACTCAGGCTCCACAGGGCGCTTATGCAGTACCTGCTGCACAGGGAGCTAATCAGCTGAGCCAACAACCTCACGGCGCCCATCTCGGGGGACATACCCCCCAGAATCATCTGCATCATCACGCCGCACGGGTTGCTAGCGGTGCCCACCAGGGTCAGGCCATGCACCAAGGAAAAGAAGTAGATCAGTGTCAGCGTCCAGGTGGGGTGCGCGAGGTCCTGCTCGCTCAGCAGTTGGAGTTCATGGGTGCAGCAGCAGAGCTGGAAGGTGGCTAGGAACTCCAAGACGAAGGCGTGGACCATGGGCCTGTGCAGCTGCTTCCGGGCGATAACGCGGACCAGCCCCACGAACAGCACGAGCGACAGCATCAGCCCTAGCGAGGTGCAGGTGTCTTGCACCTCGGGCCGGAGCCCCAGCAGCGTGGACATGGCTCCCTCTCCGCCCGGGATGACTGAGGGCGTCAGGGCAAGCGGAGCGCTGGGGGCTGGAGTCCGAAGTCCGCGGCCCCGCCCTCCACGCCCCTCGGGGCGGGCCGAGCCGAAGCGGCCGCTCTGGGGGCTCCTCCCCTCCCCGGCTGCGCTGCGTAGAAGTGACCCGAGCCGGGGAGGGGAGGAGGCGAGGCGGCGGGCACCGGCGGACGGGGCAACGGTCAGCGGAGCTCCACGCGTGCCCGCCCTCGGCCGCCTCCCTCAGCCCGGGGCCGCGGCCCGAGACCACTGCGCACGCGCGGCCCCGGGCGCCGGGCTCCCGGCGGCGGGACCCGGAGCCCAATACCCTGCGGCGCTGCCGTTGTGCCCGAGCGAGCGCAGCTTGGAAACGCCGCCTTGAACTTTGTGCACTCCGGGAACTGCCTCCACCGAGCCCCAGAGGTCGTCTCTGCAACCACCCGGTTTTCACTAGCGGGGCGACTGAGGGTGAGGAGCGAGGAGATGCCCCTCAGGGAGGAACAGTGAGCAGCTGGGAGTGGGCACGAGAACCGAGGTTTGACCTGCAACAGGGTGTCCTTAGTTTTATTCACCTACCCCAAAACTTTTTTGTAAGTGTGCAAACATTATATATATGTGTATATATATATATTTATCCATTTTACGCGTGAATTGACGTTAATTATATTCACACTATTATCCAGCTATCGCCACTATAAGTTTCCAGAATTTGAGTGTTGGTTCTCAGTTGTTGTTTATCACATGCATTTCTTTAATTACTTAATTGTTTTATTTATTTATATATATGTGTGGGAGCGCACTGTGCCCCATCTCGTGTGTGGTCCAAGAACTATCTGTAGGTGGTTCCCAGGGACCAAACTCAGGTCCTCAGTGGGCACCTTTGTTTGCTGAAGCATCTTGCTTGCGGATGGAGGTTCTTAGACATGAAGAAGTTTATAACGCCTTTGTGATCCCAGAGTAGAACCTTGGAGACTTCATGGAGTCAGTCCTAAAGAAGGCTAGTTTAAGAGGCCACGGGAAGGGTGCTAACCTGGAGTTGAAGTCTCTCACCAACTGAGAGTCAAGAATTCCAAGCACAATTAATACCTGTTGTGAAGTTGGCCTATAGAGATATTTCAAATAAGAATGTTAAAATAGTTCCGGAAGTCACTTTCTGAGGCAACCGTCCTCCTCCTGTGGTCGTTGTGACTTCCATCATGGCATATGGTGGCCAGGGCTACAAGGTGCAGAAGGCGATGGGGCAGCGGGTCAACCTCATCTTCAGATACTTGCAAGGTAGATCTCAGATTGCAGACGTGGCTGTGTGGGCAAGTAAATATTCAGATAGACGATTGTATTAGCTTTGATGAGGACGTGAATGTCGTAATATTAGGATGATGCAGAAGAGATTCATTCTAAAAGTCAAGAAAACAACTGATCATACCAAAAGGAGATAGTATTACTCTGCTCCAAAGTGTTACCAACTAGAAATGGTCAAGGACAGGGGAAATTGAGAAGGTATGCAGTGTTTTTAAAAGTGTCTTCTGATGGGACCACAGTTTGAAACATTCATGCACATTGCTTTGGTGGCCCTTAGGCTATTATCATATGACAATAAATGCTATGAGATTGTTTTTGTTTCCAAAAGATAAAATAAAATAGAGATGCACCATACTTAAGGACTAAGCAAATATAACCTTTCTCCTTCCCTAGAAGTAAGCCTACAATTTTCTACTTATCTCATGAGAAACTCCATTTAGTGAAAAACATATCTTATCTCCCTTGTATCACCTTTGTGACCCAGGGCTTTACCTCAAAGTACCTAGTTTTGTTTTTTACCTCAGATCACCTCAAATTACCTAGATTGTAATACTACCCAAGACATCTCATGAACCACTCTAGAATCATATTTACCAAAAAGGGCGGAGTGTGTGTAAGGAAGGAGCCCTTAGAAACGCTGAGCAGTGGAATCCCAGGAGCCTCTAAAATCAACGTGCAGTGTGGTTGAGACACTACGATTCTTGATAAGCACACACTCACCCTTGGTTGCCCACTGTCCTTTGCCTGAGTGTCTTCCACTGATGCCTGAACTTGAGTCTGTGTGTGAACAAATACTCTTCTTTATAAACTCCAACTTGCTTTACACCTACTCATGCTGAAATCCTTTTCTGCATTAAAGTTAGGAATCCCAGATTTGAGCCTGTGTGGTAGCACACACCTTAATCTCAGCAAAGGCAGGCATATCTCTGTGAGTTCAAGGCCATCCTGGTCTAGAATTTCCAGGAGAAATCCTGCATCACCTCCCTGCCAAATAATTCCAGCCTCATCTAAGTCAGGGTCTTAGGCTTCTTTAGAAGACCCCTTAGGCTTCTTTAGAGAGCACTGTGGAGCTGTGTCTCCACACCTCACTGCTGACAATATGACCCCTGACTGATTTCAGAAATCATGAAAACTCTTTAGCACAGAACCTAGCACACAGCAAGATTCAGTACAGCAGTTCTCAACTTGTGGGTCACGACCCCTTTGGGGGTCAAAGGTCCCTTTCACAGGGGTCACCTAAGGCCATCTGCATGTCAGATATTTACATTGATTTATAACAGAGGTAAAATTACAGTTATAAAGCAGCAATGAAAATAATGTTATGGATGTGGGTCACCACAACATGAGGAACTGTATTAGAGGGTCTCAGCATTAGGAAGGTTGAGGAACACTGCTTTCATAAGTGGTAACTCGAAATTGAAACTGCATTTTTTTACAGCCTGAGTCCAAGAGTCCATGCCAACACCACAGTCCCATGTGAGCGGAGTGGGAGAGAACTCCTCGGGCTCCTCAGACCTTGCACCTAGCAATGTCCTGAGCTGATGCAATGGCACCCATGCCTTGCTTAGTTGGGAGGTTCCAAATGGCTAAGCACCATCCTGCCTCGGTCATGTACCACAGGGCCCTATCACCCACAAGTCCACACTTCACAGAGCTGAGAGGGATAGGGGAGGAATGCGAGTGGGGGTGAGCTTCTCCATAGCTCAGTTTTATTTCCCAGTCTCAACTTGACCTTTTATAACCTAATGAAAATTCCCAGACTGTAGCTCACCTGTTACCCTACCATGCTGGTGGCTGAAGTAGGAGGATTGCCTCAATTGAAGGAAAATTCCCTTTTAATGCTGAGATTTCTGTGGTGCCAAGAGAAAAAAAAAACTAAAAGTATTTCATAAAATACAAATTATGTAGAGAAATGAAACCCTTTCTTTTTCTTGTGTCTATGCCTGAGAAAAATAATTTAGGGTATGTTAAAGCAATTTCTTAGCCACTGCTGCTTGAAGAGACTACTTTAAAATCAATCCTGTGAGTGTAACCCTTTCACCTCTCACAGAGGATTAGTTAGTGTAAATGTATCCCATTTCCTGCTCTGCTAATACTTTGCTGGTGACAGTCAGAGAGAAAAATCTGTCTTTTGGACTTTGATAGGAGTTTAAAAATCATCATAATATACATTGTCATTAAATGGACTTTACACATTGTTTCAATTAAGAAATAAGAATGAAATAAACTGTGAAGATTAGTCTATGCCCTTCCCTGAGCAATTCCATATTTGTGTGAAACAATGGCTTTCAGGCTGTGCTTTGCCTTTGGTGACTGTATTTTACAAGCTCTATTTGGCTCCATTTTGAGTGCAAATACAGAAAGAAATGGCTCGGTATCTCATGTACACAGACACTGTCTCCTGTCTAGCACCAACATTAAGGCACAGACTTATAATACTTTCTTTAAAATATTTATTTTTTATTTTAATGTTTGCATTCATATGTGCTCCATATTCATGTGGAGGCCACAAGAAGATATCAGATCCCCTGGAACTGGTGTTATAGATGGTTGTAAGCCACCGTGTGGGTGCTGGGAATTAAACCCATATCCTCAGCAAGAAGAGGAAGTACACTTAACCATTGAGCTATCTTTCTGGCCTGTACTCATTTATCCTTTTGTAATTTTTTTTGATAGGGTCTCTCTATTAGGTAGCTCTGGCTGTCTTGGGACTCTGTATGTAGAACAGACTGGCCTCAAACTCACAGAGATCCACCTGCCTCTGCCTCCCCAATGCTGGGATTAAAGATGTGCACCGCCACACCTGACCTATTCATTTATTCTTAAAAGATATCAGCTATCAATTAAGTGGGAACATATTAGGACATGGGAATATTAAAACTGTATCAGAGAGCTGGAGAGATGACTCAGTGGTTACGAGCTCATCCTGCTCTCATGTCAAGTAGCTCGAACTGCCTGTAACTCCAGTTTTAGAGGTTCATATACCCTCTTCTGTGGGCACCTGCGCACACATGGCATATATTCACGCAGGCACATACACATGAATAAAAATAAGTATTTAAAACCGTATCAGAAGACCCAGGCTCCAGAACTAATCCAATATACCAGTCTGACAAAAGGTCCAACACCTTGGACCCTAACCTAAGGAGGACCTCTGACACTGCAATGGCAGCAACTCCGTCAATCTATCATCTGACTGCCTGGTGTGTGTGTTGAGGGACTGACAGGCAGACAACTCCTTACTGCCCCAAACTTCACCTCACCTTGGTACTTACTGCTTGCTGCAGCCCGCTGGTATTGCTGTTTGTCCCTTTCTCCATCTATTCTCTGTCCGGTCCTAGTCCTATTCCTGTCCTCCATGATTCTGCCTCTGGGAAGCTCAGCTTTGTGGCTTTGTTTGCTACCAACAGCTCTCCACTGGGTTTGGTAGCACCTCAAAACTGGTAAACTGAGGACCCAACTTGATCTCTGTAATCCATATAAAAAGGGAAAGGAGAGAAATGACTCCAAAGAGTTGTTCTTAAACCTCCACACACATGCTGTGGCATGAGTGCATTCTGGCACGTGCACACACGCACATGCACACGTGCACGCACATGCACACACATGCCCACGTGCACACACGCACATGCACACATGCACACCTTTTAAAATGAAATTTCAGCTCTCAGGAAGTAAGTTGACAACAGGTATACACCACTAGTAGGCAGAAGGAAGGTCCACGTTATCGTTATGTTTGATCTCTTGTCTTTCCCATGCTGCTGATGTCGATTCCTTTTGTTTGGAAAGACAAAATGATGCTAAAGGTTGAAAGACCACAGAAACATGCTGAATTGCACACCAGCCTTACGAGGTAGGAACATTCTGCCACTAGATGGCAGCACTTTATGCTCATTCCTTCAGTGGCCACACAGTTTTTGTTTTGTCAGCATAGACATAAGCTTGGAGTGGTGACATGATTCTAAAACCCCAGCACTCCTGAGGCAGAGGAAAAAGGAACGCCACTGGGTCAGCCTGGTCTACCTAATGAATCCAGGCTAGCCAGGGACACATAACAAGCTTCAAAAAGCCAAGAGAGGCCAGAGATATGGCTCAACAGTTCTTCTTGTAGAAGATGGAGTTTGGTTCCTAGCACCCACACTGGGCATCACACAGTCGTCTGTAACACCAGCTGCAGGGAATTCAGCATCTTCTTCTGGCACCTGAGTGCCCTGCATGTACATGCACTCAGACAGACAGATGGATGAACACACAAACACGCTCGTGCGCGCGCACACACACACACACACACACACACACACTAAATCTTTCTTTTTAAAAGCGAGAAATTTTTTAATGATTTATATATTTTTATTTTATGCGCATTGGTGTTTTGTCTGTATGTATGTCTGTGTGATGGTAAGAGATCCCCTGGAACTGAAATTTTAGACATTTGTGAGCTACCATGATGTGGGTGCTGGGAAATGGACCCAGGTCCTTTGAAAGTGCAGCCAGTGCTCTTAGCTGCTGAACCATCTCTCCAGCCCCAAAATAAATCTTTTAAAAAAACAAAAACAATAATAAAAAACTTACCAGTTATAGCCCATATTTGGAAGCTGAATTTTAACTAGAAACACTTGGTCTGAAATAGACTTAAATCCACTATGTGCACAGTAAATATTTCACACACTTGTAAGTTTTAGGATCTTGACATTTGACACTAACCAAGCAGGACAAAACAAAATAAAAATTTCTTTCACTGTCACATGAGATTGAGACAAAATAGAACATGGTAATTGATTTTCCATTTGGGGCATCAGAGAAGCCTGAGCACTAGAACTCTCTACACTTAGAGGCAGGGTACCGGGCAAAGGGAAAAATATCTTATGTCTTCTATAAAACTCCTACACCTTGGGCCAGTGAGGTGATGGTTTGGTGCATAAAGGTGCTTGCCTCAAAGTCTGGCCACCCGAATTTGATCTCCTGGATCCACGTAAAGGTGAAAAGAGAGAGCAGACTCTACATAGCTATTCTCTGATCGTCACACACGCACCACGGTGTACATGGGTGCACACACACATATACACTCACACCTTTAGTTTAATTCCCACCCTTAGGCTAACTGGGAATATACACACCACACTCAGTTCTTGGTAAAGTGCCTGACACTTCACTCAATGAACAATAGCCACATCTTTAATAATTACTCGTGTAATTACTGCTTTTTCTATCACTTGAGAACCTTTAGTGATTGTTCCGTCCACTGGTTATCAACCTTGGATGAACTTTGGAATCATGTGGGAAGTTTCAAACAGTCTGGCACTTGTAGTCCCCGTACCGGAAGCTCTGATTCAGTGGGTATGGGGTGTGAGATAATAATTAGTTTTTGTTTTTCAGTGGTGGGAATTGAACCTGTGGCTTCATGTGAGCAGCTAGGCACCTGCTCTCTCACTGAGCTATACTCCTTCCCTTCATTGCAGTTTTTAAACTCTCTAGATGGATCTATGATCTTGCAGGGTAGAGGAATAGTCCTTTAGACCAATGGTTCTCACCCTTTAATACAGTTCCTCATGTTGTGGTGACCCTCAACCGTAAGATTATTTTGTTGCTACTTCATGACTATAATTTTGCTACTGTTATGAATCATAATGTAAGCATCTAATATGCGGATGGTCTTAGGCGACCCCATGAAAGGGTTGTTTGACCCCAAAAGGGGTCATGACCCACAACCCCTGTTCTAGACTGACATGCTCATTGTTCATTCAAGAGGCTCAGAGGGTTGAAGTGGCTTCACTGGTGATATGAGATTAAGAACGTCAACAAAAGACAACTGACTCAGAGACTCGGGTTCTCTTAGCACACATCGCAGGCCCTGGCTCAACTGCTGTGCCTCCATGGCTAGGCTCGTCGTTGTGTAACTCACAGCAGTTCAAGCTGCAACCCCAGTCCTTACGTTGTGCCAAACACTGAATAAACCACGGAACACATTGCCTCCAATCCACACAGGTTCATGGGAGGTGTGAGGGCCCCCACTGAAGGAAGAGGAAGGACCAAGAGGAAGTAAGAGGCAGACGCTGCTGTTCAGAGAACCTAGGAGGCTAGCCGAGTTCCAGCCAGAGAAGTTAGTACAGTGTTGGGTGAAGGCAGTTGGACTTCATTCACCGCCACACACCTTCCCGTTTAGAAGCTTATGAACCAACTTTAGGGGTTGAGTTCATACTCAGGGATGGGGGGTGCCAGCATTCACTGGGCCTTGGGTTCAAGTCTAACACACACACATACACACATACACACACACACACACACACACACACACACACACACGGAGCTGAAGAGATAATTCAGCAGTTAAGAGCACTGGCTGCTCTTACAGAGGATCTGGGTTAGATTCCCAGCACCCACTGGCTGCTTACCTCTAGTTTCAAGAGATCAGATGCCTCTTCTGTCTTTTGTGGGCACCAGGCATACATCTGGTACACAGACATACATGCAGGCACAACACTCATATACATAAAAAAATAATGAAACAATAGTTTTAGAAGTTAAACAAACAAAGAAACAAAAAAGCCACATGCTCTCTGACTTCCCAGGGCCTCTGTGCTGACTCCGATTTCATGCCCTCATTCACCCCACATTAGACAGACTGTAACTCACAGGGAGTTTATTTTGTCCTGATGGTCTTGATCTTTTCTCTGAAAGGAGTTCCCTCTAACTGCATTTCTTTCTAGCATTGGAGCTTTAATGACAAAAGTGGTGGAAGTATACTAATAAGATACTAATATTTAGTGCTTTATAAGGTTCAGGATTGCCCTGAGAAGGTGTACCTGGCCGCCCAGGAGGTGTTGAAAATGTGAACTGGCTTTTGTGGGAATATTTCCTCTTCCCCAAGTAGGCCGATAGGTGTCAGTCGGTACCCTAGTTCTGAAGCTCTGAGCGTGAGGCTCCTAACTGCAGTAGTAATTTTCCTCTCTGCACAGCACAAAGCCAGGCTTCTTTCTCCAGCATCACCACCGGAATGTTCTGTCCAGCCAGAGGGCTGCAGTCAGGACCCTTCTTGGGGAACCTTTTCTGTTTGCATGGCTTTACTAAGAACACTGCTCTAGGATTCGCGTGACAGTGCTACATTGTAGCTTCCTCTGGGAACGTAGGGCCCAGGGAGGGCTGTCACAGCTTTGAAGCCGAGGTGTTGTTGGTGTTCTGGGAGCTGTGCTGCACTGGGCTGTCTTGCACACTGGCTCCTTCCTCTGGATCTAAACATGGGATCTTGATTCCTTGGGGATCAAGACAGGAGAGGAAGCCAGCCACTCTGCCCCGCCCCCCCCAACCCCCGCCCGCTGCCAAGCTTTGTCTCAGACATTTTTAAAAAAGATGTGTGAAAGAAACCCAGTGTCTCTTTCTCTTGGGATCTAGTGATGGAGACGAAGTCATCCATATATACATATATTATTACTTGGTCCCTGGCTCTCCACTGGGCAGTCAGAAAGCCAATGGGGTCATTAATAACCTGATGGTGACTTCAGTCACAGGTCTGTCCATTTTCCACACAGCAGTTATAGCCACATGAAGGAACTAACATTTGCTGAGTATAATCTGCCTCTGAGACAAGGGGCCATCTGCTGTTCTAAGTGCCTGATGTAACTTACATCTTATGAACATCTGTGAGATAGCCTATGGACATCTCCATTTTACCCATGAGGAAGTTGGACACAAGAGTCTATATAACTTGACCAAGCTGGGGTCCAGATACAGAGCTCCCTAACCACAAAACCACCACAGCTATGTGCCTCCCACGTGGCTCCCGGCTCCCAAAGACAACGGAAGGAGCACCATATCATGTCCCCTCCTGTCATGTGCCACATCAATTTTGCATTCAAATTTCAAGTATTCTAACCCAAATCCTTTTCCTTTTCTTCTTCTTTTCTTTCTTTCATCAAAGCAGGTTCTCATGTAGCTCAGGATGACCTTGAACTCACGATTCTTCTGCCTTCACCTCCCAAGTGTTAGGCTTGCAGGTATGCATAACCATGCCTGGTTTTATGCAGTGCTTGGGTTGAGCCCAGGCTCAATGCTAGGTAAGCATTCCATCAGATGAGCTTTGTCTCTAGCCTGGTTTGGTGGTGTTTTGCGTTTTACAGAGTGATTGGCTCACTGTTTTCTGTGGAAGTCAGGCTTCCTTCCAGTAGCGTTCCTTTATACACTTGGACACAGGAAAGAGTACATGAAAATGGACTGTAGTAATTTGGATATTTGTTAGTTTTTTTTCCTTTCTGGAAATAGTTCTCTGTTATCTATTTTTTATTATTTATATTGACCACTTGCTGTGATTAGAATATCAAAGAAAAATTTCAAGAAAATAAAATTATCTCGTCTCATAGCCTGCACAATTATTTCTATTCTAATCTGTGCCATATGAATTTATATTTTCAATGGTAAATTTATATACTTTATATTTTTATAATATTATAATAATTATAATATTATTTATTTATTATTTTGTTTCTGTTTTTGATTTTGTTTTGAGACAGTCTCACTGTATAACCCTCGTTATCCTGGAACTCCCTATGTAGACCAGGTTGGCCTCAAACTCACAGCAATCCACCTGCCTCTGCTTCCCAAGTGCTGGGATTAAAGCCATCTCATCCAACAAATTTTAATGTTTTTAAATTGTACTTATTTTGTTTTACGTGCATGAGTGTTTTACCTGCATGTATGTATGTACAATATGTGTACCCAGTGCCTGCAGAAGGCAGAAGAGGGCATTTGGATGCCCTAGAGCTGGAGTTATATCGTGAGCACTGTGTGGGTGCTGGAACCGAACCGGGGTCCTCTGCAAGAGCAACAAGCGCTCTTAACTGCCGAGCCACCTCTCCAGCTCTCGTTTTTATGTTTTCACTCAATATTATTTAAGAATGTGTGTGCATCATACATCTTCATCCATTCATCTGTATTGGCGTTTAGGTTGTTTTATGTCTTGGCTCTTAAAAACAGCACCACAAGTGAACAGAGGACTTCTAATGTCTCCTCAAGATCCTGATTTCAGTTCTTCTAGATCAATGTGCAGAACTGGGATCACTGACTGATACAGTTACTCTGTGCTTAACTGTCCGAGGAACCCGCCTACTCTTTTCCGTAACAGAGGACATTTTGCATTTCTGCCAACAGGATCAAAAGTTTCTTTTTTTGTCCACATTCTCACCATCACTTCTTACCTTTTCTCTCCCTTTGATGATAGCATCCTGAAAGGTGCAGGTGATATCTCCTTGCAGTTGTGATTTGCTCTTCACAGAAGATCAGCCACGCTAACCGCTTTTTCAACATGCTTGCCGGCCACTTTGTATATTTTCTTCGGAGAAGAAGACTGTGGGGGTCCTTTGTCTACTTTTTAAATCAGGTTACTAGTTTCCAAATTGATTAATTTATTGGAATCATTTATGTGTTTTGGAGGTTAACGCTTTATCACGTGTATAACTGGAAAAGGCTTTCTCCTCCTCTGTGGGCCGTCTCCTAGTCTCCTTTGCCACGCAGAGCCTTTAGTCTGCTGGAGTCACACTTGCTTCTGTCATCTGTGTTTGGGATCCTACCAAGGAAGCCAGTCACACTAATGCTGTGAAGCTCTCCCCTCTCTTTTTCTCTGGAGCATTGGCTCTTGACTTTCCTAATGCTGCAACCTTTTAATACAGTTCCTCACGTTGAGGTGACCCTCAAGCATAAAATGATTTTCTTTGCTACTTCATAGCTGTAACTTTGCTACTGTTATGAATCACAATGTATCTGATACGCAGATGCTCTTAGGTGACCCCTATGACAAGGTCGTTTGCCCCTCAAAGGGGTCACTATCCACAGGTTGAGAATCACTGCTTTAGGTGTTTCATACGTTCAGGCTTTGAATTGAAGTCTATAATCCCTTTTGTGGGCTTTTGTGGTGGTTGTTATTTTTGGGGTTTTTTGGTGCTGGAGTTTGAGCCCAGGGCCCTGTAGATGATAAGCGCATGCTCTACTGGTGAGTTTTGGCTCTTTGGAGTGTTGTGGTTCTTGTGGGATGTGGCAAAGGCAAAGATTTTCTCCCCTCCTGGTCTCTGTCTCTTCACTTTGGGCTGCTTCCTTTCCTCTTTGGAAGCTTTTAGATTTCCTATACTTCCGTTTGATTTGTGGATTCTTGGGATTATTTCATGTGGTTCTGGAGTTCATTTTAGAGAGCCCTGTCCTTGCTTATCTCTTGAAATACTTTCCCTGTGTTGCCCATTAACACTTTCCCAGTTTCAAGCTGTACATTAGGGGCCTTGACCCATCTTTAAACTGGTTTGGGTCAGGCAAGAGATCTAGTTTCATTCCAAATGTGAAAATCCGGTTTCCTGGCACCATTTGGTGAAGAGGCCATGTTTTCCCAGCATAAGTTTTTGATGCCTTTGCCAAAAGTTAGGGAGCTATAGATCCGTGGATCTGCCGATGAGTCCTCCATGATCTCCCATTGAGCCACACATCTATTTAGTAGCACGTGGTTTTTCTGAACCATGGCTCTGTGGTGTAATGTGAGGTTGGATGTTATGATGCCTCCAGCATTGCTCTTTCTGCTTAGGCTCGGTTTGGTTACTCGTGGCCTTTTTTGCTTCCATATAAATTTTAGGATTACTCTTTCTAGTTCTGTGAAAACCGTTGGTGGAATTTTGATGGGGATTGTGTTGTAGATTGCTTTTGGTAACATAGACATTTTCAGAATATTAAATCTGCCAATTTGTGAACATAGAAAGCCTTTCCATCTACTAGCGTCTCCAAATTATTTCTTTGGTGCTTTAAAGTTCTCACTGCAGAAGACTTTTGGT
Organism: Cricetomys ansorgei; assembly: GCA_026225945.1. Taxonomy (NCBI): domain Eukaryota; kingdom Metazoa; phylum Chordata; class Mammalia; order Rodentia; family Nesomyidae; genus Cricetomys; species Cricetomys ansorgei. Next base: position 3,279,211 of record JAMJFZ010003206.1, read on the forward strand.
TCCTTGATTAGTTTCATTGGTGGATGTTTTGTTTGTGTGCTGTTTTTAAATATACTTTTTAGGTTTATTTATTAATTATTTTATGTATCTAAGTGTTTTTCCTGCCTGTATGCCTGTGCACCACATGCATGCCTGGTGCCCTTGTAGGTCAGAGGAGGGCACTGGGTCCCCTGGGACTGGAGTTACAGATGGTTGTGAGCCACCATGTGGGTGCTGGGAATCCAACCCAGTTCCTCTGGAAGAGCAACAAGTACTCTTAACCACTGAACTCACTCCCCACCCCTGTTGGTTTTTAAACTATTGTGAATGGAAGTTTCTTCCTGATTTATTTCTCAGCCAGTTTGTTATTATATAGGAAAGCTACTGGCCTCTCTATGGGCTGACCTTTGCATTCTGCTACTCTGTTAAACATGTTTTCTAGTTAGAAGCATTTTCTGGTAGAGTCTTTAGGTTCTTTGGTTTGGTTTCAGGGAGAGTTTCAGTTGGCCTGTGAAGCTCAGGATGGTCTCCAGCTCCTAATCTTCCTGCTTCTGCTCCAAAGTGCTGGAATTAAAAGAATCCAGCTGAAGTCTTTTAATTATAAGATCACGTCGTCTGCAGAGGTTGATTTGACTTCCTCCTGGCCTTTTGCATTTCTTTTATTTTTGTCTCTTGCCTTATCACTATAAGATTTCAAATACTATATTGAATAAGAATGCAAAGAGTAGATATCCCTTTCTAATTTACCGTGTGTGTGTGTGTGTGTGTGTGTGTGTGTGTGCGCGCGCGCGCGCGCGAGCGCGTGTGCATGTGCAGGTGTGCATGTGAGTGTGTGTGTGAGTGTGTGTATTTGTGTGTCTGAGTGTTCATATGCAGGTGTGTGTGTGAGTTTGTGTGTGTGCAGGTGTATATGTGAGTTTGTGTTGTATTTTTGTGTGTCTGTGAGTGTGTATATCAATACACTTTTTTATTAAGAATATCTTAGTGGCTGGGGTATATAGTTTAGTGGTATAGGGCTTGCCTTTCAGCCCTTAGATTTGATCCACAGCAACACATACACACAAATATGTCAATATGTTGAAGGATATTGATCTTAAACTAGTTGTCAGCATCATACTTAGCAATAAAATATTATAAACATTTTCATTAATGTTGGTAACCTGATTGTCCTTACCACTGTATTATTTTGGAAGTACTAATCAATTCAATAATGGGAAGAAAGGAAGAGGTATAAATATTTTATAGAAAAGGTTAAAATATGTTTTATTTGAAGATAGTATGATTAGACCACAACCTATAGTACTAATAAGAGAATTCAGAAAGGTAACCATATCAGGAATGTTAAAATGTATATCATTACTATATTATCAGGATACTGTCCCTAATAATAAAATACTAGTAAGAACCTATGATGCTGAGGCGAGAGGATCACAAGTTCAAGACCTGCCTGGGCTGCGGAGCGACTTCAAGGCCAGCCTGGAAAACTTAAAGAGACTATTTCTTAAAATAAAAAGTAAAAAGAAGCCAGGGCATGGTGGTGCAGGCTTTTAATACCAGCACTCAGGAGGCAGGCAGATCTCTGAGTTTGAGGCCAACCTGGTCTACGTATTGAGTTCTAGGCCAATTAGGGCTACATCGTGATACCTTGTCTAAAAAAAAAAGAGAGAGAGAGAAAAGAAAAGAAAAGAAAGCAGTAAAAGGAGAGCTGGAAAAGTAGCCCAATGGTAGCGCGCTTGGCTAGTGTCTTAGCTGGGGTTTCTATTGCTGTAATGAAAACCATAGCCAAAGAGCAAGTCGGCGAGGAAAGGGTTTATTTGGCTTACACTTCTTATCGCTGTTCATCATTGAAGGAAGCCAGGACAGGAGCTCAAACAGGGCAGGGACCTGGGGGCAGGAGCTGTGGAACACCTGCCTAGAATGTGCAAGGCATTTGGGTGATCCCAGCATGCAGAGAAAAACCAAACAGGGAAACAAAAGAAAGAAAAGGAAAAACCACAAAACCCCCAGTGCACTTCTTTTCCCAAATGTTAAGCATAAAAGGCAAGAGTATTGTTCTAAATTCCCTTCACATTTCTGTGTGAGGGTTGCTGTAAAGAAATCCTGTGACACACCTAGGCCTGAAAGACTCCTACTCCAGAAGGGAAGAATGCTTGCTTCCAAGAGGCATAGAACCTACACGGGCCTTGTAGGGGGGTGGGTCCCCCCATGTATTACTACTATATCGTTTCCTTTCATCTGATCAATGTGTCGCCCTCCTCTGCTGCATCTAACTTAATGACCACTTCAGGCTGGATCCTTGATCTTCATCCTGAAGGCTCCTGTGTCACGTAAAACTGTGATCAAATAAATGTGTGCTTGTCCCTTGTTAAGCTGTGTGGTAGTGTGAAGGTGTTAGCCATGACCCTTTACGATGGGCGGGAAGTTGTTCCTCGACATTGCTCCCACAGCTGACAGGTAGCCAGTGGAGAGAATGCATTGGTTTGACCCCGAAGCATGACCGTCTTGGTATAGCAGAATAATTTCTAATCTCTGCTGGGTAGAACAAAGCAAAGGAGCGTTGAATTGCCTGTAGCAAAGGAAATGGGGGCTGGGAATGAGCGCTTTAGAGTTCACAGCTAGAGGAGATTGGATCTGGAAATTGTAAAGCAGAGGAAGGAGGTTGGGCAGGAGGGGCTAGACAGCAGGCAGAGGCATGGCCAGGAGAATTCTCCAGTGTGGACTGCAGTCACTACCTTACTGCCTTCCAACGCTGCTTCAAGTTATGCTTCGATATAAGCTGGTCTCCCTTACCCCAAATCTTTCCTAAGGTTATATTAAGCACTCCGCCGTGTTTGTGCTATCTATTTCCAGAAGAGAAGGGGTTGAGCAAGTATCCAACAATGTGATTCAGTAAGTCCGGACCTGAAGGAAAAGGCAGCGGGGAATCTGAGGAGACTTAAAGACTTGGAAGCTACAAGTACTAACAAATAAAATAGGTATATTTTTACACGCGTGCCCATGGGTTGGCTACTAGGTAATTTTAAGGAGTTTTTGATATGTTATTATAAATAATGATGACATTGTAGCTGTAGAGTTTTGTTTTTGTTTTGTTTTTTAGTTTTTACTTTTCAGAGATTGAAATATTTATGATGACATGTCTTGACTTTGCTTTAAAGTTTTCCTATAAAATATGTGTGGGAGGATCTGGAGAAGTAACTTAGCAGTTAAGAGTGTTTGCTCTGAAGTTGTGAGGACCAGAGTTTGGCTCCCGGCACCCACGGAACAAGCCAGGTATACTTGCAAACGCCCGTGTCCTGGTTAGTGTTTTGTCAATGTAACACAAGCTAGTACCATCTGAGAAGAGAGGTTGGGAAAATGCCCCCACCAGACTGGCCTGTGGACAAGCCTGTCGGGTGTCTCCTTGACTGATGATTGATATAAGAGGGCCCAGCTAACCGTGGGCAGTGCCACCATTGGGCAGGCGGCTCTGGATCGCATAAGGGAGCAGACTGTGCAAGTCACGGTGAGCAAGCTGGTAGGCACCATGCCTCCACGGCCTCTGCTTTGGTTCCTGCCTCCAGGTTCCCGCCTTGAGTTCCCGCCCTGACCCCCCTTCACAATGGACTGTGATGGGGACATGTTGGCTGAGGCGGACTCTTTCCTCCCCAAGTTGTTTTTGGTCATAGAGTTTTCTCACAGCAATAGAAACCCTAAGACAACAATAATGGTTTTAAGGGAAGTGGAGACAGGAAGTTCACTGGGGCTTGCTGGCTTGCAGCGGAGCTGAGATACTGCAGGTTCAGGAAGAGATCCTACCTCAGAGCAGCAGGTGGAAAGTGAAGAAAGGAAACCCAGTGCCTCCACCCACATGAATAGCATGTGCTCCCACCTACACACAAAATAATCGATGCAAAAATTTAATTTATGTGGGAGAAGAAAGCACTAATAGAGCATTAAAATAATTACTGATTCACTCTTCATTCCTTCCCCTTTTGTGTATATTTGAAAATTTCCACAATGGAAGTTTTAAAAAGAAACCTAACTGCAAGGCACAGTGTGTCCCTCAGCTCGTCCGCTGAGCCAGGGCCCGCTGCAGGGGCTGTCCTTTGACCGATGGGAAGATTGTGGGCTTTACAACCAGAAAGGTCTGGGTTGGTGTCCAGCTCCGCTTCTTGGTTCTGGGTGAGTCACTGGCTTCTGGGGTACGAGCATGGGGTACGATTACCTGCTTCAGAAAGTGGAAGGAACAGATAAGTGCACGCGTGAAGTTCACGTTACAGGCCTGGCACTCAGGAGATGCTGTATACATTCTTAATTACCTTACAGCAAGCCAATGATTCTTTTTTTACTTTGTTGGATTTTGGAATAGATGTAAGAAATATCAAAGTATAAGACGCAGAAGTGAAATTTCCTTCACCACACACTCCCCGGTCTTCTCTCCAGAGAAAGAATCTGCTTAAATTAAAACTTTAGCCTGTATCTTTCCAGGCTTTAAAAAAAAATCTTTAAATATGCACAGGCATATGCATCCGTACACATGTATATTTTTAAGACAAAACCGGAACCTTACATATTGCTCTGAAACTTCCTTTTGATATTATGTTGCAGTGTGTGTGTATGTGTGTGTGTGTGTGTGTGTGTGTTTATGGAGGGCAAAACTGTCCAACTCCTTTGAGGCAGGGTCTCTCATTGGCCTTGAGTTCACTAAATAGGCTAACTGGGTAGCCAAGGACCCCAGGGATCCTTCTGCCTCAGTCTTTCTAGGGCTGGGATCACCAGGTGCATGCGGCCATGATTGGCATTTTTACATGGGTTCTGGGATCAAACTCAGGTTCTCCCACTTGCAAGCCAAGTGATTAGTTGGTTTTACCAACGGAGCCTTGCCTGCCTATAGTGTGTCTCTTTTTATGTCAGTTTATGTGGCTCTGTAGCTGTGATTTCATACATCTAATTCATATGCATTTGCTCCCAGCTGTGGATATTATGTGAGCTGGAATCCTGGGTTACGGGGTACAAGTATAGTCTGGTAATACTGAAAATGGTTCTGAGGTCCCTCTATAAGTACTGAGGGTTTTGTTTGTTTTTGCTTCGTTTTGTTTTGTTTACACGAAGACCTCTGTATTCTTGACTTTCTGTTCATTTCTAAATTGCAGTCTGAGAGGTGCCATCTTTTCTGGTATCACTGATTTCTCAACAAGCACTGAAATGTGGTTTGCTTTGAAAAAACAAAAACAAAAACTCAGCCTCAGCAGGGAGAGAGTCAGGCTGCCTTCTGCGATCTGTCCCGGTTGGAGGGTAGTCACACTGCAGGCTGTTGTCATGGCTGATGCAGCCGCAGCCGGCTGGACGAGATAAATGGGAGTCCTAGTTTTCTTTGTGAAAAGCCAGTGAAGATTCTGTGAGGCAGGATCCTGAAAGAATAAAGCAATAAAACCTCCTCTCAAAAGAAATCCCTGCGGATGGCAGCTGTGGAAAGATGGGTCAGGAAAGAAGGGGAGATGAAGAAGCTCACTTTCCCCTCCTGTTGTCCTGGTGACTTTTAGAGAGGACAATTCAGGAGAAAGATGGTTTCAAAGAGGAAGGATAGGGAGCCAACTGAGCCCAGCCCTGCCTTACTTATGTAAGCGCACCTGTCATGCGCTGTACAATTAGTCCCAGGCAGACTCCTCAGAAAGATCGCTTTGTCAACCACTCTCTGCCCAGGGGAGGCCAACAATTGCCAACAATTGGCCTTTGTCCTTGCGGCTCTCCCATCATCCCACTATAAAGCTTCTGGTTCAAACCACTGGGAGGTTTGGGCAAGAAGAAATTCTTCCATTGTCTGTTGGAAATGAGATCAATAAGATGACGTCATGCATGATGTAAGGCTTGCCTTAGGTTCCGGCTGTTCCAGGTGCAGGAAATCACAAGAGGCCTCCTTGCTGAGTGTAGTTCTTTAGGCCCTTAGGCAATCTGGACACAAAGAGAACGAGATCTTCAGTCCCTTCCCTCTTTCCCCACATCTGCCGTATAACTACGCTAGCCTACAACCTGACAGCAGGCTCCGCTTCTTAGACCTCCCTTCTGCCGGCCTCTTCCCCAGCGCAGCCTGCATTCTGTCCTCGGTCTTTCCTCCTCGCCAGCCTTTAGTGTAGCACAGAGTGTTAAAGCTGGGAATGGGTTAGGAGAGCCCTCTACTACCACGGAGATAGAGTTTCAGTCCCAGAGGTTTTCCACAAGCGACATTTAGGACAAAGTGGCTAAATTCAGAGCATGGGATCGTCTATGAAACGAATGAACTAGCTTAATCAACAAGTCAATATCATAAGAAGAGACAGATAAACAAGAAGATGTAGTGGAATGGGGGCAGATTGTCCTAGATTTTAAAATTCAAAAGACAGGGCCGGCGAGATGGCTCACTGGGTAAAGGTGCTTAGCACGCATGCTTGGCAATCTGAGGTCAGTCTCCAGCTCCCACACAAGGACGGAAGGAGAGAACCCATTCATTTCCGGGAGTCTGTTGTCTGACCTCCATGTTCACATGTGGCTCATGTGCCCACGCACATTTTCAACACATACGATAAATACATAAAAATAAATTTCAAGAGACATAAATATCAAGGGCCTGCAAGTACCCTTGTTTGGATCCTGACTTTAACAAACAATCATAAAAGGGCGTTTCTTTAGATACCAGGAATACAAAGCAAAGAACTAATGGACTAGAGGAATTGTTACTTTTATTGAGTATTTTATTGGTTGTGATTCTGTAGGAACATCTGCATGGGAAGTATCTAGGGAGGAAATACCACGAGGTGTGGGATTCGCTTTAAAATGTCTACGTGGGTCAAGTAGATGTGACTGTGGCAGTCCTGGTAAGTGTTGAGAACGGGTGATTAAGTATTTTCATGCGATCCTTTCTAATCTTGTTGATTTAAAAGTTCATAATAAAATGGCAGTGTGGGGCCAGCTAGATGGCTAAGCAAGTACTAGTGCTCGCCATGCGATCCTGAACGCCTGAATTCCGTTCTTGAAACTCTTGTCAAGGCAGAAGGAAAATGACTCCACTGAGTTCTCCTCTGGCCTCACACACAAGTTAGCCGAAGGGTTGTCAGCTCATCATGTACACACGCAATAATAAAGCGCATCCATTTTTTAAAATGAAAAAATGGTAGCGTAGGGGAAACAGAGCAGAGATGCTCTGTTGGACAATCCAGCCTGATCCCTGATAGCAACGGAACACACAAAGAGACAAGTCGCTACAGAGCCTGTCGTCTTGCTGCTCTGTCTCCATCAACCGCTGGGCTGAAGCACGTCTGGTAGCAGCGATCACACTTGAGACAGTGAGATCATGGAAGGAGGATGCTGGGAGGTGTGAGAGTCTCTCTCGCACTTCTCATCACTGCCAACACCTGAGGTGGCACTTCAACACAGCGGGCGGAGTGCTGATCTGCTCGCAAGGTTCTTCTGCGTCTAAGAAATGAGAGTCACGCTCCAGGCCGCTGCTGATTCACTGGGGAATAATCTTTGAATCTGTGAGTGGATGAAACACTTCTCTTCTTCCTCTTCCTCCTCCTCCTCGTCTACAGAACCTGAGGTAAGCAAGCATCAACTGTAATTTTCTTTCCACTCCACATACTGCCATATCAAGCAACCCACGTGACATTCCTACTTTAAAAAAGGAAAAATCTTGAATTTTATTTCCAGAGTGAAGAATTTACCTTGCTGTTTTTGTTTTGTTTTGTTTTCCATTTCTGCAGGGGAATAAAAAGAAAAAACACCTTGGATAGAAACTCAAAAGGGATGGAGTGTGTCTCAGTGGTACGTCATATGCTGGACTCGAGCGAGGCCCCGGTTAACTCCCCAGGCCCAAAGGGCATTATATTGGATTTAAGGAAGAAACCTCATGTGGAGATCATTGAAATATAAAACAATAGTTTGGAAAGATTATGGTTATTGATGAGGATGAGGATGACGGCGATGACAGCGATGATGAGGTGTCCATTATGTGTTTGTGACTGTAGGCGCATTTGTGCCACAACACATGTGTAAAGGCCAGAGAACAGCTTTCAGGGGTTGGTTTCTCTTCTGCCATGGGTTCTGGGAACTGAACTCCGGTTGTCAGGACAAACACGTTTATCCCTGGGCCATCTGGCCAGTACTAAGACGTTTTTCTTTAAAAGCCGATTGCAACTGGGCATGCTCTTATTTTCTGGAATGATTAGGACTCAGGGCTTGATGATCAACTTTGGCCTGTGTCAGGAGATTTGTCACTGTTGTCTGTTCAGCATTCCTTTCTCTTCTCTGTCATAGGATATTCTTCCTCTTGGGGAAGTCTATGGCTGCATAGGCCCCTACTTTTCTCCACAGACAGGTGGACCTAGCCAATCAGATCACTTCATTTTCCGGACCTTAGAATTTAAGCATGCAATACAAATTGGACTTGACAAAATTCCCATGAGCTGGGGGCAAATAGTCTCCCTTAAACTATTTGGCTTTTTGGTTGTGGTGGTCTGAAGTAAGATTTGCCTTCTGGATTTTAAAACACAAGCAAAAATAAGTTGTCAAATTGTTGGTCTAACTTGTTTGAATTTGGTTAGAGTCATTTCTAGGCAAAAAGTCTTTGGTAGCATGGCCTGTGGCTGCATCGTTCAGTCAGCATTTGTGACTGAACGGCTCTAGGCACTTTGCCGTACTGCAGTAGAGAACAGAAGGGCAGACCTGTCTGCGGGTCACAGCTAACGCGTCGGTGAGCATACAATAATGATACAGTAGAGGACAGATTGCTGAATGTGTCCCAGCTTCTGTTCCAAGCTTCCCATGTACACTCCCATATTCTCACGGCTACCTTTGGAGAGGAATTGTTTCCATTTTATAGAGGAAAAAACAAAGCATGGAGAGGTTAAAGATCTTGTCCAAGGTTACCTGGTTCGGACATAGATTTAGGGTTTAAACCCAGGCACCCTGGCTTTTGGTTCTTACATTCCATAGCTGCCCCAACAGTATGTCTTGGATGCTCAGGCCCCAGCTTGTGGTGCTATTTTGAGGGCTGTGGAACCATGAGTTAGTGGGTCTGGCTGGCAAGAGTAGGTCCCTGGGGATGGACCTGTGAAGGTTATTCTCATGTCTCTTTGCGGTTCACCTTCCTTTTCTTCCAAGTGCTAGGATTAAAGGTGAACACCCCACCATACCAGGATGATAACTGTTTTTTTAGATTTAAATTATTTTATTATACCGGGTCATACAAGGCCATTTTCGTGCACATATATAATGAACTTGGAGCCTGTTTGGCCCTATACCCCACTACCTTCCCCTTCCCCACTCCCTTCCTCACCCCCTTCCCCACCCCCCCTTCCTCACCCTCCCCTTCTGTACCCTCTTTGTTTCTCCATGGACAGTTTTGCTTCAATTATTTCAGGTCACCTGTACATATATGATTTTATGACTCTATAAAGTCTAGGGTCCACAAACGAGAAAAAAACAAAACATTTGTCCTTCTGACACTGACTTAACTTGCTTAGTTTATCTCCAGTTGCTGTTTCTGTGTCTCTGTGAGCTCTCACTGTCCCATACTGCCTCAGTCAGTCTCTCTGCTTCTCTGCCTTATCCTCTGTTAGACTCTTTCATTGTCTCTGTCTCTTGTCCCAACTCCCTGAGCTGAGATCCTGCTTTTCTATCATGAGAGTTGGGCATGTCCTAACTCTGATTCACTCTAACTCATCCTCTGATTTGTCACTTTGCCTGTCTTTCATGCTCATCTCAGACATCACTTCCTGTCTGACACTGTCTCCTTCTGAGCTCTGCTTCCTGTCTTCCAAATGCTGGGATTAAAATTGTGCACTACCACTGCCTTCTGAATACTGGGATTAAAGGTGTGTACCAACATTAATTCTACCCTAGAGCAGCCATGCTGCTAGATTAAAAGATTAAATTTTCCTCTACAAGTTATATCATTTGTAGAAAAATGGATGCAACTAGAGATAAACTAAGCAAGTTAAGTCAGTGACAGAAGGACAAATGTTTTGTTTTTTTCTCGTTTGTGGACCCTAGACTTTATAGAGTCATAAAATCATATATGTACAGGTGACCTGAAATAATTGAAGCAAAACTGTCCATGGAGAAACAAAGAGGGTACAGAAGGGGAGGGTGAGGAAGGGGGGGTGGGGAAGGGGGTGAGGAAGGGAGTGGGGAAGGGGAAGGTAGTGGGGTATAGGGCCAAACAGGCTCCAAGTTCATTATATATGTGCACGAAAATGGCCTTGTATGACCCGGTATAATAAAATAATTTAAATCTAAAAAAACAGTTATCATCCTGGTATGGTGGGGTGTTCACCTTTAATCCTAGCACTTGGAAGAAAAGGAAGGTGAATTTCTGTGAATTTGAAGTGAGCCTGGTCTATGTAGTGAGATCCTGCCCCACAAAATGTTATCTAGGCCATAAGGCCTTGTTAATAAATGGCTCTAGTTGCCATATGCTTGGTTGATCCTAACTTAGGGGGCTTTGAACACAGATGAATGGGAATCTCCCCCCCCACCCCCCCACCCGCCAAGAAGCCACGGACAAACGCATGACTGTCTTTTTGCTCTGAGGTGAACCCAGGCAGATCACAAATGGAAACAGAAACTTTTGAAACCATCTTTAGGCACTGACACCGTTATGTCCTCCAAATCCTCAGTCAGTGTTTGATTAACATCCTCGGAGCCTGAGGGCCACCAGCACACAGCCTTGCTTCAGGCACAACTTTCTTATACTTAGTCACAAAATGATTTGTCCTGAAGCTCAAAGGGGCCTGAGGCATAGTTCTAAGAGAAACAGATTCTGATTGGAGGAGGGGACAAGGGAGGGAGGGATCCGGTGTTCCTCCAACTGAGTTCACATCATGGCTGTACTATACACTGGTTGGTTATTTGACTCCACTAAAATTACACGGTGCTCCTGAGTTTCAATTTCCTCATCAGTAAAGTGGGGGTCATTCTCATTTCCTAAGGTTGTAATAAGGGGACTCACAACCATCCCTCCCTCGCCATGCCCTGTGGTGCCACTGCAGCTCTCAAGCATGTCAATTCCACCCCCAGCGGAAGCTCGAATCCCCACTTCTGCCTACACCGACAGACATGAGTCATCCATCTAACAAGGGCTGGGAATATAGCCAGAGAGAAAGTTTGGTCTACAAAGTTACAGGCTTCCCTGTTCACAGAGACCAGATAAATAACCATAGGCTGGGTGGGAGGAGAAGACAATGAGGCCGGAACGCACCACCAAAGGCAGAAATAGGAAGTGAGGAGGGGTGCAGGTCGGAGGGAGCAGGAACCAGAAAGGAGAACCACTTCCAGGAGCCCCTCTCCTGTGTGCTGCTGTCCACAGTAGACAGACTGCCCACTGCCCACAGTAGACCTGGGTGTCTGGTCTGGAATGCACTTTTTGGCCCCCAGGGGATTGGGCTAGTATTCGTATCTCATTCTTCACTTGGTAGTAGCATCAGCAGCATCAACTCTTGTTAAGGCTCAGAGCAGAAGGTGGGGAGACATAGGCTCCTCCAGGAGTTATGGTGCTCTGAAGGAAAAATCTTTAACCCTTGCCAAGGCGAGACCAGGCAAAAGCAATCGGGCTTTGCCTTCGGGTTTGCATGTGGTGGGACACCTTTACCTTGTTAATCATGTCTCGAACTGCAGACACTAAGGATATGGGACCCTGTTTCTGAGTCAAATTGAGGACTGCCACCATTCTGACCAGGAGTTGCATAGTCGATGTAAACGCCACCTGCTGAAGATGACGTGGCGTATTGTGATCACAGGCACAGTTCTGATTTAGTTGTTCTCGCAGCTTATAATTAGACCTTGTTGTCAGGAAGAAAAAAAAAAACCTGAAAGCAGCTGTGTTTCACTGCTGTTCAGATCTGTGAATGACCCAGTTTTTTAAAATTAAAAATGTGGTGCTGCTGTTTGTCACGTCTTTGCACCTTGCTCACGCTCAGAACTCAGATGAGTGCTGGCAGTGTTCTCTGAGCTGAATGTGGATGAGGGAGGGCCTGGCGGCGGAAGGCAGTGGGCACACCTCAGGAAAACTCCAGAAACAGAGCTTCCTCTGAATGTTACTTCTACAAACTGCCAGGAAGAGTACAACGTAGACTCTTAGAAGGTTAGTCTTAAAATATGATGGATCTGAGGATCCCCAAGATGATCCGATGGGTAAAGGTACTTGGAACCAAGTCTGACGATCTTAGATCAATTCCCAGAACATACGTGGTGGATGGAGAAAGCCAATTCCCAAAAGTTGCTCTCTGACCTCCACATGTGCCCCTGACACCATCCAGTAAATAAATATTTAAAAAAATTAACATGGTGAATCTGGGGCTGGGGCTCTAGCTCAGTTGGTAGAGCACTTCCCTGGCATGCAGGGAGCTCTAAGTTCAGTCCCAGCACTGCATAAATTAGACATGGTTATAACCTTGCACACCTACACCCTCAGCACTGGAGAGGTAGAGGCAGGGCCAGAGTTTCAAGGTCATCCTCCATTAGTAAGTTGGAGGCCAGCCTGGGCTACACGTGATACTGTCCTTAAAAAATAAATAAGTAAAAAATAAAATAAAAGGATGAATCTTTGCCAGGTGTGATAATACAACTCTGAAACCCTAGCACTCAGGAGGCAGGAACAGGATTCTTCCAAATTCTAAACCAGCTTGGTCTATACATTGAGACCCTGTTTCAATGCTCATCTCCACTAAAAAAAAAAAAAAAGGAGCAGATTATTTGGAGGCAAAAGCTACGGCATTTGTTATAACAGGTGAGCTGTTCAGCTGTGGCCTTCACACTCAACCTTTCTGCCTCCCTTCCCATGTACAGAAGGCCTGGCCCCCAGTGTGTGTCACTGAAGCTAGATTCTTGGGTTCAAAAGCAGTGAAAGTCTGTCTGGACCTAGAGGGGCACAGGCTGAAAGGACCAGAGTCGGCAAGAACACACCCGACACCAGATTCTTAGCACACAGGAGATGTTTTTGTCCCAGAGGGGCAAAGGGCAAGGAACAAGGGAGAAGGGGGAAAGGGAAAGAAAGGGGCATTTGCCCCAGAGGGACAAAGGATTGCCTCTGGATAGGGTAGAGACAGATGTGGCCCTTAGGCAAATGGCCAGTGGGAAGGTACAGTTAGAGAAGGGTTGGGGTGGTTGTCTCCCATTGGCTGGGAGGAGAACAAAGGACATGTGGACTTTTTGGGGAGAGAGGTGGGGGTAGCGGTGGGGTGCTGTGGAGGAATTTCTGTGAGTAAGGCTGGATCTTAACTTATATCTGGTTGTTCTCTTGTGACCCATTCCCATCTTGGGGTTATGTGGGAGATGTACTAACACAGACTAGCCTTTTCCATTAGGACATCTGCTTGAGGTAGATAGAAGACACAGCTCTGAGCAAGTCAAGTGGTGGCTCCTCAAAAAAGGAGACTTGGTCCTGATTGCTTCGTGTGTAGGCTCAGTTGTACGCAGTGAGTAGGTCAGCTTTGGGGATCAGGGCAAAGCAGGTATTCAGGAGCTGTGCTACTAGGGTGTGTTTGCAGAGCTGTGGATCTGACTTTGGAACTGCATGTGAATCTTGGCTTTGCTGTGAACATGCAAACAGATATAACCTGTGCAAGCCCTGTCCCAGCAAATAATTGCTTTATCCTTCTTTTTGGGTGGTCCTGTCGGTCCCACCAGAATCTTTCCTTGATCTTTGCAAGAGAGAGGTTTCAGGTGGGCTGTAGCTCAGCTGGTAGAGTACTTGTCCCGGGTTTGGTACCCAGCATTATGGAAATCAGGTGTGGTAGCACCTAGGAGGTAGAGGCAGGAAGATCATAAAGAAAGGCAGGGTCAGCCTCCACTTAACATAGTGGGTTGGAGATCAGCATAGAATACATGAGACCCTGTTTTTAAAAGGAAAAACGTTCAAAGAAAATGAATGAAGACTATCTTTTTGTTTTGGTTTGGTTTTGATTTTGGAGACCTGTCTCCACTTCGTAGCCTAGGCTAGCTTGGAACTCACAGTATAGCCCAAGCTCATTCAGCCGGCATGCTGCGGCCTCCTGAAGGCTGATCACAGCTGGGAGTTGCTGTGCCCAGTTTAGGACTGTTCTTTAAACTTGGATCTCAGGTTTTCCGAATGCGATGGCTGTTTCCCTCGCTACTAATTATGAAAAACGCTAACAAACAAGGGAACATAAATACCTCATTTAAAACCAAAACAACAACGAAAAGGGAATAAAATGAGTGAATGCTGCACTATTGAGTATTCTTCTAACGTGAGAGAGTTTTCCCACCCACTGCCAGTGAGTCACAACTCCACCCATTATAATTTTACACATCGGATGGCTGGAGGAATTGGAAGGATTTCCCACAAACAAACTTGAGACTCCATTATGTTAGTCTTTGATTCTCTCAGCCTACGTTCCTATCATGCTAGATATAATAGGGCGAACTGGTATTGGACATTGGTACTGATGGCTCAGCACCATCTTGTCAGTAATGCCAGTATGGTGGGCAGTAAGAACGGTCCTGGATGCTTTTCCTGACTGGAATGACTGGTGGTAGCTGTATGTGATGGTTATTGTGAACCACATAACACATCCAACTCAGCCAGGCTTGGTGGCTCATGCCTGGAATCCCAGCACTTGGGAGGGTTAGGCAGGATTATCATGGTGAGTTAGAAGCCAGCTTGGGACTACACACTAGTGAGTCCCAGGACAACCTGGCTGTAGAGTGATAAAAAGAAAACAACATGTCTGTATCATCTGTGTCTGTGTCTTCATCTATATTTAATCTCTAGCTCAATCAAAATTCAAGGTATTCTCAACTTCCCCTTGGCAGGATGCTAGGAAATCTGTAGTCGTTCCAGTGCCATCCTACATGCAGAATCATTTCAGTAGAAAGCAAAAGTGATCTTAATTGATGGTGATGAAACGATTTTACCTTTGCGAGATTTCAGAAACATATGTGGGAACATATGGCCGTGCAGTCCTTCCTGGACCAGGAAGGGGTCTGTGCCAGCCCAGCAAGCTTTAGTCAGCAAGGTGGGAGGGGTCAGGGTCACGTTGCTCTGTTCAGACTGCAGGTCCTCAGGTAAGCAACTATGAAATCAGGACGCGGGAAGAACAAAGACAGCCCAGGCAGTGCTGCAATGGGCAGTGAGAATACTCCTGGGAGCTGCCAGAGAGGCTCTCCGTACAGTGCTCTAAACAAACCTGCTTCCTTCAAGAAAGAAAAGTGTGTGTGTGTGTGTGTGTGTGTGTGTGTGTGAGAGAGAGAGAGAGAGAGAGAGAGAGAGAGAGAAGGAGAGAGAGAGAGAGGTGTGAGGGGGAGAGGGAGAAGAAAGGGAGAACCAGACTGGGCTACATAGTGAGACCATGTCTCCAAGAAACCACAATAATAATAATTAATAATAATATAAATGGTCTCCAATGGTTTGACAATGTTTTTGACAATGTTTTGAACTTTTCAGCTTCATGGTGGTGTGGAGGCAAAGCACCACCAGAAACATTATACTTCAAATGCGGAGTTTTCATCTTTCCCAGGATAGCAGGCTGTGGCCTGACACTACCTTGCGATGCCAGGATGCCCCAGAGAGTCACAGCCCCCAGCCCACCATGAGATCCTGAAGGTCAACAATTGCTGTTCCATACTTCGTATTTTGCCAGCAGCTTTGAAATACGGGCATTCAATAAATGACTCGAGATATTCAATGCTTTATTATAAAGTAGGCCTTGAGTTTGGTGACTGTGCCCAGTTGTAGCTTAAGTAAGAGTTCCAAGCATGTTGGAGCTGGGCAAGGAGAAACTAGGGTGTTGGCTAGCTTAGGGGTATTCAGTGCATTTTTCTCTTAGGATAGCTCTGCTGGGTTTACTGGGATGTCGCCACTGTAAGCCAGGGAGCTTCTTCACTCACTTGTAAAGTCTACAAAATTGTCTAGTTTTTAAAAGGTTCTACCCTGGTTTTCTAAAAACCAGTGTGCCTTGGGTGCTTGACAGATTAAGAAATGATATTTGTGTATCTGGTGGAATCTCAGAGAGGCCATTTGGATTTCCTCTGACAGGAGACCACGAAGGGGAAAGCAGTAATGGTCATTTACTTTGTTCCAAGCACATCATTATCTCAACGAGTCTTTAAAACACCAGTGTATGGTGGGTGGTATGTTTGCTTTATTTAAACATTAGGAAATTAAAATGGAAGAGTCTTGCTTCAGATCACACAGCTAAGATACAGGGGATCTTTTTAATTCTAGAGCACATGTCTTCCACTATAACGTGTAACTTCCTGGTGTGGCAGGTGGAAACTCTCCTGTTTCCACATAGAAGGGTAGCAGTGTATTTGTGCCCATATAGTTGAACTCACATATCTATTATTCTAATACGGAAGAACATTTAATTTCATGGAAATGAGTTATAAACAGTGTTGTGAGTTAATTAAATAGCACAGCTGTTCTGGTGGCTACAAACATCACCACAAAAGTGTCAGCACACAAGCACAATTTAGAGAGATAATATTTACACTGATCTCAGCAACAGAGTATGGCTGAGTCACAGCTGAGCCAGTGTGTACTTGCTTCTCCTAAAGTCTACTTATTAGAAAAGCAAGAGACAGAATGCTACTGGTACAAACACGTGTCACAGCAGGCTCTGTAAAATATAACAAATCGAACTAAAAGAGGGAGTAGCCAGTCCAACAGTAACTAAAAATTAAACAAGAAGAATACGGTCAATTTAAAATTCTAAGGAAATCTGGGTGTGCTAGCTCACACCCATCATCTCCACACTCCAGAGGCAGAGCCAGGAAGGTCTCTGAGTTTGAGGCCAGCCTGGTCTATATAATGAGTTCCAGACCAACCTGGGCTACATAGTGAGACTCTGTCTAAAGAACAAAAGGAAGTAATAGCACAAAAGACCCAATCAACAGTCAGGACTGATGCTTTGCCAGCTAGGTCTGCTCACACCCCCCCCCCACCAGCCAGGTCAGCCCCTCTTAGTGTCTGAGCAGCAGGACGGGATTGGCGGTTGCCAAGGCTATCCTGGCAGCGAGGGTTCTTAGTGAAATCACTGAAATATGACATTTGTGAACAAAGTCCAGTAACATCTCACTTTTTGCTGATGAATATCACAATTCAGTAATGACCAAATTCATTGATAGATAACTAGAGAAAATGAAAGATTAAAAAAATCATGAATTTTAGTGTGGATTTTTCACTGGTGCAGAATTCCTGAGGGAGTGAGTGGTGGACAGAAAGAGACTCTGTTTCTGTGGCCCAAGAAACAGACTCTGGGGAAACGCCTCTATGGTGCAATCTAGTTTATTGTGTAGGGAATCAGGTTTTTATGGAGAAAGTAGGGTGGTACAGAGGGAGAGGTCCAATAGCACTGGTCTTGCTTACTAGACACTTCAATTAGCCTATGTAAAGTTTGCTAACCACAGTAGCTAGAATAATTAAAAAGCATAAACCAGAACAGCCTATTTTCTGCTTAAAGCTGTCCAGTGGTCCTGCCACATGAAAGTTCAAATCCTTCCTCTTGTCCTCAGATTTCAGGCAAAATACTGACAGGCATAACTGCTGAAACTTGAGCTCAGGTTCAGTTTCCTAGCATAACTCTGGACAATGTGTTTTAGCTTCTCTGTGCCTTACTTTCCTATCTCTAAAATGGGGAGAACAGTACTATCAATTTCATGTTCTATCATGAAATGATATGAGTCCTGCATCTTCTAATAGGGAGGTAGAAGACATGAGGTTGCTGTGCATTATGGGAAGGCTAGAGACAGAGGGAACTTGGAGGACTGCAGGGCAATGGCCTTGGTGAAAGGCTGAGCTGCAGCGTGCAGAATAACAAGGATAGAGTACACAGCAGAGCTCCAGGAGAAAAGTACCCCCAAACCGGTCGCCAGGACACTCATAATGTCGGATTCTGCAAAGCTGATCTGCTACAGGCACTCCTGTTCTGACACTGTCTCCAAGAATTCTCGTCTCACTGCTGTTCCTGCAAGCTCTGCATGGATGCCATGGGATGGCAGCCTCCTCCTGTGGTCCAGACCCCCAAAGCCCATGCATACTTCAAAATACTCCCAACCCCAGCCTCGAAATAGTGTTTTCAGCAATTTCAGTTGACCCCACTCCTATACACACATTATCTCCACATTCTCTGAAAGCTCTTCTGAGTCTGGTGTACCCTGAACTGGGGAGGCCTCTCACCGGATGGGCTTTTTGGACAAAGTCATCAGCGTGTGGGCCCTAGTGCTGAGGTCACGGCTGCTGCCGTGTGTGGCTCCTGTCAAGGGAAGAATGGGCCTCACCTCAAAGTGGGATCTTTTATTCTTCTATGACCCTACCAGCCAAAGATGGTCATACATAGTTCATCAACTGTGGCGACCACGACACCTCATCTATTCCATGGACATAAGCATGGTGTCACCTGGCCACTTTCGACATATATGACAAAGGGAGTTTTGCAGTCTGGGAGTCCCTGGAGAGTAGCAGGTCTGAATCATGGTATCTGGGTGCAAGGAGGAACAGTCACCCTCACTGAAGCTGAAGAAGCCCTGTGATGACTGGCTCTAGAAAATGAACCTACTTTCCTATCTCTAAAACGGAGAGAATAGTACTATCAATGCCATGTCACTACCGGGATTAAGTTTATTGCTTCCCTTGAACTACCAAGAATGTCTGGACCTCAGTATACCCTCAGGAAGTGCTCATTTTACCTAGGGTTGCAGTAATGTTTGAGTGAATTAAGCAACCCAGGTCTGAGTGTGGCAGAGCAAGAATGTTTGCCTAACATGTTCAAGGCCCTGGGTTCAATGCAGAGAGACTCAGCTCAGCACCTCAGCTGAGACGGCTCAGCCTGTCGTAAGTGTTCTGTTCTTTTTATATTTCTTGTCGCTGCTTATTTAAAGTATGGAAACGCTCCCATCAACAAATGAATGAACAGACAAAATAGGAACAGGCATATAACTATTTCCATCCTTAACGGGAAGGAGATTGTGTCACATGCTACCACACAAATGGCACGTGAACAGAAGCAACACAGTGGCAGAATGCTAAGAATACTGAAACGCCACTGAGAAGCCCCTTTAAAAAGGACTACCGATTTTATTGTAACAGTAACAAGTTGGTGGTCTAACCAGTTGTGGGGAGCTGACACAGGAGAGCTGAGAGCTCCAGGCTAGCCTGGGCTACTTGGAAAGATCTTATTGCAACAACACCAATAACCAACCAAAGGATACAATCTAAAACCCTCTCCGTTTGTCAAGTGTTAGTAAAGTGTTAAAGGAATATGCATACTTGTCTGGGAAGGCAGTTAAAATGCCCCTTCCTTTTCCAACTACACGTAAGAGCATGCATTATCTCTTTTTTTCGTTAGACTTGCAACAGGCCAAGTGTGGAAGCGGACGTAAGGGCCTAAAAGATCTCAGAGCACAAGCAATTCTACTCACTATTTTTCTTTTTCTTTTTGGTTTAGATAATACAGTTACTTTTCACACACACACACACACACACACACACACACAAAAAAAAAAAATCTAATTCATATTAGTAATTACAAAGGATGTAGTGGGAGAGTTTTTTTTAAAAAACAAATTAATGTGTAAAAGTTTTTTTGTTTTTGTTTTTTGGCTTGAACTTCTAATATAATGATTATCAAATGCTAGAACCCATATGAATACTTCAGAATTTACAGTCTTTAGTAATGTAGAGTCTTGAGGGTCAAAGAGTTTGAGAACTGGTTCCCTGCCTTCTGCGTGTATCACCACAGTTCCTTCCAGGACGGGGGCGGGGGTGGGGGTGTGTGTGGAGGTGGGGTGGGGGGGGCCTCCGGTGTGTACCATGACACTTCCTGAGATGGAGTGGTCATCCCTGGTGCAGCTAGGGTTATTTTGGGTCCACTTTGCCTGCTAAGAAATTCTGGCTGTGAGTCAATATGCCTCTTGACCAGTGGTCCCCAGCAATTTATCTTAGAACCCACTTTTAGGGTTGGAAGATAACATCTGTTGCCCTCACTAGTGTCCTTAGAGGGAATCAATAATCCTTTCTTTCAGTGGCTCAGGAGCAGATTAATTCTTCTGAGTCAGCCAGGAATTTGGAGGCAGCCAGAGATTTTGGAGCGAGAGAATTCGCAGCTGCTTTTCTAGGAGCCGGATAACTCCCAGTCTCACGCCAAATCCGAGAGACCCATGTTGTTGTTTTTCCCAGTAAGGTAACCTTTTCTGTCATAAATTGCACATGCTCATTTAAAAAGTTAAAGGAATATATAAAAAGAAGTGCTTTGAAAAGAAAAAGTGGTCATAATTAGTCCCGGGTTTCTTATCTTGGCAGCGCTCTCTTTTCAGATAGTCGGGGCACACACTCTGCCCTGGTCTTAGGAGTGGATTGGCTCCTGAGTGTCAGAGCAAGGCAGTTGTTGGTCAGTCCAAAGGCCGGGTAGGGCAGCCAAGGAGGGGTGCTGGGAAGAAGCAGGAGGGAGAGGGCTCTGCTGTCAGAAAATGAATGACCCATATCCTCTTCCAGCCACTGTCCAGAGAGATCAGAGAGGACACGTACTCCCCTAAGGTAAGGAGTGATACATTTCTTCCTGTATTTTCTTTATGGTGAAATTTGAAATTCCTTTAGGAATTCTACTTCTAAGAATCAGTCCTAAGGAAATGATGAGACATTTAGGCAGCATGATTCGTCTGCCATTATTAATGAAACTTGGAAACGAACTAAATGTTTGAAATGGTTCATTTCAAAACTCTGTGGTTGTGTGCTTTAATCTGGCTAAGAAGGATCGACATTTGTATAGTCTTTAGAGGCACAGGAAAAACAAACAAAGACCTAGGTACCTGGTTATAGGTGTATGGATCCAGATACTTTGGCATCCTTATTTTGAGCTCTGTTCTTCCTTCCAAAACTTCCCTTGCCTTTTCCTCCCCTCCTTCCTCTCCTTTGCTCTCCCATTCCCTCTCCCATTCCCTCTCCCATTCCCTCTCTCTCTCTTTCTCTTTCTCTCTCTCTCTCTCTCAAGACAGGGTCTTCTCCTAATGTTATCCTACTCTCCTCATAGAGTCTCATAGATTAACTAGTGCCTAGCCCAATCCTCAACAGAGAGGCTCCCTATGGCAGCTGAAGGGAGCAGATGCAGAGGCCCAGGGCCAAACAAAATGGAGAGCTCAGGAACTCCACAGAAGAAGTGGGGAAGGAATTGCTGGGACCAGAGGGGTCAAGGACACCAGGAGTACGAACCCCATGGAGTCAACTGACCAGCACTCTTATGAGTTCACAGAGCCTGAAGCGGCAGACATAGAACCTGCTGGGTCCCCCCAAATAAGTCTTGAGGACACCTGGCCTGGTGCAGAACTCATACAGACTGGAGTAGGGGTGTGCGTCCCTGAAGCTCTTGCTCATCCTTGAGAACCTCGTCCGTCCCCCTACTGGGTTGCCTACTACAATCTTGAAGTAGGGAATTGTGCTGACCCTGTTCCGTCTTGTGTATGTTTGAGCAGTAACCCTGGGACTGCTCTTTCTTGGGGAAAGGCAGGGTGGGAGTGGAAGGATTGGGGGGTAGATCTCGGGGAAAGGGAAGATGGGGGGGACGTGGAGGAGTGAAGGGAGGAGTGGAAAGGTGCTGGAATGTATTATATGAAAGAAGACAAATCTTTTAAAATTCTAATTTAAAAAAAAAGACAGGGTCTTTTCACTCAACAGTGAGGCAAATAGAACAATTGTTTTGTTTTGTTTTTAAACTTTATTTACTTGTTTGCATGTGAGAGAGTGCCATGGTGCATATGTGGAGGTTAGGGGACAACTTTTAGTAGGGTGTTCTCTCCTTCTCAGATGTGGGCCCTGGGGTCAAACTCAGCTTGAGCTTGGGTAGCAGGCAGGCACCTTTACCCACTGAGCTGTCTTGATGGCCCAGGGCTTTAGGCATGCCAGACAACTGCTCAGCTACTGAGCTTTTCTCCAGATTCCCAGGATGGTGTTGGACTCCTGGACTCAAGTGAACCTTAGTCTCCCCTCTAGCACCTGAAGTTCTCGGACTACAGGGGTACAAAATGGTGCTGGTTCTTTTTCCAGTTCTTGATTCTTTTTTTCTTTTATTGTATTTCATTAAAAAAAAAAAATCAATCACGGGGCTGGAGAGACAGCTCAGTGGTTATGAGCACTGGCTGCTCTTCCGGAGGACCCCAGCACCCACATGACAGCTCACAACTGTCTGCAAATGCAGAGGATCTGACGCCCTCATACAGACAAACATGCCGGCAAAACACCAATGCAAATGAAATAAAAATAAATAAACCATTAGATTTTTTTAAATCTCTCTCTCTTCCTTTCTTTCTCTCTTTCAGTGTGTATGTGGTGGCAACACATGCCACCTCAGTATTTTAAAGGGCAGTACTGGCCCAGGATTCACAATAGCTTACTGAAACTTGTTCATGTTCCTGTTGTGTATGCAAAGGTTATTCTTTATCAAAGCTGGCAGGAAAAAAATGAAAACACTGGACATGGTAACATATCTATCATCCCAGCACTTGAAAGCTGAGATATGAAGAGCTAGAATTTAAGGCTAGCCCAAGCTACATAGCAGGACTCTGTGTCAAAATCCAACAGCCAAAAACCTATTCTTGCCATTATGCAGATGAATATTCTGGTGGAAAGCCAAAGCACTCACACAAAGTCAGAAAGACTAATGTGGGACCCGGGACAGAGCAAGTGGGAGTCCTGTTTGCTCTTCCCATTCTAACTCACTGAAAGGCTTTGCCCTCTGCCGTGGGTTGGAGCTGACTCCCTACACGCTGATGAGAAGAATTCTTGGCTCCAGCTGCTGAGTTGGACACGTCATAGGGTAGAAATGCCACACAGGGCCACAGAGCCTCTGATTCAGCTGCTGCTATCTTCCCAGTTCCTCTCCTAGGCCCAGCCATGGCTGCTGTTGGTAAAATGCAGTTGGTAGAAGCATTGTATGAGTCACCATCTTCTTGGGTCTTAGGTCCTCAAGTGTAACAGGTATTTCTCTTGCCTGGTTCCCTCATCAAACCAAGTTGGGGGGGGAAAGTAGGACTATACAGACCATAAGAAGGATTGGTCCCAATCATCACTGGCATTATTGCTCTGTGGGTTGTATGCTGCTTATCTCTGTATCTCAGTTTCAGCCCAGATTCAGCTCCACAGTGAGCCTGCCTGGTGGGTAGGCTCCTGGGAAACTGCAGGATCTGGTTCTGGGTTTAAACCATCCATTTCAGTTTTTATAGAGTGTGTGTTAAACTCAAAATTAATGTTTTTTATTTTCTACTCTTGCAAAAGTTTTGTTTACTTAGTGTGTGATATGTGCACATGGGCACATGAATGTGCAGGTGCGTACACCCTTGTGTGTATACCAGTGTGTGTGCACATGGAGGCCAGAGGCATGCCTAGAGCATCCCTTTTAAGGGAGTCACTGGCCAACAAGGCCCCCAGGATCCCTTATTTTCTGCCTCACTAACTCTGGGGTTACAGATGTGCCAGGGGCTGGAAAATGACTCAGGTTAAAAGTACACACTGCTCTTGCAGAGGACCTGAGTTTGGTTCCCAGCACTCATGTCAGGCAGCTCATTAACAGCCTATAACTCCAGCTCCAGGGGAATTCAACATGTCTGGCTTTCATGAACACCTGCATTCATATGCATTGTGGTGGTTTGCATGAGAACGGCCCCCATAGGCTCATGTGGTTGAATATTTGGTCCCCAATTGGTGGAACTGTTTGGGAAGGATTAGGAGGTGTGGTCTTGTTGGAGGAGGTGTCTGGGGCTGGGGAGAAGGGGGTGGGAAGTGGGGGGGATAAGGTGGTGGTGGAAAGGGAGCAGCTTTGAGGTTTCAAAAGCCTAGGCCATTCCCGGTATTCTCTCTCTGCCTTCTACTTGTTTATCAAGATGTAAGCTCTCAACTAGTCCTCCCATCATGCCTTTGTTCTGCCAACCTAGGCTCTGACCCTCTGAAATGGCCCAATTAAACACTCTTTTATAAATTGCCTTGTTCATAGTGCTTTGCCACAGCAATAGAAAAGTAACTAAGACACATACATATCCCTTCATACACATGGTTTTAAGTAAATAAATACATAATTTTTTTTTTAAAACCCACCAATGTATACCAGTGTCCCTGGCTTTTATGTGGGTGTTGGAGATTCCAATCCACACCCTAGCCCCAGTCTAGTATATTTTAATGACCTTTTTCACCAAAATTATTTCTATTTAAAAGTAGATTTAACTTAAAAAAAAAAGTTTAGAAACTTGAAAAATGGCTCAGGGGTTAAAGCAAGTCCTGCTCTTGCAGGGGACCTGACTTGGGTTGCCAGTGTCCACACTGGGTGGCTCACTCTCAGCCATCTGTAACGTCGCCTCCGGGGACTCCACATCCTCTTCTAGACTCTGCAGACACTGTACTTACACACACACATCATACACAGACAAACGTAGTCACACATCATTTAAAAATGATAAAATATTTTTTAAAGTTTCAAAGACACAAATACTAGCTGAGCGTGGTGGCACACACCTTTAATCCAAGCACTCAGGAGGATCTCTGTGAGTTTGGGGCCAGCCTGGTCTACATTGAGAATTCCAGGACAGCCAGGGCTACATAGAGAGACCATGTCTCAAAAAAAAAAAAAAAAGGGGAGAAAAAAAGAAAGGAAGGAAGAAAGGAAGGAAGGACAATACAAACCCAAGATGTTGGGCTAGAGAGGTGACTCCGTGTAAGAGTACTTGCCGAGCCTCCACGCAGCTCTGGATTTGTTCTCAGCAATAGGCTCTTGGCCCTACCCTCCGGGGTTCCAAGGGCTCGTTTCCCAGCTGTTGAGGTTGCAGCCCACTCTGGGAGGGAATAATCAAGCACAGGCCAGGTGCCTCGGTTCCTGTGTTGTCTTCCCTTCCTTCCTGGTGCTCTGCTGTCCCAGCCTGAGGGCAGTGCCCTGGTCGCGCCGCTTAACCTACCTTTTCTCTGAGAAACCTGTTTTCTGGAAAGAGCTTATAAACTCATTCACTCTCAGAACAGATAACGACAATAAACTGCAGTAAAGCACACAGCTCTGTGATAGCAAGTACACCCATTCTGTTGCAGAGCAGTACCACCCACCTGTGGAGGTTACATCACCTTCCGGGCTGAAACCGGGTATCCGTTAAAAGCTCCCTATCCCCTTTCTCCCGCCCTGCTCTCCTGCCTGCCTCTAGGAATCTGACTACCTTGAATCAGTGAAATCGTACCATTTTTTTGCGGGGGGAAGGGCTGGCTTATTTCACATAATATAATGTTGCTTCATTCATATTATAGCATATGTCAGGATTTCTTTTCTTTAAAATTATTAAATTTTTAAAATTACATTTATTCATTTATTTTTCATGTAAGTGTGTATGGTTGTGGGGGGCTACATGCCACAAACACACATGCAGAGGTCAGAGGACAACTTTCAGAAGCCCAAATTTTCTCCTTCCACCATGTGGGTTCTGGGGATCAAATTTAGGTCATCTAGCCTGACAGCAAGTGCTTTGACCCACAAAGCTATCCTGCCACACTTCCTTTTTAGGGCTGAGTAATGTTCTAGAGTGTGTCTATGGTATATTTTGCTTCTCCAGTCATCCTCTGATGGATCCTTGGGTGAATACTTCAGATGGATGCTGTCTTAGTTATTGTTCTATCACTGTGAAGAAATACCATGACCAGGCAACTTATAAAAGAAAGCATTTGATGGTGGGGGGGCTTGCTTACAGTTTCAGAGGGTGATCCCATGTCCCATCATGGTAGGGAACATGGCGGCAAGAAGGCAGGCATGGCGCTGGAACAGAGGCTGAGAGCTTACATCTTATCCACAAGTAAGAGGCAGAGAGCGAGCCTGGGTCTGACGCCGGCTTTGAAGTTCCAAAGTCATACACCTCCTCCAACAAGGCCACACCTCCTAATTCCCAACCAGTTCCACTAACTGAGGGTCAGGGATTCAAACATCAACCCATGGAAGCCATTCTCATTCAAACCACCACAGATATCTTTGGGTTACTGTGAGTAGCACTCTATGAACGTGGGCATTTAGACGTCTCCTTAAGACTCTGCTTGCAGCTCCCAGAAGTAGAATGCCTGAGTCATAGAGTAGTCTTATTTTTAAAAACTGCCCTAAGATAGGGTCTAATTTTGTAGCCCACACTGGCCTGGAACATGCTATGTAACCCAGGGTGTCCTCAAACTCATATTGATCCTGCTGCCTCAATCTCCTCTAAGTGATGGGCTTTCAAGTAGAAGGCCATCATACCTCACATGCTTTCAATTTTTCATGTGTGTGTGTGCGGTGTACTTGTGTATGAGTTTGTGTGTATGAGGGTATCTGTGGACGTCTGTGTGCATGCATACATGTGTGCGTGGAGGCCTGAGGTTGACACTGGGTATCTTCAGGTGCTCTCTACATTACATTTTGAGGCAGGGACTCTTGCTGAATCCCAAGCATGAGGTTCTGGTTCTAGTCTTGCTAACTATCTTTCTCTGAGGATTCCCTGAATGTGAATCCTCTTGCAAGAGCAATGTGTGCTGTGTACAGCCGAGCCGTCCCTCCAACCCCGACCCAGCCTCATTTTTAATTTTCGAAGAAAAACATTTCTGTAGTTTTCCATGGTGGTGTCACCGTTTTACAGTTCTGTGGCTTTCCTGCGGAGATGCAAAAGAAACAACCAACCATCCTAAATAGGGAACAAGCCAATAAATGGGGAACAAGCAAGTCCAGCTCTGTGAACAAACAAGCTTTTTGGGGTTCTGTGCAGAAACCTGGCTGACTCTCACGCCAGCTGCACCACCTGAAAATCCCACCCCCTCTCAATTTTCTACCTCGTACTCTTTAGTGTGTCTACGAATAAGCCCAGCTGGGGCCAGAGGGTGTGGTGACTGGAATCCCAGGGGAGGGACGTGTGAGTTTCTTGTGACTCTCTTACTCCAATTCCCAGAGTGAATATTAACAGCTTCGTTACTATAGATCTAACAGGGCGCTTGCCACATTCAAGGAGCAGCAGTGAAAAAACCGTCAAGATCAAAGAGAAGGCCATATTTGGAGACTCTCAGAACATGCTGTACCACTGAAGAACAGCACCTGACTACGAGGAAACGGTCCTGAGAAACTACAGCTTAAAAACAGCCAAGCCAGGCCAACCTGCGCCTCTTCCCGTAACAGGAAAGCTGGAGGCAGCTGGTGCCTGGCCTAGGGTGATGACTCAAAAGCTATTCGTTGAAGATCTTTGTGATTTTTCTTGGCTTTTTCCTCATGGTTTCAGGATGGCTGCTTCTGCTGCAGACCCCACCTCTGTCTTTATGGAAAGAGGAAAGAGGAAGAAAGGGAAGACACCATTAGGAATAGAATTATTCTCTAGAGTTCTTCCCTCCTTGCTTTCCTCCATAGCTTCTATTCTTAGTTACAGAATCACCACAAACACAGCTTGAGACATGTTTGTTTATTCTCACAGTTTCTGTGGTCAGGTCTTGGGATTCAGTAGATTCCTTTTCACGAGTCCGGTGAGTTGCACTGTCTTCAAAGGCTTCCAGCTCCCGGTTGCCGTAGAAATAATTTCCTTGCAGCCTCAGAACTCAGTGGCATGATTCTTAAAGATCAGAACAACTGGAGTTTTATTTACATATTTATTTTGGTGTACGTGTGTCTGTATGTGCATGTGAGTGCGTGCACAGGTCCCGCAGCATGCATGTGAGTGTGTACACACATCTCACAGTATATATGTAGAGGTCAGGGGACAACTTTCAGGAGTCAATGAACTCCTTCTGCCATGTGGGTTCTAGAACTGAACTCCAGCTGTCAGACTTGGCAGCAAGTGCCCTTACCCCCTGAGCCCTCTGGCTGGACCCTGTGTGGTTCTGTATACATAAAGAAGACCCGGGGACAGCTGTGCCCTTTGGAATGAGCTCACCTAGACTTTGATAAGTAAATGCCATTCTTCACTGAAAGGCATCAGAGCCTTTTAGGAAAATGGCAGTTGAAGGACTGGGTCAAAGAAAGTAGAAGAGATTCTAAGACATCTTAGACCACAAAGCAGGAAAGTGCTCAAAGAATAACGGGAATCTATCAAAAGCACACTAAATTCTACAGCTATTTTGAAGAACAGTGTGGCAATTCCTTATGAAGCTAAGCAGTGCTTATCCCACAACACATCTACTACTTCTAAGTGTTACCCAGTAAAAATTAAAGACATATGTATTTGAAGAGTCACTGTAGTATTAATCAAGTAGACAAATACTTGAAATGTCTATTGATAGGAGATAAACAGACTGTGATAAATATGTAGAATGGAATACTATTCAGCAGTATAAAGGGAACACTAACTGACAGGACACTAACTTCAAAAACATGAGGGCTAGTGGTATAGTTCGGTGGTAGAGTGTTTGCCTGCAATACACAAGGTCCTGTGTTCAAGCCTCAACATGGCAAAAATATTATGAAAGAACCAAACCCAAAGAAGTACTTACAGAATGAAATTCTAGAGCAAGCAAAAGGAACTTATAGAGACGGCAAACAGATCACTGATTTCTGGGATGAGGTGGGGGGGGGTTTGGGAGATTGACTGCAAAGGGGCATAAGGGAACTTTCTGGGTCAGATAAACATTTGTCACTCATGAGGCAAAACATTTAAAATACATGTACTTTGTTTTATGCAAGTTCTACCTCAATACTGATAGTTTAAAAAACTTGAACAAATTATTCGAATAGGTACTTTACTAAGGAAGAAGTGTACCCAGGCTGGGCATGGTGACCAGGAGGAGTTCACTGTCAGCTTCAACTACATAGTAAGTCTGAGACCAGCCTGGCCTACATGAAACCCTGTTGTAAAAAATAGTTAGGTATGGTAGTGCACGTCTTTGATCCCAGTACTTGGGAGACAGGGACAGGTAGATGTCTGTGAGTTCCAAGCCAGCCAGACCTACATCATGAGACCTTGTCTCAAATTCAGTCAAACAACCAATCAAGCAACCATACACAGGTGTTCGGCTACCTTAGTAACTAAAAGAATGTAAATTGAAGCAAGAACACACCATCACGCTGACCATGCTAAATAAATACTGTACTGACTATAATAGATAAAATAACAAAGACTGCTCATCCCAAGTCGTTGAGGCTATGGAGTAATTAAATTTCACATGCCTTCTAGACGGGAGTGTAAACAAGTTTGGCTTTAGCTACTAAACTTGGCTTATAGGATGAACCTATAAATGAAACCTAAGCAGACACTTCCAGAATCTCATTGCCCGAGCCCATTTCTGATTTCAGCTGCAGCCCTGGACAGTTCCAACCTTCTCTACGCTGAGACAAGGACCTAATGTTCACCACAAAACTTCCTCTCTCTCCTGCAGGGACTTCTCTGGTATCAGATTGTGAGAAGGACTTCGGAGCAAAGCCGTGGAGTCTAGGGTCATAGCCAGCGGGGGGGGGGGGGGGGGGGGGGCGGGACACCCTTAGGCGATGAGGAATTCCTGCAGTGGAAAAGGCTCCTCTCTCAGGTGGTCTCTTCTAGGAAGCCCTCTGCATGTTTCTCCTGGGTTCTCACACACTCCCAATCTTAGTTAGGGTTTCTATAGCTGTGAAGAGACATCATGACCACGGACATCTCTTATAAAAGAAAACATTTAATTGGGGCTGGCTTACAGCTCAGAGGTTTAGTTCATTATCATCTTGGTGGGAGGCATGGCGGCAGGCCAGCAAACATGGTGCTGGAGAGGAGCTGAGAGTTCTACATCCAGATCGGAAGGCAGCAGGAAGAGGGAGTGAGACTGGACCTGGCTTGAACATCTGGAACCTAAGAGTCCACCCTCAGTGACATACTTCTTCCAACAAGGACACACTTTCTAATAATGTTACTTCCTTTGTGCCAAAGGGGGGCATTTTCATTCAAACCACCATGCTCCCCATTGGCTTCCCCTCCTTCCCAACTACTCCTGTTTTCTGGGATCACCTCCTCAGTGAATGACTTGCTTTCAAGTATTTATCTCAGGTTCTGATTTTTTGGAAATTCAGGCTTAGATATTTGATGCCTCAAATGACCCTCACCTTAGGATGGAATTCTGGGACTTAATAGTCACTGATCAGATGGCAATAAGGGTCTCATTGCTGGTAGCTGACTAGTGATAAGCCCCTGGCACACTCTGTCATCATAAGGGCCAAGGCTCTTTCCTGAAGCCATATTGGAAGTATAAGTGGAAGAAGCAACACATACAATCTTGTGATAGGTATTGGCAAGATGATGCAGTGGGTAAAGACGTTCACCACCAAGCCTGATGACCTGAATTGATGTATGGACCCATGTATGGAACACGCTAGAAGGAGCAGACTGACTTCTGAAAGTTGTCCTCTGGCCTCCACACACACCCACTACGGCACATGTGCCCCGTCTCCCACATATGCATAGAACAAACAAATAAATGTATAAAAAGTGTTTTGTTTTGTTTTTAAATAAGTCATGTCATAGCCCTAGCCTAGCACAAGGATTCCCAATCTCTCTTTCTCTTTTTTTTTTCACTTGTCCTTATAAGAAGAAAGAAAAATCAAGGCTGTCCTCGTTGGGATTTCTACTGCTGTGATGAAACACAAGGACCATAAGCAAGTTGAAGAGGAAAGAGCATATTTGGCTTACACTTCCATCACTGAAGGAAGTCAGGATAGGAACTCAAACAGGGGAGGCACCAGGTGGCAGGAGCTGGTGCAGAGGCCATAGGGGTGGGGTGCTGCTCACTGGCTTGTTCTCTATGTTTTTTGCTCAGTTTGCTTTCTTATAGAACCCAGGACACCAGCCCAGGGTTGGCCAAACCCACAGTGGCCTGGGCCCTCCTCATTGATAACTAATTAAGAAAATGATCTACTTACAGCTGGATCTTCTGGAGGCATTTTCTTAATTGATGTTCCCTCCTCTCAGATAACTCTAGCTATGTCAAGTTGACATAAAACTAGCCAATACCAAAGCTTTCCTACTCAGATAAATATTAAATAATAGAATTTTTATCAAACAGTACTGAGCCCCACGTGTCATACAGTATTATAAGATCTAAACATGTTCTGTGTACGTATGTACCAATTTCCATCCCTTTTGGAGAAATCTCTGCCCTGCCGAGAGGGTGCGCTCTAGTGCTTGTGTGGTATGGGGACAGTGTCACTTACAATTTCATGTAGTTGGTTGTGTTTTGTTAGCAATCTTGAGCACCTGGAAAAAAATCCCAGGCTCAGGCTACTCACTCGTCTATGAATTCAGGACAGAAAATCAAATCCAGAAAACTTCCGTGGAAGACTGAAAGACAACAAACCCCTCTCTTCTTTGGCAGCTGGGAGAGCAGACTATGATGGAAGTGATGTCCTGAAAGCAGGGCGGTGGTACTGCACACCTTTAATCCCAGCACTCAGGAGGCAGAGGCAGGTGGGTCTCTGAATTCAAGGCCAGCCTGGTCTACGCAGTGAGTTCCAGGACTGCCAGGGCTACACTCTGGGATCCTGTCTCCAAAACAAAAACAAATGAACAAAACAACAAAGCCAAACCAGAAGAAAGTGATGATTTGAATGAAGAGCTGGGTGCGAAGGGCCA
The DNA here is from genome assembly GCA_026225945.1 of Cricetomys ansorgei. Lineage (NCBI taxonomy): Eukaryota > Metazoa > Chordata > Mammalia > Rodentia > Nesomyidae > Cricetomys > Cricetomys ansorgei. Next base: position 3,310,702 of record JAMJFZ010003206.1, read on the forward strand.
CACCTGTAGTCCCAGCACACGGGGGACTGAGGAGGGAGGAGCTTGACTTTGGGGCTAGCTCTGGGCTACATAGCAAGACCCTGTCTCAAAAAACAACGAAAGACAGTGTAGCAGGTGCTAGAGATGTCTTGATGATTTGCTTAGGCAGGGCGTCAGGGGCTGCACAGCAAGCACTATCTAACAGTCGGGGAGGACACACTGGGCTTGATGCAACTTCTAGCAAACACTCCCTCCACACAGACAAGCCCTACCCTTGATTAATTTCCCTCGACGGTGGAACAAATGATCACATGTGCAGTGGTCTAAAACCATACACGCTTGCTATTTTACAGAGACGTAGTTCAGATGTCCAATATGGATATATAAATGAGTTGAAACCAAGGCGCCAAGATGGTTGAGTTCCTTTCTGGAGAATCCAAAGGAAGATTTATTTTCTTGCATTTTTCCATCTTTTGCAATCTGCTTTCAAGAGCAGAGCAGTTCCTATCTCAAAATCCGTATTTAATCGCATCTGCAAGTGCTTTGTCATGGAGGGTGCCACACTTGCTGTTCCCAGCGGTCAGAATACAACATGCTGGAAAAGCTACTTGCCTGCCTTGGAGACAGTGCAAAGATAGTGTAGATTAGGGTGAATCCCCTGGGTTGTGATCCTAGGATAAATTGCACTTTGTACACATGCCTCTGTTTCCTCCTCAAAGGACAGGAGGAACAGGATGAAACCTCAGAGGGTTGTTAGAGGTTTGTTTAGGGAGATAGTGTTAATGAAGTGCTCAGGACAGTACCCAGCACATAGTAAGCATTTATTAAATACGTTAAATACGGGGTCTCTGGATCTCAGAGGGATTTGTCTGTCTCTGCTTTTTGAACACCAGGATTAAAGGCCTATGCCATCACCCAGGCAGTTAAATATATTTTTAACAGATTGATACTATATATCACGCACTGCTAAAGGTGTGGTAGATACAGATAGAAATAAGACTTGTGTAACTGATAGAGTTAGATATACAGTTACAGTTACTACACCTTGTACTGCTTGGGATACAGGTGAGTTGGTATACTTGGGAGGTTGAGGCAGGACTGCCACAAGTTCTAGGCCAGCCAGGGAGGAACCCTAAAAGAAAGTTGTGTGTGTGTGTGTGTGTGTGTGTGCGTGTGTGTAGGTATGGAAGGGTTATAATAGCTATGTTTAGGAAACCTTAGAAATATTAGCCAAATTCCTAAACAAATGTGGTATTAGAGTTTCACTTTGTAGAATGAATAGGTGTGGTCCAGTCAGATAAGCAGGGAAGAACACCTTGAAAGGAATAAGAATGTTAGAGACTGTTAGGTAGTATTCTGATGTGGCTGGAGCAAAGGGAGGGTGTGAGATGAAACCTGATCAGCTGGTGTTGGCAGCCAGCCTGTAAGTGCTGTTAGTTAAAGTTTGGACTTTATACTGAAAAGCAATAAAGCCTCTCAGACTGTTTAAACAGGGGAAGGAGATAGTCAGTTTTGTAGCTTTGTACAGGCCCTCTGGAGACCAGCGAGCACGATGGGTTAGATTTCCAGCGACCAAGGTTGTCTCTGCTGCCCAGGTGATGGTGGTGAATAGAGAGTAGGGCGAGGGCTTGACAACTTTTCTGCAGAGTTTACAAGCCAGGAGGACCAATTTAAATGAATGTTGAGAATGAGGATCTGGCTTAGGGAGCTGCTGGTTGGTGGTCCACCAGCTGAGAACAGGAACGGAAAACGACACCAGAAATGCCCAATATTTTCAAGGGCAATGCATGCTGAATTGCTGCTGCTGCTGCTACTACTATTGTAAAGCTGAAGCATAGGGAGGCCAAGTTAGGATAGTCAGGTGCTACCTATGAAGAAACTATGGGACAGGAATTTAAAGTCTTAACTTGGACGGCTGTAGTGTGAAAGCAGGCTCTGAGTTTTGGCTCAGAGTAATACTGTCTCGGTACTGGATGTGAATTTGAAGTAGCGCAGGACATACCAGTAATAAATGCTGATTTACAGATATTGAAATACAGGATCTGAGCTCAGGAGGAAAGTTTGAATCAAAAGGAGCCTCGGTGGTGGGAGAAAAGCGGGAAAAGAGCCTATTCTCCCCACCCCCAACATTAGTTTAGTGTAGCTCAAACGTACCCGCTATTTCTTCCCCCGCCCTTACCCTAACTCTGCTCAGACCCCCAGCCTAAAGACGACAGAAGAGATGATGTTTGGCTCGGAGATCACTCTAGATCGTACAATTTTCACACTTTCAGCTCTTGGTGATGGGCTAGGGGTTGGGCGTGCTTTGTAGCCAAGGAGCTGCCTGCTTTCCACCCTGACTACCCGCTAACCATCTTCTATAGCTCTAAAATCTCACGGAAAAAAGCCGCTTCAATAGAAACGCGGCTCCAATGACGTCACGCGGCAGCCAGGTGATCCCCAGCCTCTGGCGTCAAGAGCCGATGACGTCATCCCTGCGCTCGCCACCCTCTACTCCCCTCCCACCCGGCTGTGTTGGCCGAGTTCACGTGGGTCTGTTCAGCGCTCCCGCCCCCTCCCACCTGCGGGGGGCGGAGGCCGGATGGAGGGGGCGGGCCCGAGCTGGATGGGCGGGGCTGGGGCGGGGCTGCAAGGCGCCGCGGCAGCCGGCCGGGCTGCATACAATAGCAAGGCTGCGACTGGGGCCGAAGGTGCGGCCGCACGGAGGGCGCCCCTCTACGCGTCCTCACACCTCCCCGTCCCACCTCACCCCTAGGCTGCGCGGGGTTCCCTCCGCCTCTGCCCTCTCAGAGCCCGCGCTCTCCACAGTCTCCTCAGAGAACGCAGCTCTCAGCGAGTGCACCCGCCCCCTCGCGGTCCCGGTGCGCCTCCCGCTCCCCGCGGCCCGCAGCGTCCCCGCCCTCCAGACCCCGGGCCTGAGGGAACCGGCGCGAGCGGCGTGAGGAGAACGCGGGGCAGCCATCCGCGCACACTCCCGCGCTCTCTACGGGCTCGGCCGCCGCCGCCAGGAGGAGGAGAACGAGGAGGAGGAGCCTAGAGAGCGCAGAAGGTGAGAGCCGGCCTCCTGCCCGGCGCTCCCCGCACCGCGGCGGCCGGGCGACGGCGCCGGGCTGGGGAAGGCGCGGGCCGGGGGGGGCGGGGACGCCAGGTGAGCAGAGCCGGGCGCCGCCCCGCGAGGCCGACCGCTCCCTTCGGGCCAACAAAGGCCCCCTGCGCCAGCTCTGGTGCGACCTGGGGTTCCTGCAGCCGGGCGCTGGGGGACCCCGAGGGCCGGCGCTGGCGGGGGAGGGCCCACGGGTCTGGGGCCCGGACTGATGCTAAAACTGGCTCGCGACACGGACGCTTAGTAAAACAGTGCGGGTCTATTCTACGTGGTGGGTCCCGATTTGAGATTCACTTTTCGGGTCCATCGCCTTGAAAAATAAGACTGATAGTAAATGTGTGCCGCCCCTCCCCCACCGCTGGAACACCCCGTCACTTGGGAAGTTCCGCACAGTCTTGGAAAGGAGAATGAGAATCATAGTTTTTCACGTCCATTATTATTGTATTTCAAAAGGCAGAATTATTACAACCATCACTATCTTGGATCTTTTAACGGTAAACTATACTGTGAGTGTTTTGGAAGGATGCTTGATAATATTGGGTGACTTTTGAAAAAAATCTTGTAACCCAAGTTCCTTATATTAAACCCCTTGGATGCTTGTCTTACCCTTTATCATATTTACAGAACTGTGAAAGGTAAAAAGAAAGGCTAGTAATCAAGTTACTACTTTCAGGAATCATTCTCGAGAAAAACTTTGTCCCCTATGTTTTAAGAGTTTCTCAACTCTGTCAGGAGGAAAACAGTTCCAACAGTGCAGAGACGCTTCGTTCGTTCCTGTGTTCCTGTGTGATCTTGAGCAGGTCACTTCCAGCCTTAAAGTTTCTGAGTTTGCTTTTAAACTTCAGATATAAGCAGCTAGCTAGCATTATCTACCTAGCTTTCAAGATTCCACTGAGGAATCCGCACCCCCTGTGAAGTCTTTGCTGATATGCATTCTGCCTCCTTCTTAGACTTCTCCCCATTGGGGCTCCTACAGGCCCCATTGAGGCTCCTACAGGCCCACAGAGATTTCTTCTGCCTGCAGTTGTAACACAGTCTATTTGGAAATCCTAAATCATGTACACACGAGCACAACTTACCTCAATTAGAAGCTACCTTTCAAAGTTTTGGCAACTCAGACTCTGCAACATTCCCTGAAGCTTATGTATATTCTTCCCTACTACAGGAACTTATGGCTTGGCCTGATCAATTTGTGTATTTAGTCATCTGTTTATCCAACATTACTACTAGAATCTGGAGTGCTACAGTGTTTCAAGCTGCCTGCTAAGGGCTGTGTGGATTTCAGTTCTATCAATACAGTCGTCTTTGCTCACAAGAGCTCAAAGTTTAGTGGGTGAGGAAGACATGTAAACATTGCGGCCTTCTGGGGCACTCAAGGTGTACAGAGAGTAGTTTGCAGTAACTGAGGTTGCTGGACCTGTAGTGCAAGTCTTATCTTGGCCAAAGCAAGTCCATAGGGAGAGTGCCCGGCCCTCATCCATAAGAGTGTGCTTGAGACAAAGCTTATTCAGTTCAATTCAATATATATTTTCTGAGTGCTAGGTTTGCAGAAGCTGTGAATCTTGAGGAGGTCTTTGTGAAACAAAACCTGGTCCTATCTGTGTTTCCTACTCCCCACCTCCCTCTTTTCACATTTGAAAGATTAACTTGAGATTTTTTAGCATGAAATAAGAAACTCCTGGAGACCAAACCATTGCCCACTTTTGCAACCTTAAACTTTCTATACTGTGTCCTCCATCCACCCCCTCTTTCTCCTCTCATTTCCATGTGCTGCTTTGCCTGGAGTGCTACTTTCTACTCCTTACTTGCCTGTGGAGAATTCTTTGTTAGATCTCTGAGAAATAGTCTCTCTTCTCTCCTTTTCTTCTCCTGGAATGAGTTCTTCCATCTTCTGGCTCATGGGTCTAGAATTTTTATAGTGCTCTTTTAGCAATCAGTTGCAATTAAATTTGAGTCTATACCTTTTTCCTTTAGTCTGTGCATTTCTTTCTTTCTTATCCTTTCTTTCTTTATCTTTTTTCTCTTTCTCTCTTTCTTTCTTTCTATCTTTTTTTCTCTCTCTCTCTTTTTTTTTTGTGGTACTAAGGTTCAAGTGCTCTACTGCTGAGCTATATCTCCAGTCCCTCTCACACTGAATATTTTTAAATTTTGAGACAGAACGGGCCTTGAACTCATTCTGTAGTTCAGGTAATGAACTTGTGATTCTCCTTCCTCAGCTTGCTAACTGGGAGACCTCTAGGTTCAGCTACCTGTGACTCTTATTTTGACATGTTGAATATTGAATATAGGGCTCCCTCCTTTTTCTTTTCTTTCTTTCTACCTATCTTCCTTTCTATCTGTCTACCTATGTATCGTGTTGTGAATGCTTGCATGTAATGAATAGCTTGTATGAAGATCAGAGGGCAGCTCTTGGGAGTTGGTTCTCTTCTTTCTAGGGATCAAACTTTCTGGGGATCATCAGACGTGGAGTCAAGCAACCTTGCTTGATGAACCATCTTGCTAACCCTATAAATTTTAAAATTTTATTTATTTTTATTGTGTGTGTGCCTGTTAGTAGGAGGGATGTGGAGGTCAGAGGGCAACTTTCAGGAGTTGGTTCATTCTCTCTTTTCACAGTGAGTTTCAGAGGTAGAACTGAAGGCATGCTCATTAAAGTAAGGGCTTTTTACCCTGTTGACCTGTCTCATTGGCTATGCTTTTTATTTTGAGACAAGATCTCCCTAAGTTGCCCAGGCTGGCCTTTGAACTCCATGTATAGACCAAGCAGTCCTTGAACTTGGAATCTTTCAGCCTCTAGCTCCTTAGTACCTGGGTTACAGGCCTGTGAATTATTTGAGGTCAAGGTATGTTTAGATTAAGTGTCTAGCAATGTTTCTGGTACTTTGAGTAAGTATTTGACTGAGTAAATATATGAATGAATGAAAGAAAGTTTTGTAAGGCTCATGAGCTAAGCTATCTAATCTTTTGGATGGAACAATTAGTTATCAAAAGTGTGGTTTTTGGACCAGCAATGTCAGCATTATCTGGGAACTTGTCAGTATATTAATGAGTCTCATCCCAAACCTACAAAAAAAATTAGGCTTGAAGCCCAGGAATCTCTGCTTTATTAGGCCCTCCAAATGATCCTGATATTTATTAAGGCTGAGAAATCATTACAGAGTTTAAAGATCTGTTTTTTGGTAAAACCAGTACCCTATCTTCCCTTTCTCCCTCCTCCTTCATTCCCCCCTCCCTCTTTTTCTTCCTTATAGTACTTAGATCCTGGCTTTCCCTTCTGATCACCCCTCCCCCACCATCAACCTCTTAATCTAGATGAAAGCTTCTTGAGGGCTGGAAGTTTTTTCTGTTCAAGTTCATTGCTTTAAGCTCAGTGCCCAGAAGAATGACTAACCGCAACTAGCACAGACGTTCAGATATTTGTTGGATGAATAATATTTAGTCCTATTTACTGCCAGCTGCTACATTGGGGTTTTGTTGAGGAATAGTTTGAGTAAAGAGTAATCACATTCCAATATGCAAATCCAGAGGAATCTTAATGTTTTGGGGACTTCATTTTAGTTTTAGCCAGTCTAGTTACCTTTCTGACCTCCCTGTGTTGTTTTATTTTTATTTCTTAGTGTATTTGAAACAAGGATCTTGCTCTGTAGCCCAGACTGGCCTTAAACTTGAGCTAGCACTCCTGTAAGTGCTGAGATTACAGTCACATGCCCAGTTTTGCTGTCTTTCTACAGTTGAAAAAACCTACAGGGTTTCCCAACTTATAATATTGTTTTAGCCATGACCTGGAAACTGCTGAAACATCCTAGGCCAGGATTCTTTGTTGAGAATTTGCAACTTGGTTTTGCAAATCTAAATGAACACTCAAACTTTTGAGTGTTAATTTGAAACGGTCTCTTCCAAATCGTCTGTGGTTTTTGCCTTTTCCCAGTGATATTTTAAAATCATATAAAAGCTTACTTGACTCTACAGAACAGTTTCTCTTCCTCATGAAGTTCTGAAAGTTCATTTATTTCACTTTCTTTCTGTGTGTATATATGTATGTGTGCACATTTTCTTGTGTATATGCAGGTATGTGTGCATATGTGGAGCCAGAAGTCAGTGTTGCGTGTCTTCTTCAATTGCTTCTTCACCTTACTTTTTGAGACATGGGTCTCTCACTGACTTGAAGCTTAAGTGTTCAGTTAGACTGGCTGGCCGGCAAACCCCAGGCATCCTCTTGATTCTGCCTTCCCAGATTATAGGCATATTACCGCTCCCAGTTTGTTACATAGATGCCTGGCATCCGAATTCAGTCCTCATGCCTGTATGGAAAGCACTTTATCGAATCATCTCTTCAGTCCAGTGATTTTTGTCACTTTCTTATTCACCTAACACCACATGCCCAGTTTCTCCTCTCCAAACAACCCTCTGGGGAAAGTGGCTTCATTTATTCATCCTTTACCTTATAAACAGTAATTGGGTTTATCTCTACTATCTACCAGGCCTTTGCTGGGGGCAGGTATTCAGCTGTATATAGGGTATGGCTCAAGACCTTAAGGAAATGTTGAAATGAATGGGTAGAGGGATTTGGTAGTAAAGGTGAGGGAAAGCTGCCCTTGTCCCCTCAAACCCCCTCAATTTCCGGATAGGTTGTCAAGTATCATTTTAATAAACATATCAAAAAATCATTTTGAAGCTGGGAGTGGTAGCCAGTGTTTTTTAATTACAGCAAGTGGGAGGTGGGGTTTTTTTTCCAACCCTCAGAATAACCACATATGATAATTGCTAGTATCTTCGAGATAAAGAAGCAGAGGCTTGTAATGGTAAAGAGCCAACTTGTTCAAGGCTTTGCTGCGTGTAAATGACAGACTTCAGTTCCAGTGCATATCCACCTGACCCCAGCAGCCATGGGCTATTTTCAGTTCCCAGGCTGCTTGAGTTTTTATGCGTGGGGGCATGGAATAGTCTACAAACAAATAAATTGCAGTTGCTGTTGAAGTTAGCGTTTCTCCATTTAGCCTGCCCTTTTTTTGTGTGTTAGGAAGATTGATGAAGACAGATTTACATCGTTTACAGTCAATCATTCATGTGAGAAAAAGATCCTTCTCGGGAGTCCTTTTCTTCAGTGTTCACAGTATTCCTGTATTCCCATTTTATGAGTTAGGAGACTGAGGATTGTAGAAGTGTTGGTTTGCTTAAAAAAGCACATCATCAGCAAATGCCTAATACTGGGGTGTGAACCACACTGTGAAATTCTAGGTATAGTACCTTACTTTTTCCACTATCATACAGACTTTTGAACTCTATCCAACTAGACTCTGGGACACTAGAAACATCCTTTTTAGGTTGCTTCTTAATTTCAGTTTCTTACCCCTAAGAAAATCCTAACCAAAGAACGCAGTTTGAGCTAGATAAAAAATTGCTGATGACGTTTTTGTGATAGCAGCTCGAAGATTACTAATGTTACGCACTGCCTTTTTTTAAAGCCTTTTCTCAGGAATAATTTTCTCTTTTTTCTTGCCCCTCTTTTCTTTGTTAAATATTTTTTTCATGTTTCTGCTTTTTATGTCATTGTTTTATGACCCTCTAGATCAGCAGTTCTTAACTTGTGAAAGGGAGTCAAACCCTTTCACAGGGGTCGCCTAAGACCATCTGCATATCAGATATTTACATTATGATTCACAACAGTAGCAAAATTATAGTTATGAAGTAGCAACAAAAATAATTTTATGGATGGGGGGGTCACCACAGCATGAGGAACTGTATTAAAGGAAGGTTGAGAACAACTGCTGCTCTAGATTATTCTTTGTGGGCTGGGATGTAGCTCAGTTGGTAGAGAGTTTGCCTAGTATGTATGAAAACTTTGGTTTGATCCCCAGCACCGCATAAAGCCAGGGGTGGTGGTGTATGCCTGTGATTCTAACACTCCGGAGGTAGTGGCAAGAGGATAAGAAGTTCAGTCATCTTTGGCTACATAATGAGTTTGAGGTCAGCCTGGTGACCAGAACCAACCAGCCAACCAACCAACCAACCAAATTATTCCTTGTCAAGGATCTTGTAGTAAGTAAGTAGTCTAGGAAGAACCAGAGGTTCTTTATTTCCTCTTTAATATGATTTATTATTTTTTAAAGGCAAGTCATTGTGTTTTAAAACACTTTTTCTATGTTTTAAAAATATTTATTTATATTATGTATATGAGTGTTTCACCTGCATGTGTACAGCAGGTGTGAACGGTGCCTGAAAAAGGCTAGAAGAGGGATTCGGGTTTCCTAGAGAGTTACAGCCTGCTGTGAGCTCCTGTGTGAGTGCTAGAGGCCTAACCCAAGTTAGGCTCTTTTACAAGAACAGCAAGTGTTCTTAACTTCTGAGCTATCACTCCAGCCCCTCATTAATATGATTTTGCATGGTATTGATTAATTCTCTAAAATTGATCCAAGTATTGAATTATAAAAGTCCATTATGTCTTGGCTCTTATTCATGGAGTCAGGGCTAAGTAATTTGCATATAGCCTTGGGAAATCATTCTTATTAATGGAGCTTTCTTCTTCTTTACCTTTCTGCTTCCAGCACTATCAAGTTTCTCTTTCCCTTTCAGGCCGGGTAAATTCCAAGTAGGAGTGGCAAGAATGTTTGTTTCCTTTATAGAATTTCCCCTTTGAATCTTTTGTTATGATAAATGATAATGCCTATGTATATGTAGCTTCCACCATCCTCTGTCTGTGCATACTGGGTTTTCAGGCTCAACTTTAATTATTCCCACTCTGGTTCCCACGAAACTGAGGTTTATGTCTTCTTGATTTAAACCCTTGTCTTCAGAGTTCTTTGTGTGTTACTGCAACATTTCTGTCATTTTTTGGGGGAAGAAATTGGTTATAAAAAGGAGAGCACCAAATTTGAAGTTATACAAAAAGCAACTTAGATCCTTATTTAAATTTCTATTTCTTCATTTGGAAAAGGAAAGAAACTTTTAACTCACTTAGTTGTTGTGAAGGTTAAATTAGTGTTTGTGAAAATGAATTTCAAGATTTTGACCTGTAATATGTTAGAGTAATTGTAATTTTATGACTTACAGTTTATGTGTTGGTAGAAGTTTTTAATTTTGGATATTTTTGAATGACTTAAGATTAATAAAAATGTAGTTTATTTTAATTTTATTTTATCTCTCTTGGCATCTCTGTATTTTTTAAAGATAGGGTTTAATGTGGCCCATGGTGATGTCTATCTATGTAACAGAGATGTTCTTGAACTGATCCTTCTGCCTCTACCTCTTGACTCTAATATGACTGATTTAGCTAACTACTTTAAATGACTATAGATGACCCTAATATGCAAACATGACTGAAAAGTTCTATTTTACAATGTCTCTGTAAATGCCTTATACAAAAAAACGAATGATTTGTAGCTACTTGAAGTTCACTCATTTGCTAATCCCATTATGTATTAGGCATTGTCTAGGGGCTTGGTAATTCTAGTCCATACTCTTGAGTTTATAGTTTTCTGGAAAAACAGACATGTATATAGACAGTTGCATTCTGTTTAGACAAAAACGACACACGAAGATACGTGTGGGTACTATGTGAAAATTCGAAGGGAATCCGCTCCACTTGAAACGGGGAGGCTTGGCAAGCCGTATAAAAGAAAGTGACACTGCGGATGAGTTCTGAAATGTGAGCACAGGTTAATTGTACAGGAATTGTAGAAAGGGGGAGAGGAAGGACCTCTCTGGAAGAGAGAGCAGCAGTCAGAAAACTAAAAAGCTTTTTTTGGCGAGTCCTGAGTAGTTTAGTATGCGTAGAGGATAGAGCTGTAGGTGGAGATGGTGACAACCGAAAAGGAGACAGGACCCAGATAATGAAAGGCCTTTTCGTGATACACAAGGTACTTTTGCTGTGTGCACTTTGTTCTTTGAACAGTCCTCTGGATTAGCTAGGACAGGTGCTGCTTTATCTTCGTTTTATAGAACAGAAAACAGGGAGGTTAATTGAATCGCCCAAGGCTATGTACGGCATAGCTAAGATTTGAAGCCAGATCAGTCTAGCTTTTGAGCTCATGCCTCTTTCATTGCAGCGTAGCTGTCTTACACCTTTACAGAGCAAGGATTGGGCAAGCGCCATGGGTATGTGCGGTTTGTAAGCTTGAGTGGTATTGGCTCTTAGTTGGGAGTTTATAGTTGGAGCCTTCTGTCTATGAGTTCTTATTATTTTATTTTATTTTGAGACAGGGTTTCATGTATCCACAGTCTTCTTGCTTTCATCTCCCAGGCGCTGGGATTATGGGTGTGGCTATCACACTTGGCGCAAAGTTCTCTTGACTCATAATCTGTAGGCATTTCTTAGAATTATCCTTAATCTCCAAGCTCTCCCCTTCCCAGCTGGATACAATAAGCTGAAATATTGTCACCTAATTACTCTTCCAATTTTAGTATCTCTACCTAAGCCCCTTTATTTTTTTTAAATAATATTCATTTTATTTACTTATTAAATTTATTTATTTGCTTTTGGGAGGCAGAGACAGGTGGACATTTGTGAGTTCAAGACCAGCCTGGTATAAGAGTTCCAGGCCAGCTAGGACTAAACCGAAATTTTTTTTTTTAAGATTGGAACATAGGTGTTGAAGGATTTGATATAGTTGGACAAACTCTTGATTCTTCCTATCACTTGGAGAATTACCATTTTGTTATATTTTTCTTTCATTCATTATCATCTCACCTAGAATTAGATGATTAGCCCAGAATTTGAGGAATTTGTCACCAGTTATTTTCTGTTGTTCTTGTAATTGAACCCAGGGCCTCAAGCATGCGCTATAATCCAAACATGAGCTCTAATCCAAGCTGCTCAGAATAGACTTTGCTTGAATAATTTAAGATTATTATTATACAGAAGTAACATAAAAGTAAACAAACACCCCAGGTAAATATGGTGGAAAAATCCATAATGATATACTTTTGAAAGTTTAAGTGTCTTCCGCAGTGTAGAGATTTTACTCACATATACACACATGGACTCATAAGGCATACATATGTGTATATTCATATATACATATGCTTATGTGCTACTGTTGCATGACACAACTTTTCCTGGGGAGACGCTACACAAGCCTTCTCACCCCAGATAGGGCTCCCACAGACAGACCAAAGTACAGATAACTACCGAAGTCCAACTTGATGAACCAATGTGTTTTATTGGGGTTACAGGAGTATGGGTAAGGGGTTCCTTACAGGAATGACTCAAAGACAGCTGGATCACCAAGGCCCACCTCAGCATGGTGTCAGCTCACAAAAGCTGGGAGACCTGGACCTCATTGCATAGCCTGTAGGTAGCTCAGCAGGTTGAAGAGTGTCCTCTCCAAGTGACTCTGGTCTGAACCTCTTCCAGGCAGCTTGACTGGTTTCTGCTTCTTCCAGGCAGCTCTACTGGTCTCTTTGATTCTTCTTTACAGCTCAGCTTCCTTCTGTCTGAGAGTAGGACTCTTAGCTTTTATTACTTACTCTGGGAGGGAGGGGGCTAGGCTAGTACATCTGGTCAGTTTCAGGGACTTCCTGAGACTGTTTTGAATTATTTAACTTTCTGTTTAATGCTGTTTCCTGCAGTTGGAATGTTTCAATTTTGGTGGAAACTGTTACACATAGCTCCAATATGCCTAATCTGTTACTTAAATTCTGTGATATTTCACTGTATTTGCCTATTGCATGCCTGTCCATCTCGCAAACTATTTATAGCCATATGATTTTGAAGTATTTCAAAATAAATTTTAAACATTAGTATTATTTTACCATTAGACACTTTTGGTGTTCATATCATTTGTTTTCACAGAACCATATTCATTTGCTGTTCTGTGGTTTTATTTGATTAATGGCTGTCTGTCCTACTGGAACCTAAGCTCCAGAGACTCAGTCTCTTTAAAGCATGGCTACTTAAAGAGAATGAGGTATTCTGTTGCAGTACCTTGCTGCTGTTGGGGTAGCTCACCAAAGAAGACAAGGAGGCATATTTCATAATTGCAAACCTTGCCAGACCTCAGCAAAGGGAACCACCGTCATGGCCAGTGCTGTGCTCTACAGTGGAACCCTGAGCATCTGAGTTCAAGTGTTTTTATTGATTTAGAACGCTTCAGGTGAAGATCATAAGCATTCCCCCCCCCCCCCCCCCCCCCCGCCCAGAAATCCAACACCTGCAGACAATGCAAGATGCCAAGGCCTATATAAGTGTTCCTTTTCCCAATAGTGCACAAAAACAATTATTTTAAACACAACTAAAAATAAACTTTCACAACAGTAGTCTTCATTTTTGTTTTTTGAGGCAAGTCTTGTGTAGCTTGGGATGCCTTGATCTGGCTGTGTAGCCAAAGATGACCTTGAACTCCTTCATCTTCTGTTTCTACCTCTCAAGTGCTGGAATTATAGCAGATGCTTGACTTTTTTTGAAAATAAAAAGTAGGTTTCCTTTCCTGTTAACTATTGTGCTTGAGCCTGACATACAGTAGGTATTCGATGACATTTTGTGCACTGAGTGAATGGAAGCGAGCCAGCATGGTGCTGTAGCCAATGTGACTTCTTTAGTAAGAACATTAGTTTGATTTTTTTCCCAGCTCAATCAACATAAAAGAATTCTTGTGTATTTATCTCTTGGAGTCCCTCTCACTTCTCCTTTATAAATCTATGTTCATCCTGCTTAAAAAAATTATTTAAATATTTGTCTGGAAGAGGATAGGAGTTGCTAAATTGATGACTGTTTAGTTACAGATAGCTCTGAAATGAGTAAAAGTTGAATGTGGAAGTAAAAGTTTGAAAGTAAAAGTTTCCTGATGACATCTAAGAGTGAAAAAATTTCAAACCCACCTCCGGCTATTTTGCCATTCTGAATATTTCATTTCATTCAAGTTGAGGAATTACAGGTTACTGAGGTTATTGAGGCCTTTGTAGACATGGTGACCTTCTAGGTGGCAGTTTGTTTTGTTTTTTTGTTTGGTTGCACATGTGCTAGATGAGAGCCTTACAGCTACGTTTGCAGATTTGTTCTGAGAGTCAGGCCTTTATGTTAATCAAAGCGGGGCTTCAAATCGAATGTTATTTTAAATTAGCATTGGAGTGCTTGTTTCTTAAAAGTGCTTTACTTTTTCTTTTTTCTTTGACAAGGTGCCTCTGTGTATTTCAAACAGATACCACACCTGTCTTAATGTTATTAACTTTTCTTTCATTAAAAATAACAGATCTAGCAGAAGTGAAACTCCCAAATTCAATACTCAGTACCACAAAAACAAAACAAAACAAACAAACAAAAAAACAGAACACTATTAGCACTACCAAAGAACCTGGAGCTCTAGTTTCCAAACTATGTCTTGACACTACTTAGAAATTTAAATATTTGAATCAAAATACAGATAAGGAGCTGGGCGTGGTGATGAATGCCATTAACCCCAGCACTAGGGAGGTAGATGCAGGCAAATCTCTGTGAGTTTGAGGCTAGCCTGTTCAACATAGTGAGACCTGGTCTTGAAACCCATTCCTCTGCTCCCCCAAAATCCAGATAAGGTTTGATTCAGATCGTTTTATCTTCTTGATGTCTCATCATTTCTAAGTTTCCCTTTGTATTAGCTGCTTTTCTGTTGCTGTGATGAAACACCATGAGCAAAGCAAACTATTGAAGAAAGTTTATTTGGATTTACAGTTCCAGAGGGTTAGAGTCCATGATGGTGGAGTAGAGGCAGCAGGGATGGTAGCAGGAACAAGAAGTTGAGAACCTATATCTGGAGCTGCAAGCTTGAAGCAGATAGAGCAAACTGTAAATCACAAGACTCTTTTGATTCTCAAAGACCATTTAATTAGGACACCATTTCACTTGTTGGTGCTGGGAATTGAACCTGAGTCCTCTGGAAGAGCAGCCAGTGCTCTTAACCATTGAGCTATCAATCTAGCACCCCCTTTTATTCCTTATACCCTTTTATTGGGTTTAAATACCCCAACTCTTCTTTCTCCTCTCCTTCTCTCCTCTTCTCCTTATTCCCGCCCTTTCCTCTTCTTCCCCCTCTTTCCTTCCCCCTCTTTCCTCTCCCTCCATCTTCTCTAACCTGGACATCATGTATATTAGATAACTGCTGTAGCACTGAGTCACATCCAGAATACTTGGTCAGACTCAAGTTTGTTTTGTTTTGATCTAGTACTGCTTCCTTGGTATTGGTGTGTTCTTTCATCAAGAGGCTCTGGATTCCTGGTTGTCTCTTTTTCTGTAACGCTAATAGCTGTAGAATTCCCTTTCCATTCTTAGATGATTGGACTGCTCAGCCTCTGCTGTTCTTTTAAGTTCCTCTTTTAAAAAGTCTCCTGGGCCAAATGGCTCAGTACTTAAAAAGGTTTCCTGCCAAGCCTGAAGACCTGAGTTTGATCCTCAGAATCCACTTTGTAGCAGGAGGGAGCTGACTCCCGCAAGCTGTCCTCTAACCTCAAATACATGCTGTGGCGTGTATGCACAGACATACAAAGTAAGTAAAATATAAGTTTAAAATAGTCTTCCTTTGCTGGGTGCCATGGTATATAGGTGCGCTCAATAGTCCCAGCTGCTTGAAATACTGAGGCAGGACGCTTGCTTGAGCCCAAAAGTTGGAGGCCTGTTTTAGCATTATTGTTAGATATATAGAATACTTCAATTGTTTAAAAAGATTAATCAACGTCCACACATCCCTTTCTGCTCACCATTAGGTCTGTTCTCACTCCTTTTGTCAGCAAGTGCCTTTATAGTGGCAGGATCATCTAACAATGAGCTAGATTCTAAAATGGAAATTGAAGAATTTTGTGAAGATGGCTTGAACCACATACAGAAACCCCTGGAAGGTGAGAATTAGGTAAGGTCAGACCACTTTAAAGTTATGTACAGTTAGTAAGTTTAAGCTAAAAACTTAAATACAACTGGAAGCAAAATTAATGTGGGCTGTAAAACAACAGGAGATTCAGAAGACATCTATTAAGTAACAAAATGTTAAGAGGTCCCTGGGTGAAAATTTGTGACGCTCTTGAATATTATTACAAAATTGATCTTATCCATGTACTTTGGAAACTAAATGTGAAACGAAATGTGAAATGATAGAAGTTCTTTAAGTTTTTTTTTAGTGGCAGTTATAACTTAGATTTTAGTAATGATAATGAAAAATTGATTTTGATTCCAGTTTATCCCCCTAGGGGAGGGAGGTATGCTAGAAATTTAGGTCAGCTTTATGTGATATTTTGGGTACTAGCTATCCTTAGATGACAAGAATCCCTCTAGCGTTTGTTGTTTCTGTTAGATATAGTTTTCTGGGACTGGGGCTGTGCTTTATTGGTTATATTCCTGAGATGCCTAAAAAGTGGATAGTGGTGAGGGAAGAAGTGAGAAATAACTGAAAGGATTTGGTATTGTACAGTCCAGAGTGTGTATAGCAGGTGAATGGTAGACTTTGACTATTAAACTCTGTTAGGTCCAAATTGAAAACCTCTTACTCTTCTTTTGTTCCTGCCTAGTATGTGCTTTAATATTCAGAATCTGTTCTCTGCCTTCATAGTTCTTAGTCTCATTGTAATTCTTCCTGGAGATTGAGATGGAAATGAGAAAGTCTTTGGCGGCTGCCTGGACATCCACATTCATGAGAATTTAGAAATGCAAAGGGACCAAATGCCTTGACTGACCTAGCCAGTGCCAGGTCAACCAATCATTGCTTTCTTGCTCTCCCTTTGTTCTCTGTGCCTTTGGTCTCCTATCTGCTGGATGTTTGTGCTACAGCTGTTTCTACCAATTAATGTAATGCTAATGTGCCCCTTAATGAAGCCATGGACACACATGGTCCCAGTCGTCGGGTAAGAGCTCCATAGTAGCAGCCTTCAGAATATCTTTTCACTAGCAGTTGAACTAGACACCTGAAAACCTTTTCATATTGCTTTTGAAACCATAGAAACCATAAGCTGAACATGCCATTTAGCTCTAGGAATCTCAACTCCTCATTTGATGTAAGAGGAAAGACAAGAAAACCAAATGAAACCAAACAAAAAACCAAAAAGGACTCATGCCAAATTTATTCCGTACCCCATACTTCAACAAAGATGTCTGGTTTAAATTTTATCCTCTCTGTATTGTGTAGCAATTAAATTGTTGCCCCTGACCTACCTAACTCTGAAGGCTGTGGTGCTGCTATTTCCTGACTATGTGGTGTGGGAGTGTTCACTCTGTAGTTTCAGTTTCTTTACCCTTAAAATTGTATCACACCAGCTTCATAGGTTTGCCTTAGGATTACATGAAGTAGTAATTATATAACATATAGAAGATTTTTGCATTTTAACAGATGCTTAACAAATGGTCATCATTCCAGGTTAAGGAGGCAGCTAGAATGATCTTAAACAACAGTGCTTTAATTTATAGCTCTGTGCTTGAAACCTTTCTTCTAAATTCTCCTTCAATTAGGATTCAAGCCCTTTGAATTAGGACCTTGTCTGCTTGCTACCCTGAAGTATCCTTAGCATCTAGGGGAAAAAAATTATTTTTTTTTAAGACAATAGGCTCCTGTAGCTTGAACTGTCCTTGAACTCAATGCATAGCTAAGAATCTTCCTGCCTTTAACTTCAAGTGCTAAGATTACAGGTAAGCAACACCATGCTCGGGTGATGGGGTTCTGAGGATTAAACCCAGGGCCTCATGCATCCTGGGCAGACCCTCTACCAACTGAGCTACATCCCTTTCATTTTCAAGAACAGTTTTTAGTGTGATCATAAATGCTTGATATGTATTTCATTCATTCATTCATTCATTCATTCTTTCTTTCTGTCTGCCTTTCTTTCTTTCTTTCTTTTTCTTTCTTTCTTTCTCTCTCTCTCTCTCTCTCCTTCCTTCCTTCCTTCCTTTCTTCCTTTTTTTCCTTTTTCTTTTTCTTTTTCTTCTTTTTTTTTTTTTGAGACAGGTTTATGTACCCTTGGTCAGGAATTCACTATGTAGACTACGCTGGCCTTGAACTATTAGACATTTACCTGCCTCTGTCTTCCAAGTTCTGGGAATAAAGGCTTGTGCCATCATGCCCACCAGCTCAATAGGTTTTCTTGAGGAGTATTTTCTAAATAACATCTAGGTTTAGGTATTACATTGTCATTGGTCTTTTTTTCTTTACAGTTCTTTAAGTGAATTTGCAATTTTTAGAAAAGGTTTGGCCGGGTGAGATGGCTCAGTAGGTAAAGGTGCTTGCTGCCAAGCCCCACAATTTGAGTTCATCCCCAGGACCCACATGAGAAAACCAGCTTCCACATGTGTGCTGTGGCACCTTTATCTCCACATAGACACACATGCACACAAAATAAATTGTAGTAAAAAATTTTTGTCCAATTTTTGTCCAAAAAATTAGGTCCAATCATTTCAGATTTCTTTGTTTCTTTTGCATTGTAAGCCTTCAAGAATGAGGTGGTGGTGTACACCTGCAATCCCAGTACTTTGGAGGTGGAGGCAGGAGGATCAGGAGTTCAAAGTCTCTTTAAACTACACAGGGAGTCCCAGGCCAAGTAGGGCTACTTCTGTCTCTATCTCAAAACACAATGCGCCACACTCTAACCCCCCCAAAAAATGAAGAACTGTGATTTGTTCTAAGAATCTTCTCCCTAGCTCATAGTATGGTATTTTTTGTACTCAGTTTTTGGAGACAGTAAATATTAATGGTTTTAATATTGATAAAAGTCATTTGGGTTCAACTTTAATTTATTGAGCAAAAACCTAGTAATGTGTGGTGGCATCATTCCAAACTCTAGGAAGTGGATTTGTAGGTGTATCCTCAGTGGCATGGGGCGCCTTACTGCCCTTGTGAAGGTTGCTCTTCACATCTGGCTTGCCCTTCCTGCCTCCTCTGCACAGTGGTCCTGGTTACCTGCTTACTCACTTATGTCAAGTTTCTTTCCTTTCCCTCTGTGATCAGTTCCTTTTTATGAGGGAAGACATTACACTAAAGAGTTAATGCAAAGATATGGAATGAAGGGTCAGGTGTTATGGGAATATGATAGCATATATTGTATATTATTTTTAATGTGGACTGTTTTTATCAGAGTCCTTACTAATTAATAGAGGGAAGTGACAGAATCAGTTCCAGCAACTTTAAGCAGCACGATTCATTTCAGGGTATGAGAGGGGTTAAAGACTCCTTGTGATGGCTAAGGGTGGCCCAGCGGTAGAGTGTGTGCCTGTCATACTCAAGACACTGAGTCTAATTGTCAGCGCTGAAAAAAGAAATCTGAAGAAGAAACGCATCCAGGTTGGATTTCTTTGAACAAACTCTTCTAATTGCATTGAAGAGCTAAGCTCCTAAGGATAGCAATTTTTGCTGGAATCTGTTGCTATGACAGCTAGATCTGGAATTAATTGTGCTGCCTCTGCTGCAGTTTGTTCTGGTGAAGAGGTTACTGTGTCCAGTCTTACCCTTTATCTAATCTAGTTCCAAATTGATATCTGGTTTGAGATATCTATTTGGAAAAATCTAAATCCTACTTATAAGAGAGTATAGAAAATCTAATTTTATTTTCCATACTTTGAAGTACCTAGAAGGAGACTGAAATAGGTTTGAGAAAACTAGTTTACAGATTGTGCCATAGAAATGCTAGTATATTTTTCTAGTACCAAATATGATTTTGAGATTATATTAGTATAGAATATTACTTAAATTTTTTATAAATAATTTTGGAGTTTATATCATGTTTATGTTATCTTTGTCCCTGTGTTGGTTTAGAAAACTTGTTGATAGGAGCAATTGGGAAGATACATTCTTTTTGTTCGTCAATGGTAGAGAGAGAGAGAGAGAGAGAGAGAGGGGAGAGAGAGAGAGGGAGAGAGAGAGAGGGAGAGAGAGGTGAGAGAGAGGAGAGGATAAGAGAGAGAGAGGAGAGAGTGCACGTGAGAGATGAATACTTGCAAGCTAGCCACTAATTTGGTGTGCTGGGAATTGAACCAGGAGCCTTTGTAAGAACAAGTGCTTTCAAGTACTGAGCCGTTTCTTCAGCCTCCTAAAGTGGACCCCTCAAAATAAATCTTCTAAAGAGACAAATTGTATTTGCCTATCTCTGAGCTATAAATTTCCAGGGCATAGCACATGCTGATTGGTTAAGCTTAATCACTATTCAGGAACTATGTACTGGCAAGGAGAATGGGATTTAATAGGCCTGGTTTGGTTATAGACACAGCACCTATCTCTTAGTTGAAGATCGAGTCACCTTTCCCTGAGGATAGTGTGGTTTTCAAAATGTGGTCACCTGGTAATTTTCTTTCTTCCTCCCTCCCTCCCTTCCTTCAATCCATTTATCTGTCTGTCTATCGATTGCTTGCTTTTGGTATTTTGAGACAGAGTCTCACATTGCTCATATTGGCCCTGAATTCTTGCTACCAAGGATGATTCTTTGAGCTTAAACTCCTCATCATCCTGTTTTCCCTTCTTCTACTCCTGCCTCTGGAGTGTTCAGATTATAAGTGCAGGCCATCATACCTGGCAAAATGCAAATCTTTGAACCACATCCCAGACCTAAGTAAAAAACTTTGTGGGGCCTAAATCTGTTTTCATAAATTCTCCAGGTGATTTAGATTACATGCCTACTGATGATGAGGGATGATAAAAATGACTCTTTTAAGAAGGAGGAAGACAGGAATAGATGCTAGGAAGGCTGGCAATACCAGTTTCTAAATTGTAATGGTGGATAAGGGACCAATTCATGAGGGATCTTGAATTTGTATTTTATAACATTGTGAAATATAAAGTAGGTAGTGTATATCTGAGGACTTGTGTGATGAAGGAGACAGAATATAATAGGGGTAAGGTTGAACTCATGATTTCAGAGGCATGAGATTAGATTTTCATCATGGGCTCTAGATTCTCTTTCTATAAATAGAGAATATGACCATTAGGATGTTAGGAGAATTGAATGAACAGGACACATTTCCTCCAGGAAAGAAATTCACCTCATTTGGCTCATCAGCAAATATCTTTCCCCATTGAGCTATCTCAATGACCCCCTTTTTCCTTTTTTGAAATAAGGTCTCATTACATTGCCTAGCATGACCACTGGGCAATGTAAAAACACCATCCTCCTGTCTTAACCTTCTGATAGCTGGGTTCTAGCATCTTTCCTCTTAAGATCATTTCCTGGTTCTCAGTGATTATTTCAGGTCTTGGGCCCTTGGTCAGATTCTCTAGTCAACTCTGATTTAGATGAGAGAACTCTGCAGTCTTATCCTTTGGTATTATTTGAATTATTTAATTCAGTTGTTATAGGGATATGGAGGTTTCTTTCTGTTCTTACAACTAATATGTATTAGGGATGATATGACGATACGTATCTTATGTTCTGCCTTGGGATTATATCTCATTCCTTTTTAATTTGTACCATTATACCCTTTTCTCCAAATTTTTATCACTTACATGTTTCACATTTTGTAATATAGACTATTTACTAGGCTATAAATGGGAAAGGTGTTTAGAATTGATTTGGATTCTTTCATACCTATATTTAATGAAATTAGAACAGAGAAGGACTTTATCTAAAATCTTAAGTGTCTTGCTACTTTGCCTTTCTCATTTCTTGGCAGAAAAAAAATTACATCTGGTATTAAACACAATTTTTAAAAATTTTATTTTGTGTATGGATATTTTGCATGCATGCATGTCTTTGTACCATATGTATGCCTGGTGCTCACAAAGGCCTGAAGAAGGCATCAGACCCTCTGGAATTGGAGTTACAGATGGTTATGAACTACCATGTAGGTTCTGGGAGTTGAAACTGGATCCTCTGGAAGGGCAGTGCTCTTAACTACTGAACCATCCTTCTAGCCCCACAATTTTTGTCTTAACTATATTATTTCATCAAAAGTCATATGTAAATTCCTTGGCTTAGGTTATAGCACTGTCTAATGTAAATAAAATAGGGCTGATGTCCTAATGTAGGAAGAGAAATTAGCTAGTGAATATAAGTGTAAATTCAGCAGAGAGACAAAGGGTCCCGCTTCCTCACTAAGGGCAAATTCTTACCCTCACATATTTGGTGTTAGATACTCTAATACTGGGTTAGTGGATGGTATGTGATCTTTGTTTGCATCTAAAGTATTTGAGGGAAAAAAGGCATGAAATTAAATGGGTAATTTCAAGTAGTAGTATATAAAGTATAGTGCTGAACATTTCACTTATCTATACTGTAAATAAAATTACGATTGCTATTTTCCTTTCAGAATGTAACCTGATGTTGAAAGGAAACCAATGAAACTGCTTCTCGTAAACTTGTTGGTACTAATTAAAATTTAGATTACAAGACTTTGGGGCTGTCTAATTAAACATTAATTTTATGGAATAAAAAAAACAACAACTGTGGCTTAGAGAAGAAAAACTTGGTTTACTGTTACATAAGAAGTTGGGTCAAGATGTGCCTCCTTGTTGAGTACATTTCATTTAGATTACTTCAAGGCATGCTATAAGAGGAAATGTGAGATAACAGAAAGAGCACAGATTTGAAGGTAGAAGATCTATCTGCATATAAATCATAGTTCTACTATTTCCTGACTTTAAGACAGTACTTCCTTTACCAGTTTCCTCAGTTGTAAAATGAGGTTGTGCAGCTACCTCTTGAAACTCTGTCTCAGGCTATTACTGCAATACAGTGTGAAGTGCAGTAGTAAAAATGGTGACTTTCGAGGGGGGATGGCCAATTGATTTATAAATTTCAGCTTTTTCACCATCTAGTGTCTGATTTGGAGAATATCACCTAATTTTTGCAAACTTGCTTTTTCCTTAAAGTTCTCCTTGGACAATAGTACTTCTCTTGTAAGGCTGTTTTCAGGATGTTAGTATGAGTAGATGTAGGGAAAAGCAATGTATTTTCTTCCTTACTGGGTTCATAATAGAAGTCCCCATAACAAAAGGCAGATTAATAAGAGGAAAGCATGCAGACTTTAGTGCAAGTTTTAGGTGTATGGGTGCCAGAGATGGCCAGAAAAAGGGTATTAGATCCCCCTGGATTTGGAATTATAAGCAGTTGTGGTGTTGGGAACTGAACTTGCATCATCTGGAAGAGCAGCAAGTGCTTTTAACCACTAAGACATCTTTCCAGCTCCCCAAATCCACTTTGATATGACTGATTGCCTATGAACCTTACTAGAATGGGTATTTGTGAAGGCAGGTGTAGAGGAGCACTTGGGATTTTTATGTTAAGAAAAGCTTTTTGGTTTAACTGACTAGTCACTAGAGGGTCACGTTCCCTCCCCAGCTGTGGTATATTTGTTTATGAGTTGGAATTGGAATGCTTGATGCAGGTGGCTATAATTTGGTTGGGTGCAGTCGTTCTGGCACCTTTAGCTTGTCTTTGGGATTTTGTACCACAGGGGTTTATGGGAACTTTTGGCTTAGGGCATAAAAGGTCTGAAGCTCTGAGAGTTGGGGTGGGTGTTGGTTGGTTCGTTGGTTTGGTTGCTGTTGTTAGTTAGTGTGAGAATAAAGGTTGGAGAGATTTGAGCTTAGGACAGCCTAAAAAGAGGCTGTGAAGATTTCTACCTTTCTTTCTTTCTGTATTAAGGCCACTTGTAAAAGCAGTGAAGATTTCTATCTTTCTTTTCTTCCCAAATTGAGGGTAAAAGATTGTAGTATACTGCTACAGGCAGGGATTTTGTCTGGTTCAGATTTGTGTTCCCTCTTCTCAGCATAGAGGTTGACACATATTTTTTAGTGGATGATTGATACATTGAAGAGTTATAGACTCTTCATGCATTTGGGATGAGAATATTGACAGTTGCCTAATTGTTCTATTTTGATTTTGAAGCAGAGGTCACAAAGGAATGCTTCTTGAACTGGCTTGCTCGCCGTGGCTTTCTCAGCTTTCTCTGTCTCTCTCTCTTTCTCTCTCCCTCTCCCTACCCCTCTCTCTTTCTGTTTTTGCTTCTTTTTGTTTTCTGAGACAGGGTTTCTCTGTGTAGCCCTAGGCTGTCCTAGAACTCAAAGATCTGCCTGCCTCTGCCAAGTGACGTGCCACCAGCACCTGGCTGAGCTTTCTTTATTATAGCACTCTCGGGCACCTGCCCAAAGGCGGTACTGCTCACAGTGGGCCCTTCTACCTCAATTATCAATCAAGAAAATACCCTACAGACTTGCCTACAGTCCAATCTGATGGAGGCATTCTCTAAATCAAGGTTCCCTCTTTCCAGTGACTTTAGTCTGTGTCAAGTTGACAAAAGCAGATAAGCACACTAGTCCACATCATTACCTGGAGAAGCAGAAATCTCCACCATGAGTTTTTATTTATTTAGATACAGGATCTCACATAGCTCAGGCTGGCTTCCATCTCACTAAGTAGCCAAGGATGACTTTGAACTTCTGATTCTTCTGTCTCCACCTTTCTAGTGTTGGGGCTATAGGCATGTACTACCACATCTAGTTTGTGGAATATTGAGCTTTGTAATGCTAGGCAGTCCCCGAGCTACATTCTTAGCCCTTCAGGGTAAACTAAAATTATTATTATTATTTGGTGTAAACCGTGGTACTGGAAAGGAGAGCATTATTTACTCCAGAAAACCTACAAGGATAACTAGCATAGATATCACAAACATAGTACTTTAAAGATCTTAACTGGGGGTCAGGAAACAGCACAGTGGGTAAAATCACATTTAAGTCTGATGATCTGGGGATGATCACTCCTGGATCCTGGGTCTCATGTAAGAAGCTAGATACCATCTGTAATTCTACCACTCCTGAATCAAGATGAGAGGTGGAACCAGGAGGATCCGCTGGAAGCTCACAGGCCAGCTAGCATGGAGTATACTCTTGTAGCAGGTTGCTACCATGCCTGTTAAAACTCTGGCTCAGAAAAGAAAAAAGAAAGATTGAACCAAAGCAAGAAATATCCACTGCCCTTGTTGGTGGCCTGAACCTGATAGTGAGCTGAACTAACGTCTTAATGTAATATCCCCAAACCTAATTCCCTCCTCTGCTCTCCTGGCCACCACTAATATATACTCTGAGCAAAGTTCCTCGATGTCTAAGCTGCATGTACTCACAAGGACAAGTTGTACGTGGCAAAATTATGTTTTTCATAGTGGCACATAAACAAATCATAGCCTCCAGTATTAAACCATCTTAAGTCAAACTCTCATCAACTGCCCCTGAGATGGGCACGAAAACATATTCCAAAAAGCATTCTGTGTTTTTAGGGATACCAAGATCACAAAACTCCTTTACAGTGTCTCACTACTCACTTTAGCAATATAAAAAAAAGAAACCCTTTCTCAACGAAGTGGAAGAGAAAATCAACTGTTGAAATTGTTCTCTGATCTTCCATTTAGACTGTGGCACATGCTTCCCCTGGCACATGTGTATACACACACACACACACACACACACACACACACACACACTAAATAAATAAATAAATAAATAAATAAATAAATAAATAAAGAAAGAAAGTCTTAGCTGGGTGAGGTGATGCATACTTATGGTTCCAACTACTCAGGAGGCTGAGATTTGCTGGACCTCAGGACTTGCAGGCCAGTCGGGTAATTTAGTAAAATGAGTCTCAAAGAAGGAGGGGCTTTAGCCCAAGGGTTAATCACTTGAGTAGGATGGCAGGTGCTTTATTGCCAGCACCACAACCACTACTCACAAGAAAAGTTTCATTAGGAAAAATAATGCTTCCTTCACTGAACTATGTTCCAAAAATTCAAGATGAGAAAGAACTAACCTGAACTGTGAAGTGTCCTGTTGTTTCAGGTCCAGCTCTCCCTGCTCAGTGCCCTCTCTGGTTTTCATTCTTCTTAAGTATATGAATGACGAACTGGATGTTCTCTTTGGCTTTGAGAATTCAGATAATTAGATAGTGCTCTTGCTTATTTCCTCCATTGCCATGGTAACAGAGATATTCTACAGCCCCTTGCTTAGTTTCCTTTCAAGTTCATTGCTCCCTTTGAGCGGGTATCTATCTATCTATCTATCTATCTATCTATCTATCTATCTATCTATCTATCTTATCTATCTATCTGCCTAATCTATCTATCTATAATCTATATTTATCTATAATAACTGTTTCTTTGTGGACTTGTGTGTTCCCTTTTGAGGCTGAGTTTTGCAAGGCCTCAGGAAGTGGTGGAAGCACCTTCCTCAAACCTGGTTGCACCAAAAGCCCATCAAGACAAGTCTTGTCTCCAAAGAGGAAGAGAAAGCCCAAGTTTCTTACCAGTAGATAAGAGCTTCTCTTTTGAGCTCTCTGGTTAATTTCTCTACTTACAAAAGGGACATTTCCTTTTAATAAAGTGACAACAATAATTGTTCTTTGTATTTTATACTTATATCCTGTCTGCCCCTAAACATTTTCTTACAAACATCAACCCTTCTAAGGTTGCTAGTGTGTACCAGGTGATCAATAATGAGGAAACACCATATGCTGAGAGCCTTATTGATGGTAAGCTCCCAATAAATATTTTCATTTAATCTTCACAGTGGTCTCTGACATCGATATTATATCTCTTTTACATATGATGTCATTGAGGCCCATAGAGACAAAGTGGTTTGCAACCTCATAACTGATAAGCTGGGTTTGACTGTAATTAGAACTACCCTTGTGATTCCTGTTTCAGAATTCTTCCCGTGGATATGACAAATACAGAAATTGACTGTATAGTTTTGTTTAATGCAGTGGTAGACAGGAGTTCAAATGGGAGCTAGTTGGAATGCAGGTGCAAATAGACATAGCACACACCTAGTAGCTGTGTTAAGAAATTGCCCTTGAATCTCTAATGTCCTAATTGGAATTGTGGACATTCCTATAATTTGACATTTTAAAATGACTGTTCAGCTGCTTAGCAGATGTAACACCACCAACCTTTGGGCATGTTCTGTTCTAAAAAGAGATGAAAAGCTGCTTGTCACTACCAAGGGCAAGGTAGATGAGCTCAACTTTGACTTGAAACAATTTGTGCTTCTGTTTTGCCCCCAAGCTTTGTCTTTTTTTTTTTTAAAAAAAAGTCAAATGCCAATAACCTACATTTTCACTTCTGTAGCATCAGACAATTGGAACATGGGGTTCTTATCTTAGCAGCTTGAGTTCTCACCAAAAAGTCCAGACATGAGGCACCTTTGTGAAATTGGTTGAGAAACAATTCAGCCTCCTCATTTTGTGGCATGGCTTATTGATTCAGTCTACAGTCTCTTAGGAGGACTAAGTGATGTGTGGAAAGGTAATAAAAGTAACACCTGGGTTCAAGTTCTTGTTAACTCTATGTGGATTTGAATAAATGCTTTTAGGACTTTTTTTTTTTCCTTTTTTCTGTTTTCTGTTTTCTAGGCCCTATTTCTTCATGTGTTTTAATGTAGTGATCCTAGGTGACGTATTCCCATTGTCTGTCCAGGAAGCACACACCTCTGCAGCTCAGAGACCTGATAAGATTCTAGATTATAGCTGTTCTTTAGTCATAACTCCTCCACTTATTCTAAACGTTTGCTGAAATCCCTTACAGTCTGATGTCTTCATCATCGAGGTTTATACCTTATGTATGTTTTAAACTGTCATTTTAGCACGACTTTGGGAGGAAACATGGGTAAGTATGTTTTAAATTTGCCAACTTGAATTAGAAGCAAACTTCAAAAGAAGTTAAAGGAAAGATGAAGTTAGATTTGTATCCAGAGTTGCAAAGCTTTACCATGAGAATGAATGAGATGGTAGTAAACGCAGCTGGTTTCCCTAAAGAAGTGATTTGAGAGAGAAGAGAATAACCAAGACTGGAGCTTAGTGCCCATTATCATCCAGCTTGGAGGTGACATGCCATCACTTCTGCTGTGTTATTGTAGTCACACAGGCAACCCTTCTCTAGGTGGGTTAAGTTTACTTCCGACTTTGAGGCCCAGGCTGTCTACAACATTTATGAAGGAGCTAACTTTAATAAGCAAGCTCTGATTCTGTTCCATTTTCTGGGCTTGGTAGACATGGGGAGAATTCCCATATGTCTTTAAGGGATGGTTTCATGGGATGCAGGGAGCAGGGACTCCTTCAGAAGCCTCCTGAGTCTCATTTATCTACTAAGGATCGTTCTAAGTTAATAATACAGTTAATGCTTGTTTCTATAAACAACAGACCCTAGTGAGGGTTGGGAGCACTAAGGATTTCTTTGCTGTTCAGTACTATCTGGTGAAATCATCCTCACTTGTCTGAACATTTTTATTTTTTACCTGTAGAGAAAATTAGCTGAGGGAACTGTACTTGTCTTCAGTGTTTGGTACTTTTAAAAACTGGCTTCATTCATTTTCTCCTGACTACCTTAAAGGAGAAGTATGAGGAGATGGAAGTTGACTGGCCTTGACATCAGCTGGGCTTGTGTTCTAGTTTGGCATTAATTCACAGTGTGATTCTAAGTCATATTCTGTCTCCGATTTCAGGATATTAAGCTAGAGTGTCAGGACTTTGAAGTAGGCTCTCACAAGGTAGCGAGTAAGTCTGGGAAGGGGGAGAAGCTGAAGAAGTACACTTACCATCTCCATTTCAGACACAGCACTTCTACTTTTGCTTTTTTAAATGTTGAGGTTATTGTAAGATCTGATTGGAAAGAGACTTTGAGGCTTAAAAAAAAGCTTAGAAATGGATGGCTGAAGTGACTAAGTCTTAAAGTTCTCAGAAGAAGAAAAGGGGTTGAGTTCTTTTGATTCCATGGGGCAAGACATAGCTAAGGGATGTGAGAGTACCCTCTTTTCTGTATTTCTGCAGACAGCAACAGAACAGGCACTAGATTTTATTTCCTCTTCTTTCTCACCGTCAAGAATTTTGAGTTACTTATTTTAAACAGTGTTGGCAGACATAGGCATTATTTGCCAATGCATATATCCCCAGTCCCTAAGGTGATTCAGCTTCTTCAGGGATCAGAATCCAGGTCTTGAAGGATAAAGACCTTCCTTGGAAAGGCAAAGGACATTGAACAGGCCTCCTGGGTAGAGTAGGGGAAGGGAGGGCGAGAGAAGGGGGAGGAATGCAGTTGATGCTTGCTTTTTAGCTGTTTAGGAGTTCTCTCTCTCTCTCTCTCCCCTTCTCCCCCCTCCCCCTCTCCCCCTCTGTAGACCAGGCTGGCCACAAACTCACAGAGATCCGTCTGCCTCCCGAGTGCTGGGATTAAAGGTGTGTGCCACCACTACCTGGCAGATCTCTTATTTTTTATGGCTCTAGTGCTCACTGTTTTTTCCTTTACTATAGAAAACAGATGAGTGAAACTAATCTGTTATCTCTTCCTCTATTCTCCTTTTTTTTTTTTTTTTTTTAATACTTTACAGGTTAAACATTCTGTTTGGAATAGAAGCCTAGAAATAGTGG
This sequence comes from Cricetomys ansorgei, assembly GCA_026225945.1. NCBI lineage: Eukaryota > Metazoa > Chordata > Mammalia > Rodentia > Nesomyidae > Cricetomys > Cricetomys ansorgei. Next base: position 3,340,061 of record JAMJFZ010003206.1, read on the forward strand.
TTTGGTAGGAGGAGGATTTTGGAGGCTTTTTAAAAAAGCTTGGAAATGGGTGGCTGGAGTGTAGAGCCTAGAGAAATTCTGTGTTTTTCCATTTACCTGTGTGACCTTGGGAGGACTTTTACCTTCCTCAGTTTGTGCAGTTTGTAACCTAGGGATTGCTGTGAAGACTAAAGGTGATAATGAAGAATTGCACTTACTCCCATGCTAAGTGCTTCCTTAGGTGCAAAGTATTTGCTATTTTCATTCATGTATCTTTGAGACTTTTGGATAGATGCTAATTACGAATTTTAAAATAGTTTATGCCAGAGTAGCAAAATTAGTACTTGATAAAATTTAGTCTTGTCAGATACATTCATTTACAGTTTGAATTGGCAGTTTGTCTTTGAAGCAACAAATGGCTCAAGGTCACCTGGTAGAGGCACTAGGCAACTCAGCTTACAATACCTGATTCTCCAATAACAAGGTAGTTTAAAGTAGTGTGGGTGTTTAGGGCTAGTAAATATCCATACTAGGTTCCTGCCTTCTGTTTTGAGGGTCATCATCTATGTGGCCTGAGAAGCCCGTGGCTGCTTATTGTTGGGTCAGTATCTTATTATATATTCTTACTCTCCTTAGATGTTTTCTCAGGTGTAGATCTAGGTGCTTATGTGCAATATACCTGTCTCTTTTTCTTGCCAATTTAACTCTTCTCTATAATTTAGGAAAAAGAGCCCTGAAAAGAGAAGACAAGTATAACCATGATGCCCCCCTGGGAATCAGTACTGGGGTAAAGACATAGAAAGGATAGAGGAATGCAAAGGACTAGAAAACCCTTTATGTCTTTCACTATCCCCAGCACAGTCCGTTAAAGCCTAGGCCTTCAATTATTTGTGGTCCAAGAGAATTCTAAAATTCTAAAATGAGAATTTCTTCAAATGGACCTTCAGCACAGCCTTTACCTTATGTTGGGACTCACTCTATAGGGCTCTTACCAAATAGTTCCCAGCATCTGCTTACATTCTTCCACAGTAGAGAACGATACAGCTGTTGGTGGTCATTTTCATGGCTGGGAATTTTGTCTGTGAAAATGAAAATTCATGCCTCTATGGCTTCTAATCACTGGCCTCTCACATGAGGAAGCAGGCTTAGACAGATGAAACGATGCTTACTAAGCAGGCCACTGGTTGTAGCTTTTCCATTCTGCCTCCAGCTGAAAGTATCTAAAAAGTAACTAAAGAAGTTTAGTTCTAGAACTTCAGATCATCCTTGTCTTTGTGCAGATTGTTTTATGTAAATTTATTTTTGCATGTTTTTTTCCCCTCAATTTCGTAATAAAGACACTTACTGATTATATAGTCTTGTTACTGTTTTGTAGATGAATAACACAAGATCACACAGAAATTCTCTGATGTAACTGGGCTTCTGGTTGCAGTTCTTGGATTTCTTTCCATGGACAGTTCTCTTAGAGAAGCTATTAGCAGTCTCTGAAACTGTCTTTAAGCACCATGTGGCCCGTGTACTTGAGACTTGTATAAGAAATGACAGATTCTATTAGACCACAAAAACAGAACTGGGAATATAGCTCAGAGCACTTATTTAGCATGTGTAAGGCCCTATGTTCAATTTTCAGTACTGCAAATCAGAGCAGAGCAAAGTAAGACAAAACACCACTGCCAAAGTCTGGTGGTGGTCACGGTGGCTGCTGCAGCAGCAGTGGAACACACTTTAATCCCAGCAATCTGGAGGCAGAGGAGGCGAGGTGGATTTCTTGAGTTGAAGGCCAGCCTGGTCTACAGAGCGAGTTCCAGGACAGCCAGTACTACACAGAGAAACTGCTTTGAAAGACCAAAAAACAAAACAAAACAAAAAACCAAAGCAGCACCATTACCCAAACAAAAACCATCTAGTGTAGATTTCATCCTAAAAATATCAAGCTGTTTTTCAACTTTAGAAGAGTTTTTTCTTCTAGTTTTTCAACTAGAAGAGGAGGTAAAGAATTTTACCCATAAGCATTTATGGATCACACATACAGTTTCTAGACTGCTTTAGATATAACAAAATGCTGTATTCCAACTTCTGCAAATACATGGGAAATTCCAACTCCTAGACATGTCAGAAAGCTTTACTTTTCTCAGTCACTTGACTTTCCCCCTTTGCTTCCTTATTTTTTTAACCTCTCATGGAAGTGTGCCTCATTATAGAAATTACCACATGCATTGGCACTGTGCTGTACTGAAAGAATTTTGACATTTGATCTGGGCAGCAGACCTGGGTTGGATCTTGGTTTGGAGCAGAATACTAGACACATAGTTGTTGAAATGCTAGCTCCCATTGTAATTATTTTTATTGTTGTTACTGCCTTTTTGTCTCTTTATCTGGGAGTTTCTTGAGGTTGGTGTTGGTTGGTTTTGTTTCACAGCTGGAGCTACTGAGATCCGGTATCCATTTCTTACCGCCCCCTCCCCCCCCCCCAAATAAGCAAAGATTGTTCAGTGAAGCTCTGTTGCAGTTTTACATTTAGATTTTGTGTGTGTGCATGCACATACATAGGTGTGTACTAGGGCTCAGTGTAAAATGAGTTCTTACTATAGGTCGGAGTCAAACAGTTTAGGAAACTCTGTTTAGGGAAAAGTTTGTTTAGTTCCTCCCTTTGTCCTGCTCTTCTTCCTCCCTCCATTCTCAGTTTTAGATCTTTTTCCTCTTAAGACCTGTCATACTGTCTGGAACAAATCTTCCAATTTACAGGTAGCTAAGACAAGGCTTATGGAATTGCTTACTATGTAAAACAGACAGCAAATAGAATGAATGTTCAAAGAAGGCAGAAATTGTCCTTAAAAAAGTTAAGAATTAGGCTGATAAGATGGCTCACAAGATAAAGTTACTTGATCAGGCGTGGGCCTGATGAGTTGTCCTCTGACCTCCCCTTGCAGGCTGTACTCCTCTTCCTCCACTGTATTGAGATCCTATCATCTAAAGACTAAAATTTCCCACATTAAGTTTATCCTGATAATCCCCAGGAGAAAGTGATTTTTTCCTTCCCTAAGATGTTAGAGATTCTCGTGCAAAGTTGGAAAGAGCCAGGGCTAGTAGCTCTGGCTTGACCACAAACCAGACCTAAGTGAACCAGTGCATGAGTAAGGTTAAGATTTTTGGTAACAGTAAATTTTAAGGATTTTGGAGATGAGCGAAAATAAGTATATATTCATTGTGTGTGTGTGTTTGTGTGTATATGTATGTATATATGTGTACACATATATATATAATGTTAGATAGCCATACATGAGGAAATATTATAATGAAACCTCAACATAAGTCAGTGTAAGGCTAAATTGTTGCTTAAAACTATGCATTAAAAATTTTTCCAGTGGCTGGGAGTGGTAGCACACACCTTTTTTCTCAGCACTCAGGAGGCAGAGGCAGGTGATTTTTGTGAGTTCAAGTCCAGCCTGGTCTACAGAGTGAGTTCCAGGACACCTAGAGTTACATCAGAGAAAACCTGTCTTGAAAAACCAAAACACACACACACACACACACACACACACACACACACACACACACACACACACTCTCATTCATACACACTCCACTAGGTATTTCTATGGTCCCAAGCACTCAGGAGGCTGAGACAGGAGGGTTTCTGTGAGTTTAAGGCCAGCCTGAGCTACATAGTAAACTCCAGGCCATCCTGGATTACAGTGTGAGACCTGACTCAGAAAATATTAACACCCCTCCCCCCCTTCAAATAGTTGGAAAATAGTTGAGAGCTATATTAGTGGAAGTTCTTCCTCAAATCTTTATTCTGAGTTCTTACAATTATGGAGGATGCTAATTTTCAAGCTAGAAACCTAAGAAAACCAGACGTTTATCATTCTGAGTCTGAAGGCCTATGGAATTAGGGCAGCTGATGATGTAAATCCTTTTCTGAGGGCTGGAAGAAGAGAGGACACATCCCCTCTGAGGCTGGCAGGCAGGAAGCAAAAGGAGTGAATTCCTCCTTCATTCACCTTTTGTTCCACGCTGGTCCTAAAAGGATTAGACAATGCTAGTCAGCAGTGCAGAGGCCACTCTGCTGAGTCCACTGATTCAAATGCTAATGTCATCTTGAAACACTCACAGACACGGCAACAATATAATGTTTTATCTGGGCCTCCTGTGGCCAGTCAAGCCGGCACATGAAAATAATCATCACAACAGTTTACCTTTCTGGTGCTTAAAGCATACAGGAATAAATTCGGCTGTAACTTACTGTTTGAGTGACCTAAGGCAATTTAACTACCCCCTAACCCTCACTGTCTTCATCTCTGAAATTAGGGTAAATAATAGCTCAGAAGCTGCTTGTGAAGATGAGTGAAGTAAGCGTATGACACTGGCTGGCACATAATGAGCACTTGCTTAATACCCACCCCCCTTAGTAGTGAGACATTTGTCCTTGAAATATGGTAAGAACGAGATGTGAGAAATACCTGTATGTGCTGGTCGGTTACTCTCTACAGCCTATTCTCCATATTTTCTATAAGATACCTACAATCTTTTTTTCTCTTTAAAGCTACTTCCTGGGGAGAAAGTCCAAAGTAAGCTGTTACAACTTGTCTTTGGCCCCTCCCTAAGCCCAGTTCATTCCTGTAAGCTGGGGAAAGGAAATGAGTACACATTGTCCAACCTAAGCTAAACTCTTCAAGCAAAATATCTGTCTGACCTTGGGAAAGAGAAGCAGTAGATGGTATAGCTCTGCTTGAAAGGGACCCCTGGGCAAGGTAAGTAGGAAGGCTTTTCTGGTCCACAGCCCAGATTGGAGCTCAAGAGCAACTGAGAAAAGAGGCCACTAGTGTCTGACCTGTGATGAAGGAACTAGGTCTTGATTTTAAACCTGTGGAATGGTGGGAGGGGAAGAGAACAGATAATACTTGTAAGGTACCTGAGACATATCTCTGTGTTAGCTCCTGAGAGAGCAATAGCCTAGGGATAGGAGAGAAGGATAGCTGTTTTCCCATTGACCTTTGCTCTTTGTGAATTTCTTGCCCATTCTGAGTTTTGGTAAAAGGGAGCTCTAACATGTTTATCCCTATTTAATAAATGTTAAAAAAGTTTAGAGGTGGTCAGAAGGTAAAACTTCTGTTTGATTTCTTTTATATATCATCCTTGAACTCATGGTTTTTCTGCCTTTGGAGTGCTGGGTTTTATAATTGCGTTTAATTTGTATTTATTTCTCAACCTCAGGATTTGTCATTTCAGGCAGTAGAATTCTCTGTTGGGTGAATGTGGAGCAGTCCTGTTAATAATAGGATTTAAAAAAAAAATGTGTATATGTGGTATAGGTGTGCTTATTGTGTGTGTGCATGTGGAGACCAGTGGTCAACTTCGGCATCTTCCTCTATTGTTCTCCACCTGTTTTATTAAAAAACAAAAAACAAACAAGCAAAACAAAACAAAAAAAACTCTTAAAAATGGTATATGAATATTTTATTTGTTTGCATGTATTTTTCCAGATGTGTGCCTGCTGGATCCCCTAGGACCGAGACTGGGATTATAGATGGTTGTGATCCACCATGTTGGTGCTTGGAATTTAACCTGGGTCCTCTGCATGAACAAGTGCTTTGTAATGGCTGAGCCATCTCTCCAGCCTCAGCATCTTATTTTTGAGACATTGTCTCTCACTGAACCTAGAGTTAGCCAGTAAGCCACAGGGATTTCTCTGTCTCTGCCCACCCAGTTCTGGGGTTACAGGTTTGTGTCCTGTGTCTGGCCTTTACCTGAGTGCTGGGGATCTGAACTCAGGTCTTTGTACTTGTGTGGAAAGCTCTTTTCACGAGAGCCATCTCCCCAGCTCCATTATAAGATGTTTACCATTGCCCTTGTAATCTATCTGATAGGTGCCAATACACCCCTACCCTACAAAGTCATGCAATCAGAAACATCTAGATACTGCTAAAAGTCAACTGCAAAATCAACTGTGACTGAAACTCAGTACTCCTGATGTATATAAGTTCTGATTTTTTTTCTGTTGTTGGGCCCTGAATTCTCTAAACCACATGTTGTTTGCTATATGTGTACTTGTAATGTCTAGGGCTAAATGACTTTGAGCTGTTGGCTTAGCAAGTTCCTTAGTTTTCCTTTAACAAAAGTGATAAACTGCTGTTCTTTTCTCTTTAACCATTTTTGTTTGCTCATAAATAATGTCCTAGTACCGCAGAATAAATGTCTCTGAAGGATCCTGTGCTGTCCCTGCAACTCAGAACTGGAAGTTATGTTACAGCTACTATTCTTGACAACTACTTCCTATTTCAGTGGTAACATGACGGTCAAAGCATACCAGCTAAAATAGAAAGTTAGTTTATAGGGAAGAAGGTTTTTTTTTTCTTCTTTTTTTAAAGACTCCTTGTGTGCCATTAGCTGCTGGCTTGGAACTTTCTATATTGACCAGGCTGGCCTCTTATTCTCAAAGATCTGCCTGCCTCTACCTTCTGAATGCTTGGATTAAACCACACGTGGGTAACCTTTTTTGTTGGCAAGGGGGATGTAGTCCAGGTTGAGTGCTTATGTATATATAATTTAAAGATTTCTTACCCTTCATAGTAAATTTGGAGAGCTGCTACTTTTCTCTAGCTTATGGAGAAAAGCCATAAAGCTATCTAAATCAAACGAGGAAAATGTTTTTGTCTTTCCATTTCAGTGACCTTGGTTATTAATACTAGTAATAATTTATGTCTATCAAGGAAAAAAGTGTCTCAGATAATTTAAGTATATGTAAAGTATTTTCATTTTTTAAAAAAACTCAATCTTCTAGCTACTTTGCAAAGGTAGGGAGGGGTTCCTATTATATCCTTATGTTACAGATAAAGAAACTAAGGTCCAGTGAGGTGTCATGATTATGTGGGCAATGAGTGGTAGAGTCAGAGTTTATTTTATTTTTTAATTATCTATTTTTTATTTTATGTACATTGGTGCATGCATGTCTGTGTGAGTGTGTCAAATCTCCTAGAACTGGAGTTACAGACAGTTGTGAGCTGCCATGTGGGTGCTGAGAATTGAACCAGGGTCCTCTGGAAGAGCAGCCAGTGCTCTTAACTGCTGAGCCATCTCTCCAGCTCCAGAGTCAAGGTTTTAACCTAGGCCTGCCTCTTAAATCCCGTGAGTGCTTTTGCCTCTTTACCATGGCTTTGTCTATGTTATGTTTAACAGCTTTTTTTTTGTTTGTTTGTTTGTTTGATTTTTGAGATAGAGTCTCATGTAGCCCAGGATGACCTCAACTCACTATGTAGATCATAATGACTTTGAGCTTCTGATCCTCCTGACTGTACTTTCCAAGTGCTGGGATTTCAAGAATATGTCATCATGTATGGTTTTGTGAAGTTCATGTAGGCTTCATGTATGCTAGGCAAGCATTCTGCCAACTGAGCCACATCTGCAGCCTCTAAAAGCTTTATTAAGGTGAATTCACATACCATAAAAGTCACCTGAAGTATACACAATTCAGTGTTAGTTTATTCACAGTTGTTTGTACAACCAGTGCTGCAATCTAGTTTTACAACATTTGGTCATCCTAAGAGAGATCCGTTAATATTCACTTTTAGTTTCTCATATCCTTATTGTCCCAGTCTTAGATAAGTATTCATTTGTTATTTTTTTCTATAGATTTGGTTTACCTACTTTGGACATTTCCTGTAAGTGAAACCACACAACAAGTAATCTTTGTGTATGTGTTCTAGGTGCATATATGTAGTTGCATTCATGGAGGGCAGATGAGGATGTTGGGTATCCTGCTCTGTTCCTTGAGACAGGGTCTCTTACTGAGCCTGGAGCTATCCTTTTTTGTTTTTTGGCTAGATTGCTGGCCAACAAGTCCCAGCAATCTTTCTTCCTTCCCCCTCCATCGCTGGAGTTAAAGGTGATATGACTACACCTGGCTCTTCTTCCGGGCATTGGGGATCTGAACATTTTAGACTTCCACTGTCTTCTTTGTATTTTAAATATTATTTTTCCTTACTTCACAATGGTTATTCATTCCTGTTTGATAGACTAGATTGTCCAGATCAGAGAAACACATAACCAGCTCAAAGGACAGAGTCAAGAATCAAAACTGGATTCAATTTCAAAGTCTGTAGTCTTTATAGTATTTTATTTCCTTTTGGGAAAGAGACCTTTTCTTCTGTGGCTCTCTTCTTTTGAAAAAAAAAAAGTCTTGACATTGTGGGCCATATGGGTCCTTTTTAAGGAAGGATAAAATTTGCTCTTGTTGACAGTTCTAGCTTGTCTCACAACCTAAACATTTCTGAACACCAGAGAAGACAATAGGTCTGAGACTAATTTAATCATTGATTTTCTTTTTTTTAGACACTCAAAGGACTGGACCAAAATGGGAACAGGGATCTTTAGAATTACAGAGCAATGTCCCAGTGTTGAAAGAAAATTTGGGGTCATTAAGCTTTGCACCTAATAGATGAATCTTTCTTCCTCTGAAATAGAAGAATCTCTTGCTAAGTTCTTCCTCATCAAATGCCAAAAGAAACTAGTATCTTGTAAACCTCACCAAAAAACTAGTTTAGAAGATACTTTGACTCAGTTGAAACTGATTCACCTCTTTTCTTCTATATTACCCTGACATTTAATCAGGACCAGATGTATAAGCTTATCATCTTTACAAAAGGATTTTTCTTGGTATCCGATAATCTCTAATTAGCATAAAGGGAACAAGGGGCTTAGAGTCTAGCCTCAGCCTTAACTTTATTATGTGTCTGTGTGATGCTGGAATAGTAGCTCATTCACTGTCCCACAGCAGCTGCTGAGCTTCAGATCCTCATCATTGTTTCACTTTCCATCAGACTTTTCCTTTGAAATTCTCACAGACTATTTTGTCTGGCTCATTTGAACCTCAGTACTGTGCGTAGGATATTCTGAGTGAAGGAGATACTTGATAAAGCCTTTCTGCTTTCTGTGTGCTGAAGTGCCTTCTGAGTTCTTCATGTTTTTATGATTAATCCTGCACATCTGTGTTGCCTGTGGTAAGTTGGCTGCTCCTTCAGTCTACTCAGCATGGCACTGCATCTAGCAGATACTTGGGAAGGCTGATAGGATTTATGAAGAGAATGGATTCTGGGTAGTGAAGCTGCTGAAGTGATGAATCTGTTGCTTTCATTTGACCCTCACTGAGCTATGAGAAGCTCTGAGTATAGGAAAGGGTATAGGCCATGGGTACCACAGGGTCTAAATGTCTGTCTTGTGCCAGAGCTCTTTTTGAGATTACATAGTCATACTATTCTCTGCCCTTGTAAATTATAAATGCATCCTTTATATTTTTTCCCCTTACACTGTCATTTTAAAGAAAAGAATTCCTGGCCACAAGCATATGGGTGTTTAAAACTGTAAATAACAGGTATGTCACTCTATCCAAAAAAAAAAAAAAAAAAAAATCTGTCCCAGGTTGCCTGAAGGCCCATATTATGTCACCACGTGGCACCTGAAAGCCTGTCTATCATTCAGTCCCTCTGCAGAGGCACTTAGGCAAAGGAGGGCTTTCTCAGTGACTTAGTTTGAATTGTTCTGGTTTGTGTAGGACCTGTATGGGGAAAGGAAGCATCTAGGCTGGGTTTCTTTCAGGGTGGTGGAGGTGTCTGGGAAGGAAGAGATAGATAACTCACTTTTTAGGGCTTACTGGTTTGCTCACTTGTTCCAGCCATAGCAGTATGTTGAATCTCTCTTACTTGTGCATTCATTTCTTCAGGCCCTTGTCTTTTCCATCCTAAGTTGCAAGTTTTTGGATTTCTATGCCTATTCATTGGTATTTTATGATCATGGCAATGACTAATAAAGAATGGACTGTTCATGTTTCTATTTCCACTCAAGGGTTTGTTTTTTTGTTTCTTGAGAACACACCTGGCTGGCCTGGAACTTACTGTATAAACAAGGCTAGCCTCAAACTCACAGAGATCCACCTACTTCTGCCTCCTGAGTGCTGGGACTAAAGTCGTGCACCACCACGCCTGGCCTCCAAGTCAAATTTTCTGTAAAATAATTTCAAAATTGAGATTAGAAATTTCTGTCTCCGAGGGGATGGAGTCAAGGTGTTTATCTTTATTTATAAGGCCATCTCTTACTAGGATTTATCCTAAGGGACAAGAAAATGTTCCTTACTCAAGGTGTCTACCTAGTATATTTGAAACCAAAGAGGAATAAAAGCTTATTTTCAGTAACTGAGAAGTAGTACAGAAATCTGTTTAGGATGATGGAGCTGATTCTATCTCAAACTTTGGTATTTATTATGTTTATAGTGTTTGTCGAATGTTAAGCTTTCTGTGTCTCATTTTTCTCATTTGTAAAATGAAGGTAATAAAGCTAACACATGGGCGTGTGTATGTTCACATTTGTGTGTATAATTGGACAAGTTCTTGAGTGAGTGTAGAGGTGAGAGATAGATGTTGAGTCTTTCTTAATTGCTGTCTATCTTAAAGAGTTAGGGTCTCTCACTGAATCATCAGTTTGGCTAGATTTGTTGGCTAATGAGCTCCAGAGATCCACTTGGTTCTGTCCCTCACCAGCTTTTAGTGCTGCGGTTACAGATACATATATGGTGCTGTATCTGCATGGGTGCTAAGTATCTGAACTTAGACAACAAACACTTTACTGACTTAGTTATCTTATGAGGCTTTACAATTTTTTAAATTTTAAATTTAAATATTTAAAAATTAATTTAAAAATTTAAATATTAAAAAATTTAAATGATTTAATTTTTTTTAATTTTAAGAACATATTCTTTTGTGTGCCTGTGATTGTGTGTGGTGTGTGTATGTGTGTGTGTGTGTGTGTGCGTGCGTGCATGAATGTGTGTATATGAGTGGGTGTACAGTGGAGGGGGGAATGTGTCCCATGGGGTGAATACAGGTTGCTCTGAGGCACAGGTAGTGACCTAGGTTCCTAAACCACACATTTAGAACTTGGAAACCTAAATGGGAAAGTAATGGGTGCTAATTGTCTTCTAGCGGTAGAGGCAGGAGCATCATTTGTAAGGTTACATTTCTGGCTTTAGGGCTATGGCTGTTGGAGTGAAAATGAAGCTGTGGTTCCAATCCTAGCATCTAGTGAGCCGGAGTAGCTTCAGTAGTTTCCTCATTGGACTGGTTCTGCAGTGTAGCTTTGTGCTTTGTCTGAAAGTTTAGCCTCAAGCCCCTTTCTCCCTTCATTTCCATAACTTGTGAGCTACCCAGTATACTTCAGTAAGTTCTTTTCTACTTAATCATCCAGGCCTAGTACTTAACCAAAGAATCCTTGGCTGCTGCCTCTGGGACACATCTGATATATTGTCTGTTTTTGTAATAAAAGTTTTATTGGATTCCAGCTACATTGTTCATTTATATAGTGTCTGTGGCTACCTTTATGCTAAGAAGGTAGAGTAGTTGAGGCAGAGATGGCATGATTTGCAAAGCCTGAAATACGTGGCCATTTGCAAAAAAGTTCCCAGCCCCTGCTTTAATGGATGATATTTGTCTCTTTAAAAAATACTGTTTGCTTTGTCAAACAGTGAGTGTTGGGTGGTGTGAAAGTTTTGTCCTGGCTTCCAGTTTCGTCAGAGCAAAATGGCTGCTTTTAGCATGGGATGTTGATAGTATGCTACAGTTTTCTGCTTCTTTTTTTTTAAATCTGAGTAATATGTTGTATGTACTTTTATGTGCATAAATATCCTGAAAGCCATTTAAAAAATCAGTGTTAATGTTTATATTTCTTTATGTTTGGCTTACAGGACTTCTTGGGAGTATAAAGAGTTATAAAGTGTGTTTATTAGTCCTTTCCTATCTACTCATAGCTTCTGTAATCTAACGGTAGTAAGAGTAATTCACTTATGGTTAGGGACAAGTGCCTACAAACAATAATAATGACAATAATAAGTGAGGGACCAGTGGTTAGTAAGGAATCGGTGTTTCTGACTACTAAGAATAATTTTTTCTCATGATTCTTCTGTATTTTGCTACTTTACATTAGAAATATTTTTAGCTGAATGTAGTAAGAAACCTAACAGTAATTTGAAATGTAAAAATAAAATTTTTTTTTTAAACTGAAGAAAGAAGGTGGCTGATGGCTGGCATAGGCTTAAATGTACCAGTCCTTGGAAACTTTTCCTTCTTACTTGGCTAACCTTAGAATATTTGCCTTCAGGCCTTGTGATGTGACATCCCAGCTAAAAGTCTGTGTACTAGAACTCCACAAAGTGTGTTTGAAGAAGGAAGAACCAGAGAAAGGCAAAATGAGGCAACGGAGGAATTAACACCACTTCTATGTCCTAATTTACAATTAAAAGTAACCATTTCCCTTGAATTCTTCAAAAGCTTCCTGGCTAGAACTGTGTTGTATGAGCACATTAAACATTAAGGGAGGCTGGGAAAAGATAATGATGGGCTTAGTGCCCATAAACCCATCATACTGTATTTACTTATTTAAAATCTTTTTGGTGTGTATGTGTCTGTATGTGTTCAAATGTGGGTGCATGTATGCTGTTGCTGCTGGAGGTCAGAGGACAGCCTCAGTCCCCACTCCCACTTTGACACTTGTTATACACAGGACAGGTTAGCTGGCTAGTGAGCTTCTGGGAATTTCTTTGTCTCTACCTCTCATTTCCCTGTTGGGGCATGCTGGGAATACAGATGTGTATGCTACCGCATCCATCTTTTCTCATGTGGGTTCTGGGGATCTAAACTCAGGTTGTCAGGCTTGCACAGCAAGAGCCATCCACCAAGCTCCTTCCCAACCTCCTTCCCTTTCTTTATCTTTGCCTTTTTGTTTATTTTTTGAGGCAGGACTTCATGTAGCCCAAGAAGTTTTCTGACTCATGTAGCCAAGGATGACTCTGAACTCCTGTTCCTCCTGCCTCTGCCTCCTGAGTACTGGACTTACAGGCATGCCCCACCATAAAGCCATTTTAAACTGAAAACATTGTAAATTAAAGGTACATTTAATGGATCTAACCTAGCGAGCATAATAGCTTAGCATTAGGGTGCACTGTATAGTATTGTTTATTCTTGGGATCACATGTTGCCTTGGGACAGCACAAGATATCGTACTATATAGAATAGGCTGTGAAAGATCAAAATTTAAGATGTGCAGAGCATGTTTTACCGATTGTGCATCACTGTTACGCTAGCTGCGGTGGAGCATGAGAAGTGGAGGATTGAGAGTTTAAGGTCAGCTTGGGGCTACATAACAAGAACCTGCCTGGGGGGGAAAGTATTTGTAGTCTGTATCATTCCATAGTAATGCATGGTGGTGTCTGGGTTTTACTGGAGCTGCCACATTCTGGCCTGGGGTAGAGTATTAAGTGAAGAGATAAAGTGTCTTTTTAACCTAGCGGTAAGGAGACGTATTAACAAAGACCTTTAGTAAGTCAGAATGACTATTTGGGTAGACTTTTCTACAGACCATAAATAGAAGTGACTATTCTGTTTGAGGGAATCTGGGAAGCCTTCTTAGAGGTGATGACATTTCAGTTAAGCCTAAGAACAGGCAAAACAGACAATAATGGGTCAGAAAGCATTTTGTTGCTGCATCTTTCCTGATGGTTAGTTGGGGTTGATTTTATAACACCTCAGAGACTGTCTTTCATTACTTGACTCTCTGATTATTGAAATGTTTTTGCAGAATTCTCTATTCTTTTATTCCCCACCTTCCTCTCCTCTTTGATAGGAGGGCAAAAGGTGATTTCTATGACACAATGAGGAAAGAACCACTCTTATGACATTTCTTGCACAATTCTTTCTTAGTCTTCGGAGTTTTCTGTAGGTTCTTCCTGACATAAATACACCCTGCTCAGTCTGTATAATTTTATTTGTATGTATATTTCAGGGCTTACCATTGGTATTGATAACCAACTGGTGTGCTCTTCCCCAAGGAAGATTATTTTTTCTGTTCTCAGCATTACCCGATAGGATTGGATTTTATATAGTAAAGTGGAGTCAGAGGTGGATCAGACTTTTGGCTTAATAACTTTATGAATTGAATATGAAACATTCCCATAGCCTCATTGAACTTTGTTCCTCAGCTGGTGGCACTGTTTTGGGAGGCTGTGGAACCTTTAGAGATGAGGCCTAGGGATAGGTTACTGGGGGCAGACCCACAGTGTTTAGCCGGCCCTGGTTTCAGCCTTACGATTAATCCTCTTGCCTCCACCTCTTCAGCATATCCAGCATGCTCCACCATTAGGCTTAGTGTTTCTTATCTGCTGGTGCCATGTGACTAGTCTCTGAGATGTGACTGCAAGCTCTGACAACCAAGACTGGAGCCCTAACTTCCATGCCTCCTGCATCTTGAAACTGTGAGGTGAAATAAATTCTTCTTCCTCTAAGTTGCGTCTTGTCAGGTATTTGGTTGCAGCAATGAGAACAGTAACTAACATAGTAACTGAAAGAGCAAAAAAGCCATTTTTTGAGATAGGGAGATAACTGAAAGAGGAAGAGACTTTGGACCTGGTATGCCTGATGACACAGCTTTGTCTCCTGTTCAAGCAATTATTTGCTGCTAGGGAGGAAGAACTAGAGCTTGTGATTATTGCATGCATAGCTGGTATCTGGTGTGTAGAACATATTCTTGAATGGTGACTGAATGATGAGACTGTTTGCTTCCATGAATGATCAGACTATTTCCTCAACAGAGGTTATGCTCTTCTCTTTGGGGTCTTAGAGGCCTCACAGTACTTTTTGTCTGTGAAAATTCTACCTCTTTGTTAATATTGGGTGGTCAGCTTTCCTCTACTGTAACACACACCTGAGATAATTTCTAAAGAGAAAAGCTTATCTTGGCTTACAGTTTTGAAGCTTTGTTCCTTTTGGGCCTGTGGTAAGGCTGCTGCACATCATGTCAGGGAGTGAACTGTAGAGCAAAGCCATTTTCCTCATGGCTAGGAAGCATAAATGAGGAAGGAGAATGCACTGGGATCCCGTTAGCTCCTTCAAGAGCACACCTCTCATGCCTTTAAGATCCTCTACCAGGCCCTACCCAAAGGTCCCACTACTTCCCAACAGCACCAAGCTGGGGACCCGGGCATTAACACATAGACCTTTGGGTAAATTCTAAATCCAAACTGTGATAAGCACTCAACCCACATACTGCTTCTTCCATGAGGCCTTCCCTCATTGTCCAGATGTAATTTGTGTTTCCCTTCTCTATTCTTCTTGGGTTTGTTGCAAGTACATTTTGACTGATGTGATTTTGTGACTGGCTGCTGCCAAATAGATGTTACTTTTGTTTTCATTCTCCTTTTTGGTGTTTGTTTTATTTATTTATACAGACTTACATGAATCAGAGGCTGGCCCCAAACTTACTGTATAGCCGAGGACGTCCTTGATGGTCCTCCTGCCTCTACCTTCTGTGTGTTGAGATTGTGGTTGTGTGCCACCACACAGCCTCCTGATTGCTGGGATTATAGGCATGTGCCACCATACAAGGTTTTATAATGCATTTTTAAAATTGGTAGTGTGATGTCTCCATCTTGTTTGATTTTGGTCTTGTGGTTCCATACTTCTTAACGTATTTTGAAAAATTATTATTATTATTATTATTGTCATTGCTATCATTATTTATTATCATCTATTTTGTATTCTTCCTCATTTCAGAAAGTGTCCTTAATAGGCCTTGACATCTAATTACTTCAAGAAAGAATGGCACATCACATGGTTGTTTTACATCAAAATTACCGTTGTTGACTAACTTTCTCATACGTTTAGCTGTGGTATCAGAAGATTATTTCTAATTAGCAAATGTTTAAAATTGTTTGTAGTTGCAAAAGAAAACCAGTTCAAGCCCTATAGCTACAACAGTCATAACAGACACTAGTTAAGTACATAAGCTGTTAGGTTGACAGTTGTAGTTTCTAAACAAAACCAGTTTTTCTAATTAGTGTTAATGATCGTTAGATATTTTTATAGAGTTAGTAGTTGGTACATGCTCTTATGCCTACGTAGACCAAATTTATGGCCTAGGTAGGTCTAAGAAGACGCCATAGAGAAAAACATTGCTGTCCAAGGTCTATAGCTTATAAGAATAATTTGTCAGTTATTTACTTTGTAAATCAAGGGCTGTATAATATCTGTATAACATCTGCTAACTCATGTAGATCTCAGTAAGTCATATGTTACCCTGGAGATTTAATTTCTTTTTTCAAATATATAGCCTCACCTCTAGAGTCCCTTCTTCTACCTCATTCAGTTTTGCCTTTTCTCCTCCCTTTCTTAGTGTTTGTTTAGAGACAAGATGTCATTCTGTGTTCCTTATTGGTCTCAAACTTGCAGTGATTCCCCTATCTCTACATCCCAAGTGCTAGAATTATAGGTGTTCACCATCACTCCTGGCATCCTTTTCATTTCTTTAGTTGTTTCAGCCTTGCTCATAAGCTGTTAGTCTTCAGCGATAAATAAAATTGTTGACTTCTTATCGGCATACCTCAATTTCATAAGTCCCATGTGTCATCAGAGGGATCCACGTTTTTTTTTTTTTGGTTGTTGTTGTTGTTTGTTTGTTAGCCTTTGTTAGCCCTGGCTGTCCTGGAGCTCACCCTGTAGACCAGGCTGGCCTCGAATTCGCAGAGACCCACCTGTCTCTGTTTCCAGAGTGCTGGGATTAAAGGTGTGTACCACCTTTTTTAAAGGTCAATACATACCTTAATTTTTTCTTATTTTTAAAAACTTAATTAAAGTGTAATTACATAGTTCCGCCTACCCTCATAGTTTCTCCTACCCTCTGTGGGAAGGGAGCCATGTTTCCTATATCAGTACTGAAAGTGAGAGGGGGCAAAGTGGAGGGGATGACAACGACATTTGATTGCATGTGCTAGTTATCTATAAAAACAGTGTTTTTCTTTATAGGTATTTTTTCAGAATTGAAGGTTAAAACAGAAGATACCTGAATTTGATCTTTCCATACTTTGTAATAAACTTTTTTGTTTCTTCTACCTTGTTCTACATATTTAGTTGTCTAAATCACTTTCTCCTCTGTTTGTTTGTATGTTTGTGGTTCTTTGGTTTTGTATGGTTAAGGTCTCACTATGTAGCTGCGTAGTTCTGGTGGGCCTGAAACTTACCATGTCGACCCAGGGATACTCCAGTTTCTGCCTCCTCAATGTTGAGATTAAAGTTGTGTCTTACCATACCTGGCCTTCTTGTGTCATGCCCTGCCCCCCATTTTTTTCTTTTCTTTTTTTTTTTTTTTTCTTTTTTAAAGATAGGGTCTCATGTAGCCCAGAATGGCCTAACTTGCTTTGAAGCTGAGGATGACTTTGAATTCCAGATCTTCTACTTTGGCCTCCCAAATGCAAGGATTATGGTGGGTCACCTTACATGGATTACTTTTTAGTCATCCTACATATGTTGACCTATTCTGTTGGTGATTTCCTGTAGATACAGGTTATTTCTTCATCATTTCAATCTCTAAAATATAACATGCAAGAGCACCTGATGAACTTGGATCTGGTGGTTCAGGCATGTAATCCTACCTGCTGGGGAGGTTGAAGCAGGAAAACCACAAATTCAAGGCTTGTCTGAGCTACAGAGTGAGTTCAAAGATAGCCTGGACAACTTAATGTCATCCTGCTCAAAAAGCTAGAAAAAAGGAAGAAAAAGCAAAAAGAAGGGATAGTGGTGTATTTCATTGGTAAAAGGCTTGTCTGGAATCAGGTCTGAGAACCCTTAGTTCATTTCCCAGTACTGCAGATTCACAAAAAGAGCTCATGATGAATGTTTGATAACTATTTCAAAAAGCTGCATAATTAATATTTTTGTAGATTTACAGATAGTAGTGACTAGAAGGGAAAACCAATGTACTAGATAACAGACTGAATAGATGCTCTAAAGTTGACAAGATGAAATTTAAGAGGAGAACTGTTAAATTCTGCATTTTAAGTCTTAAAGAAATGGTAACATATGGGCAGGCTGAAGGAGACTCATCATGATGGTATTTTCATGAAAATGGTGGTTTGGGTTGCCTGAGTTCAACATCATCCAAAGGCATTGCAGTGGCTAACACTTTAATGTAGCTTTTGAATTATTAGAAGTACTAACTATAGTTAAAGGAGATAATAGTAGCAGTATGTTCTGATAGGAGACAGATTGTATTTAAGAGACCCCAAGAATCCCTTGGGGTCATTGCAGACTGCTGTGTTTAGTGGAGGTTGCCTTAGAACACCACCACTTAAAGCGTAGTTTGCACTCTTCACAGTCTGTAGTGAGAGGAGCATAGAAACAGAAAGATATTTAGATACAATAATTTGAAAGTCACTTTATGTCTAATGAATTTTGTTAGAAGGAAAGCATATTTTATCCATGTCTTTGTGGATTTTTTCTTAATACTTTACCTTTTATAATCATTTTCAGTGCAGTTCTAGGTTTATTGAAAAATTGAACAGAATATACATTGAGCTCTCTCCAGCTTTTAGTTTCGTTTATTATTAGAATTGTACAGTACAATTGATTGAGCCAGTGTTGAATATATTATTATTGACTGAAGTCTGTAGTTTGAGTTAGTTTATTCTTTCTGTAGTGTAGTTTTGTGGTTTTTGATAAATGCATAATACCATGTATTTATTATTACAGTAGTGTAAGACTCTTTACTCTAAAAATGTCCCACGATTTACCTATTCATTTGTTTAGCCTTCTCTTCCTACTCTTTTACTGTTTTTATAGTTTGCCTTTTCTAGGATGTCATGTAGTTGGAATCCTGCAGTGCTTTTCAAATGGCTTCTTTCACTTAGCAACCTACATTTAAGGCTTTGCCATGTCCTTTTGTGGCTTGATAATTTTCTTTTCTTTTTTTTGCATATGTTATTATATGGACTTACCAATGTATTCATTTACTGATTAAAGAATGTCTTGATTGCTTCCAGTTTGGAGCTGTAGTGTGTACAAGGGGGCCTTTTTAGGGGGCAGCTATAAACAGTTTTCATTTCATTTGGGTAAAAAACTAGCTGTTCAATTGCTGGATTGCTTAGTAAGCCTATATTTAGCTTTGTAAGAAACTGCCAAGTTGTCTTCTAAGATGATTGACCATTTTGTTTTCCTGCAGCAGTGAAAAGAGAGTTCCTGTTGTTTTCACATCGTTTTCAGCATTTGTTGTTGTCAGTATTTGGGACTTCAGCATTATCTTAGGAAGGAATTAATAATAGTATGACATCATTGTTTAAATTTGCAATTCCCTAATGACTTAATATGTGGAGTATCTTTTTGTATGATTATTGTTTTTGCTTAAACCATCTATTCAAATCTTTTGTCTCTACTTGCCTTTTAAGACAGGGCCTTACCATTAGACTAAGTTATGCTGGAACTCATGACCCACTTGCTTCGGCTTCTTAAGTGCTCTACCAGTAAGCTAATAACCCCACTCCCCTCCCTCCCTCTCTTCCTCCCTTTCTTCCATCCATCCACCTGTCTGTCTATCTATCTATCTGTCATCTATTTATTCATTCATCTACCTACCTACCTATTTATTTATTTTTTGTGGTGTGGTATGCATGTGTTATGGCATGCATATGGAAGTTTTTACCCACTGAGCCATCTTGCTGGTCCTAGAATATTGCTAGTGCAACCTCAGCTCCATAGTGGAGCTCCCCACTCTCCACCTCCTCACTCCTCCGCCCACCCCATTGAACCTAGGACCTCATGCATTGTAGTCAAGTGTTCTATCACTGATCTACGTTCCCCAGCTGCTTCCTTGCTTTTAACTGGGTTTTCTTATTGCTAAATTTTAAGAATTCTATGTGTATTTTGGGTACAAGTCCTTTATGTACTTTACATATGTACATAAAGTACTTTATGTAAATGTACTTTGTAAGTATCTTTTCCTTATCTGTGTCTTGTCTTTTCATTTTTTTGAAGGACAGTTTTGTTTTAATCAAGTTCAGCTTGTCTAGTTTTTTGTTGTTTTTTTTTTTGATGGATTGTGTCTTTGACAATGCATCTAAAAAACCATTGCTAAATCAGATCATCAGATTTATTTTGTAGACATTTTGCTGTCTTGAATTTAGATCTATGATCCATTTTGAGGGTTTTTTTCTTTTTGTTTGTTTGTGTATAAATTATAAAGTTGGTGTTTAGATTCTTTCCTTCTCTTTCTCTCTCCTTTTCTATCATTTGTCCTGTATAAGTTAGAATGAAGGCAAATGACCATCTTAGAAACCACTTTAAGCCTGGGTAGTGGTATGTAACTGTAATTCCAGCACTTAGGAGGCTGAGACAGAAGTATCAGGAGTTCAGGATCCTCCTAGGGTCCACAAGTGAGCTCTAGACTGTTTCACAAAACTAAACCAAGTTAAAAACAGAACAAAACAAAAACCGTAACAACAGCAATAATTACAAGGAGATCAGAAGAGGGAGGTCAGATCCCCTGGAACTTGAATCACAGATGATTGTGCGCCACCATGTAGGTACTGGGGACTGAATCAAGGTCCTCTACCAGAGCAACAAGTGCTCAAGTGCTCATAACTGCTGAGGCATTTCTCTAGTACCTAGATTTTTTTTTATTGCATTAATGTGTGTGTGTGTGTGTGTGTGTGTGTGTGTGTGTGTGAGAGAGAGAGAGAGAGAGAGAGGGAGAGAGAAAGAGAGAGAGAGAGCGCACAAGAGAGCATTCATATGTCATAGTATGCATGTGGAAATCAGAGAACGACATGGGGGAAGGACTTGGTTCTCTCTACCCTGTCTCCCAAGGATGGAACTCGGGTCATCAGTCTTGATAGCAAGTGCCTTTACCCTCTGATCCACCTTACTGGTCTCAATTCTTTTTTTAATATAGAAATTCCCTATCTCCTTTCCTTTATACTGCAAGTACTCAGGACCTGGGAAGGGTGAATAACAAAGGAGCTGAGTTCTCTCTTTATACAGTTCTTTCTCTGCAGTTAGTCTAATTTGGGCACAGTGAGTAGAAATGCATTTGTCAGGGAAGATGACTTCATATTACACAAGTCAAATTTCATGTTGGTCACCACTCTTTTCTAGGCAGTAAAGGGTGGGCTACTGGAGTTAGTTAATGGTGACCAACAGTGTCTATTGTAAAAAAAAACAAACAGAAATAAGTAAGAGGACTGAAAAGAAACTTGGGCTTAGAGTCAGACCATGATCATGTCATTTACTGGATGTGTGACCCGGGGGAAGACACTATCTTGCCTGGACCTCATAGAGATCCGCCTGCCTCTGCCTCCCAAGTGCTGGGATTAAAGGTGTGTGCCACCATTGCCTGGCTAAAATTTTTTTAGATTTATTTTATGTGTACAGGTGTTTTCTGAATGTATGTATGTGCACCTTGTGCGTGCTCAGTGCCCACAGACATCAGAAGAGAGCATAGGAACTAGAGTAGCAGATTAGCTGTAAGCTACCATGTGGGTGCTGGGAACTGAACCCAGGTCCTCTGCAAATAAACAAATGCTCCTAACACCTGAGCCATTTCCCCATCCCCACACTGTATTTTCTTATCCGTTGCTTCCTTTCTTATACCTGTTCTGCTATGCTGCCTTCAAGCAGTATCTTTAGAATGTGTTATTTCCTTTCATCTTATACCTCAGTCTAAATTAGTACAATCTTCTGCTTTCTGTTGCCTGCAGCTCTAAAGAATTTTGTTAACTGTCTTCTATTGACCAGGATTCTTTTAAAAATGTTAGTTTTTGTCATCTGCTTTTCCAGAGCCCTTCCATTGCTGAAACCTGGAGCGAAATCTAACTTAAAAGCAAATTAGATGACTCAGTGAGTAAAGGCACTTGCCACCGAGCCTGGCGATCTGAGTTTGGTCCCTCGGACCCACCCGATACTCACCCAGCAAAGAGAAAAAACTGATCCCCATCAGTTATCTTCTGATCTCCACATGCATGCCATGGCATACATGTGCAACCCCCCATACAAAATAAAGAGATGTAAATAATTTAAAACATTTAAACTCATTCATTATGACCTGGAAGAGATAGTATGTATAACTTGACTCCAGCCAAGTCCCTCAAAGGCAAGGGACGAGTTGGGTGAGTGGGGTAAGAAATGAAAAATACTGTCTTCTGGGGGTCTGGGGAGCATTTGGAAATAAGTGAAGGTGCATTTTTATCATTTCAGTCTTCAGGAGACACCCTTTAGAGGGAAGGGACAGGCCAGAGTTGGTTCTTTAACGTGTTGTTCCAGCTCCAGTTCCATAGTAACTGGTATCTAGCTGGTACTTAAGAAGTTCTGAGATCACATTCTCCTAGGACCCATGAATTGGTGTAGTGCCTGCCTACTCCATAAATAGACATAGGTTTGTAAAGTATTGGAACACATACAATAAATAGCCCTTAACAAACGGTAGTTATTGCTGAGCTTAAAGGAGGCGGTGGTCTAAGGGCCACCTTGTATCTTTCATGGGACATGTTTTAGGGTCAGCAGAAGAGATGCATTTCCCCCTCCATTCTAGTCTGAGTGAATCTTGAATCTGATTTGAGAAGGTCTAGAAAGACTCCGTCAATACCCAGCTGTAAAACTAAGGCACAGAAGATTTCTGGTTTTTTTCTTGACCCTGGGGTTCAAGAGGACTCTGACAGGCCATAGAAAGCTTGCCTGACACCTCTTGTTGGAAACTGAGTTGAAAGAACAGCAAACACTACCAGAATGGTGGGAATGTCGCTGTTTCCCGCCCCTTAGCGCACAGAAAGAAGGGGGCGGAGGGAGCGTTCTCCCCACCTTCTGCCCTCCCTTCCTCTGTTCCTCCCTCCCTCCCCGCCCCTTCACTGAACTAGTGTCTGTGCTGCCGCCCTACGAAGCCGGAGTGTGCTGCGCCTCCGGGAGCTGGGTGGCTGCGTTGCCGAATCCAGCTTGTCGGGCTGGTTTGAGCCCGGGCTTTGTCCCAACTGCTGAGCAGGGAGAGGTGCGGCTCTGCGACAAATACACAATATCATCAGAGATGCTGGGCCTCGCGCCCCCCGCCAGGTAATGCTGGCCTCCCCTGGGCCCGGCACAGCTAGGTTGAGCTGGGGTAGGAGGAGGGGGTGTCTTGCTGCCTTCCGGGGTAGAATGGGAAGAACGTTACATTCCACTTACCTTAAGGGACTCTTAATGAGGGAAGGGCCTGAGGGTGGAACCTTCAGATAAGCCCACTCAGGGGAAGGCCTGTGCTGGAATTAGATATCTGGCTAGGAAAGGTTATGAAGGGGAAGCTGGATTTTTGGGGAACTGCGTGCCCCAGGGGCCCCACTCCTTTGTAAGCATGCTTCTGCTTGGTGGCTAGGGTGATGCTTTTCTGTGCCTTGGTTTAGCTGCGGGCTTACTGGGACCAGGAGTGCTGTTGTCTAGTAGGAGATTCAATAAGACAGGAGACTCCTGGAGCTGTTCCAGTTTAGGTAGCCTCTGTGAGCCTCAGTTTCCTTATTTGTAGAGAAGAGCTTGCCATTCTCTTTCTAACTGTGGCTTTCCTGGGCTGTCAAATTCCCTGGGAAGGGTGAGCTAGATACAGACAGAGGAGCCAGTGTTCTGTATGCGTCTTGCTGGTCTCTTTAGAACCAGTGACTTCAGGGCAAGACAGACTGAAAATGCTGATGCTACGTTGGGGGCAAGTGTAAGTATGTTGATTGTAGGAAGATGGGGTCAAAGTATGTTAGTAGTTTTCTCTGAACTGGCCAATTCTTTGATACTTAGACCACTGCTGTAAACTAGGCTGTCTTCTCTGGAGCTCTGTTATTGATCTGCTAAGTAAATGACAGACCTTGAGACTATAATGTCTTAACCACTGTAATTCCTTCCTTTATTATCTAGCATCAAGAAATACAAATACTAGCCTACTTTGATTATTTTGGACCTTCTTTCTCATCTCAGTTTTAGAGAAGCTCGCATTTTCTCTGGCGAGCCTTTCTCTCCTTCCTTTTTCCCCTTCCTCCTCCTCCTGGTCATTTTCCCTTGCCTGCCCCCTCACCTGCTTTCCTACTTCACCATTTTCTGCTCTTCCTTTCCTTGTCCTCGTGCTTTCCGCTTCTTGTCTCTCCCCTCTCCATAACCAGAGGCTTTTTATTTTTCTTTTTCTCCCTCCCCCATCTTTCTCTTGGTTAGATTGCCTTCTCTTTTCCTCTCAGAGTTTTTGATTGTGTTTTCTCATTGGTAAGTAGGTTGCTGGTTTGAAGGAACCTTTGCTGATGCTTATAAGGTTCAGACATTCTAGCTTCCTTGTTTTTCATATAAACTCTATTTTCTTTAAGTTCCAGGCTCTCTCCTTATTATCCTCAATCTGTGTCTTGGGGCCTCCCAATAAGCAATCATTCTTCCTGGATTTATTCCCCAGCTTTTTCCTTGAGAGCCAAGGCAGAATGTGGGCAGTAGGGAAAAAGCATTATAGGAAGTCAAAAGCTTGAAGGTTTGAGCTAGAGAACACATACAAATACAGCTAGATAAGAGACTTTACTGAGTCCCTTCCCTGAGATGGGGGGCTGGGAGATAGCCAGTTACCAGTTGGCAGCCCAGAGACACTGCTGACCTAAAGGAAAGGAGGTTGACCTGTGAGAGGAGAGAGAGATGGGGCGGGGGGGGGGGAGGGTTTAGGAGAAAGGGAGGGAGAGAGAGGGGGTAGCACATTGGGATGAAGAGGAGAAGGTAGAGTTTTGGGATAAGAGTGTTCTTTTGAAGAAGAGGTGGCTTGGCATCAAGATAGGTATTATTTGGGGGTGAGAGTGACTGTGGAGGGAAAGATTATAGGATGTATAAAGGGACCGTGTAGGTTAATTCCTTTCCATTCTGAAGTTGGGCTCTTTGGAATGGTTTATTTTTACTATGCAACGCCCCCCTCTCCAATAGTGTCCTAAAGTGGGAGAGTGAGAGGAGAAGCAGAGATGGGCGTGGCAGGGTTATTGTTTCATTGACACTCACTGTCTAGAATATGCAACGTGTGTGTGTGTGTGTGTGTGTGTGTGTGTGTGTGTGTGTGTATGTGTATGTATGTGTATGTATACACAGAGTGGCAGCCATCCATTATTAAATGTTCTCTCTGGCTGGTGAGATGGTTCAGCAGGTAAGGGCACTTGCCACCAGGCATGATGACCTGAGTTCTATTCCCAGGTCCTGTATGGTGGAAGGAGAGAACCAGCTCCTACAAGTTGTCTAGATATGTGAGCCATGGCATGGAGCTCACAACTACCCAAGCACACACACATATATAAATAAATAGATGTAATTTTAAAAAGAAATATTCTCTCAGTTATCTACACTTCGTTAGTTATATGGCTGGTTGCTGGGTACTGATGATTTTTAAAAGTGGGAGTTAGATTCATTTGCTGCCTTCAGATGCAGGTCAAGGGGTATGGGCCATCATGTGGTAGTGTAGAGGGAAGCAGAGGGAGCTGTGAAGATCCAGTGGAGGAAGACTGTGGTTCAATGGATCAGTGGCAGGGCTGGATTGTAAACCGTCTTCTTTAATGATGATAAGAATTTGCTTACGCCCTGTTATCTCGTGACATTATGTGCTTGTTGTGTATAAAGAATTTTCTTATTTTTTCTGTCTTTGGGGACTACAGTGTAGATAAACTTAGATAGAAAACAAATTTACATGTGGTAGGTTATTGTGCCATGGCCAACAAATTCTCAGCACCTTGGAAGGAAACAGACTTTGTCCCTGTTCATTACTGGCCCTAGGCCATTTAGGTGACTCCCTGCTGAGCACCTTCTCTGAGTTATTTTATCCTTTCTCACCCTTCTCTTCCCTGCTTTCTTAAATTCAATTTCTGGCACAAGTTCAAGTCCAGAGACTAGATAGGCTAGCTGTTTACTTACTTCACTGACCTCCGTAAAATAGAAATCTAACACCCTCTAGGATTGGTGAGGATTCAGGGAAGCAGTGAATGCATGAAAATACTTTTTTATGGTGAAGTACCAATATTATTGTTTTGTTTCTGGATGCATTCTTAAAACACTGAGAAAATGCTCTGATGCTGTAGCCCAGAAGCTAAGGAGGCCACTGAGTAATCTAAAATTTGAGTCTCAGTTCTTGGAGAATAAAAGAAAAAGAGGGAATAGATAGACAAAGCTTTCAGGATTGATAATTGAGCTCCATGCTCAAAATGGAGGACAACTGATAATCAACTGCTTTATTCAGGTCAAAGGTCAAAGGTAGAAAGCCAATATGAAAGGTTGTATTTTTGGTGACTCTTTATGATAGGGAAGTAGAGGAGAAAGTAATTAAGTTCAAATCTTCATTTTAGTAATTACTGGTTACCTGCTTGTTAATCTAAGTTTCATATGTAAAATGAAAGATATGTATATTAACAGTGAGGAGTTTATTATAAAGCTTAAAAGTAATTTTATAAAAAGTAAAAATTACAGGGCCAGAGAGATGGCTCAGCAGTTAAGAGCATTGGCTGCTCTTCCAGAGGACCTGGGTTCAATTCTCAGCACCCACATGGCAGCTCACAGTGGTCTGTAACTCCACATCCAGGAGATCTGGCACCCAAACACAGACATACATGCAGGCAAAATACCAATGCACGTTAAAAAAAAATTAAAAAATAAAAATAAAAATTACATAGTTGATAATAGCTACACTTATTCTTATCCTGCAAAAATAAACTCCACAAAGTTACCTCTTAAGAAAGGCTTTCTTTACTGTTCGGGCCTCTCTTCTGGGCTTGTGCAGTGCCTCTCTGTGCTCAGTGGTGGCACTTGCCCTTGTTGTATTGTTGCGTGGATTTAGTGTCTTCTCCCATTAGTCTGTGTATTCATTTTGGGGCAGAGTCAGGGTCTAGTAACTCTTAAGAACCAGCTGAGGGCATTTTTAGTTACTCAGCATATGTTAGTAAATACAACATATTTAGTTGCTACTGTTTATTAAGGAGATGTATAATAAATGGATATAATTAATATTTGTGATAGTTGCTGCGATAACCAAGAGTACCTTTTGCTTCTGAGGGCAAGTAAAGATGTAAGTGGTGTTTGGAAGAGGATGTTGGTGTAAGAGGAGAGTGTGTGTACATATTTAGGACACTGTATATTTCGTGTTTGTATTTTATTCCAATATTTCTTGGGTCATGTAAAAAGAATTATTTAGATGTGATTTTGAATTTCTTTTTTCTTTACTATGCTACACCAGTTCCTAAAACCCCTTGGTTTCTACCTTTAAGATACATTTACCTTTGAACTACTTCTTTCTACCTGCTGTTAGTCTTCTATATCACTGTGAATTTTTATTTTGAGTTTTGTAACTTTTTTTGTAGCCTGTTCTACTTTGTGGCTGGAGTGGTCGGTCTAAAATATGTCAGATCACTGCTTTAAAACCCTGTGCTTTCCTCTGGTTGCTATAAAGTCCAGTCTTCTTACTGTGGATAATAAGACCCCCACACTATCTGACTTCTGTCTCTTTTTCCATCTCCACTCTGGTGTTGGAGCTCAAATTGAGGGCTATGAACAGACTAGGCAATCATTCTATCACAGAATTTATAGCCTTAGTCACTTAATCTCAGTGTCTAGACACATTTTTCCCTTGCTTATTAAACTTTCAATCTTGCTGGCCTTATTGCTATTCTGGTACACAGTATATACATTTTCATATTCCATATTTGTATTTATGGCTCTATCTGTTTAGAATAGTCATCTTCTGGATATTAGTGAAATTTGTCATCATCTCATTTCTTTTTCTTTTCCTCCTCCTCCTTTTTTTTTTTTTTTTTTTTTTTTTTTTAGTAAAGACAGGGTTTCCCTATGTAGCCCTGGCTGTCCTGGAACTCAACTCTATGGGCTAGGCTGTCCTCGAACTCACAGAGATCCACCTGCCTCTCCCTCCCAAGTGCTGGGATTAAAGGTGTGCACCACCATTGCCCAGCTGTCATCTCATTTCTTAACCACTGAGCCGTATCTCCAGTCCTTGTCTCACTTCTGGTCTTAAGTGTTTTTTCCTCAACAAATCCTGTCCTGACCAACCCTGCCCCTATACTCACACGTACATATGTACTCGACACTGTTTTAATTGCTTGTTTTTTTTGGCTGCATCCCTTCCAGACACACAATCTCCACAAACATAGGAATTTTGTTTCACCCGACTAGATTAGAACTTATACATTGTAAATGCACTCTAAATTATTTGTTAAATGACAATATATCAAATGACTGAATATATCAAACAGAAGGGAAGCTTGGTGTAATTCCAGGGAAGAAGTCAGGCAAGTAAAGAGTATAGGGAGAAGAAAGTGTAGTTTTTGAGGGAGGGAATGATATCATGACTTGATTATTCCTGGAAGCAAGAAGAATATGGTTGCGTATGTAGGGAGGCATGTAGTTTTGGGGGTGGAAAATAGAGTTTTCCTGAAGAGATTTTTATTTTCTTATTAAAAGTAAGCTCATACATTTAGGGAGAGAGGAATGGGAAATCATATAGTGTCATACAAGAAAATAATTACAACTTTGAAATGAAAATAATTAACCAGAATTTAGAGTGTTCTCTGAGACATTGCTGCTTCAGTCTAGAAACATTTGGGAGGAGGGTTGAACTCACCTGCCTGAACTGGAATTTTGCTGGTTAAATTTTGGAAAGGGAGGGAAAGGCTGACCCTGTGTGTGTGTGTGTGTGTCTGTGTGTGTGTGTATGTGAATGAGCATACCATGTGGGTCACAGGGATCAAACTCAGGTTGTTAGACATGGCAGCAAGTGTCTTTACTCTCTAAGCCGTCTCTCTGGGTTTGGTTAATTTTTAGAGACTGACTAGGCAAGGAGAGGAGTCAAGGTGAGCATTGTGGGGACTGGTAGGTAGTCTGTTGGAGCTCAGAATGAAATTCAGAACTTTAGTGGAAATTCTTGAACTAGTTAGCGATTGTGCTTAGAATATATAGGAGTCATTTATAATGTTGAAATTCATAATATATTTGGTGATCAGACCCTGGGTGTGATAACGTGAGTATGGCTAACTTGAACCTGAGGTAAGAAAATGGAGTGGCCAGGGTGTTGACACGGTCATCATTGTGACTGTTGGAGTCATTCAGCTACAATGACAACTTTAGATAGGGGTGAAGAAGCAGACAACTGGGAACTGAGTGAGAGTGACTAGGAAATGAGTAGTAAGTGCAAAGCAGTGTGAGAGCATCCAGCAGAGGTGACTCACAGAAAAATAGTCTTTTCACCAGATGGAGGTAAAGAAATGGTTTGAAAATACCACTGAAAATTAAGGTTGACGTCTGTAGGATGAGTGTAGAGTGAAGACAGCCTCCAGTTTTTAGGGGGTGGAATGGGGGCTGAAGTGGCAGCTAGAGAAGTCTCTTCAGGTGATAGGCAGGTTTCTTTTCAAGCTAGCATGCAAAGGGGAGCTAGCCAATGAAAAGTGGAAAGTTCCACCAGAAATAGAAGGGTTTGAATCAGGAGAGTGGCGTTAGGAGTGAGGAAGGTGTGTGTGTGTGTGTGTGTGTGTGTGTGTGTGTGTGTGTGTGTGTGTGTGTGTGTGTATGTGTGTAAGTACATAAGTACAGGCCAAAACTAAGTGAATTTTAAGTCTTTTACTCCAAGTCTCTGTCATCTCCATGTCTTTATTCTTCTTGTATTCTTCTTAACTTTAGGAAGCCTCTCGGTATAGCCCTTTGTTCATTTTTTCTCAAATTATAATTAGTGTCTAAAGAGTACTTTTAAGAGAATCACAGGGTGGTGGTGGCAGCAGCACACACATTAAATCCCAGCTCTTGGTAGGCAGAGGCAGGCGGATCTCTGTGAGTTCGAGGCCAGCCTGATCTACAGAGTGAGTTCCAGGACAGCCAGAGTTACAACAGAGAAACCCTGTTTGAGAAAAACAAAACAGCAAAAACAAAAACAAAAAAAAAAAACAAAAAAAAATCAAAATAATTAAATTAGTCATGCTCTTATCAATATTTAATTTAGCAAGCTTAGATTAATTATATACTGTGATAGGTTTCAGATTCCTTTAAAATAAAGGTTTAGAATTGGCCAACTCTTCAAGAGCCTTCCAATTTCTGTATGATTTCTACCAAGCCAGATTGCCTTAGAGAGTAGGCTGTTGCTTATTACCTGAGGTGTTCCGTGTCTCTGCTAGGTAGGCCATGGAGGCAGAGATTAATCATAATTTTGTCCCTTGAATTATTCCTTGCTTAGAGACTAAAAGAAGTGAAGATGAAACTTGGACATTGCTTCATAGAAATATGTATAAAATGCAATTAAATTTTGAGGGAAGGTAAGTAAGAGGCTTCCTTAAAGGTTTCTTAGAGGAAGTGAGTCAAATTGGACCATGAGGAATGAGCAGGAGTTTGCTAGGCAGATACAACAGCGTAGGTAAAGGTGGGGACATGAAGTATACTGATGGAATGGGTTTGGGGAATGGTATAGGGAAAACTAGAAAAATGGGGGAGAAAACAAATATTTGTTGGACATCTTTTTGTTCCAAGCAGCATGCTAGGTACTGTCTTTTTAAAAAAGCTTTTGCATTTTTTTAATTCTTAGGATAACTCTAAAGTAGATAGTCTTGTTTGTATTTTACATAAGAGTCAACAGAGGATCAGAAATTAAAAAGCTTTCATAACAGCTCAAAAAACACCTACAGTTTTCTTCCCTGCTGCCCAGCAGTGGCTTTCTTGTTGCTATACTAGAGCAAGTGGCTGCTGGAGGCTGCATAGTGGGAGTGCCTTTGACGCATTAGAAGGACATCCCTCAGCAAATTCAAGGCTGCAGCATTCCAAGTTCCTGCCAAAGCAAACCTCTTGGCACGGTTTAATTAAAGATCAGATTCTAATAACCAGGCATCAAGGGCATACAGTACACCTCAGGCCTGAGTGTTTGCATGCCAGTTTGCAGCTGCTCTGGGTGGTCCAAAGTTAGAAATGTAGTTAGTATGTAGAGTAGGTTTTATTTCTTCTTCCCGTCCCTCCTTCATTTTGTTGACTAATTTATTGTAACAATCTTCTTTCTTTTTCTTTTTCTTTTTTCCTTTTTTTTTTTTTTTTTTTTTATCAGTGCTGGAAATTGAACTCAGCACTTAGATGCTCTTCTGCCACCAAGCTATATCCCTGCCACCTTCCTTTTTTTATTTAAACAATGATCTGAGGGATAAGTAATGTAATAAAGTTTTTTTTAAAAGCTAAAGTAAATTAGAGGTTGTGTAGTTCTCTTCTAGAGGTGACAGTGATGTGTGGCGCAGTGGTCACGCAAACATTTTTTTCAGGTGGTGGGGTAACTGGCAGCATCTCTGAAACTATGCTTCTTTGGATTTATTCACTGTTCTATTCCCAGGACCCAATAGAGCCTAGAGTGAGAAAGTAATACCTACCAAGTAGACTTCCAAGCTCTTTATAAATTCTGAAGGGTGAATACCTGTTCCAAATAATGGCTGAAATCTTATATGAAAAAGTAATTAATCTAACTGGTTCTCTAGGGAAACTGTTTCATAGGATTTCAGCCACTCTATTGGGAAATGTAAAGGATTGTCCTAAACCCCAAGTCCCATGTTGTAAGCTCAAGACATCCCAGAATTCTGAGTGCAGATGGGTAGCAGCTGGTCTCTTCCTTTAGGCAATACCCTTTCATACTGTACTTCCTCTATAGCCTTTTTTTTTTTTTTTTTTAAATTTTAACATGGGTCGTTTACTGCCCAGATCCAGAACTACTTAGAAAAGGCCATTTTTCTGGCTATATGTGGAGCAGAACAAAGTAGGCTAACAGTGATCCACTATGTTTCACTTTAGTTCCTTTTAAAAAAAATCTATCTACCTACCTATTTACCTACGTTCCCATCTATATATCTATATCTATCTAATCTATCTAGTCTATCTAATATAGGGTTTCTCTGTGTAGTCCTAGCTATCCTGGAATCCATTCTGTAGACCAAGCTGCCTCAAACTCAGATCTGCACTCAGAGATCTGCCAGCCTCCGCCTCTTGAGTGCAGGGATTAAAGGTGTGCACCAACACTGCCTGGCTAATTCTGAATGTTTTGAAAGGTTATTCAAGTACTTAAAGTTCTGTCTTGGGAAGAGGGTTTTATAAATAGCTTTAAGAGATGGTATTTAAGTATAGAAAGGAGTAATTATTCTTGTTTATTCATGTGATCTTATATTTGCTCATTCATATGTTCAATCAATCTTTATTGATTACCTATTCTTTGCCAAGAATGGAGTAAAGGGTTGAAAAATATTTAAGACACAAATTTTGTTCTTAAGGGGTCCATAGTCTCAAGTCTAGCTGAGGGTGGTAAAGGGGGAGACAAATGTGCAAACAAATAATTGCAATGCAAAATGAGATAGACAGAATTTATGTAAGTGAGAACTCTCTTCCAGTGAAGTGAACAATGGTAGACTAGGCTACCTTTTGAGGTTATACATGTCCCATTGTTGAAGTTTTCAGGTGCAGGCAGGATGACCCAGGCTGGCGTCATGAGGTACAAGGTTTCAGAGATTAGACTCCAATAGAATTTTGGTTAATCTACCCTCTAATAATTGTCTTAAACATGATAAAATGACTAAGAATGAAGAAAAATACATATCAAGATCGTTGGTGAAGCTTTCCTGGCATAATCCTGGATGACGGGCCTAAATGGGAGTTACATTCAATAAAGCTGCTGTTTGAAGGACCTAGGGAGAACCTGGTTTGGGTATCAGGTAGCTCTGGGAGTATAATTTTGGATCTGGCAGCCTGGAGTAGGGAGGGCCTTGCCAACTGAGACACTGGGTGCTCTCTTGGAGGAGCTGAGGAACTTGAGTTGGAGCTGGAAGAGGCAGTTGTATCTGGGAAGTGAACCTAGAAGAAATAAATAAAAAACAACTACCCTGATAGTTGGGATTAACAAAAGTATCCTTGCTTGTTTAGAGCATGTGTTCAAAAAGGAAAGGAGTAATTGGTTTGCCAAAGGTTGGTCATGATGAATTCAAAGAAACTCATTGTATTTGATAAAAAGTTAAATAAGATTTAATTAGTGCAGGGAGAAATCATTGGCTCCTCCTTCCTTGTTCTTTTTCTCTCTCTTTCCAGTGTGTATAAGAGTATTTGGTGACGTCAGGTGTGGTGGTGCCCATCCTTAATCCCAACATTCAGGCGGCAGAGGCAGATGAATCTCTGAGAGTTTGAGGTCAACCTGGTCTACATAGTGAGTTCCAGTACATGCAGAGCTACATAATGAGAGCCTGTCTCAAAAAACAACAACAAAAAGTATATTTGGTTAGCTAGAAGGCATGTAGCTTAGTGATAAGGCTCAGAGTTCCATCCCTAGCACTTTATATAAATAAATAAAGAGTACTTGGGAAGTTCAGAGATTCCTGAGGCACAAATTGAATGTAGACTATGTAAGGCCAATTGATGTCCTACTTTATAGGACTTAGAATTTCATCCATACTAATAAATTCCTAATAAATAAAGGCAGTGCATATATCTTTCTGTAAACTGTATTAATTAACATGTATCTAGTGTAAGTAAAAAAGGTAAGACACTGTTGGTCTGCAAAGATGGCAAAATGGCTCCTGGGAAAGACATTTGTAAATAATTATAGTAATATAAAAAACGTGATAATCTGGAAATAAGCAATTGCCTTGGAATATAGAGAAAGGATACCTAACTTTTTGGAGATCAGAACATTTTCTAAAGGTGCCAGAGAAGAAAAATAGAATTAATTCTCAAAGGATGGGTAAATTCACTGTTTGGTAGGGAAATGTTAAAGAAATTAAAGAAGATGGTGTATTCAGACTGTAAGAGGAATTAAAAGTGTGGTCGTGTGGGAAGTAAGACTGATTTATGTGCCTGGTCAAATAAGAGAAAACCTTTTGAGGAAGTTAGAGAGCATTAGCTTTTATTCTGGCATGTCAATGAAGGATTTTAAAATAGAGAAATGGTTTTTTTTTTTTTTAACATCACTGATGGCCCTTATAGAAGCCATTGAGGAAAAAAATCAGGTGAAAGAAATCAGAGGTTTTCCATTTACTAGAGAATATTAAAAAAAAAATCCTATAGAATTTTGTAAGTTTAGAAAAGCCATTACCTTTTTATCGAATATGGCATTCTGTCAGAGTTCTCTCTGTGTCCAATTCTTTTAATTATTAGAATGGCAAATTTGTTGCATTTTAAAGAACTGATTTCTGAAGCAGTGGTAATTCAAATCTGGCTGTCATTGAGGTTACTTATCTTCAAAATAGAGAATTTTAGCTTTAACCTAGACATACTAAATCAAGGTTTATGGGTGTCAGGCAATCACATTTCCAAAAGTGCCTGGTGATTATTATGTAGTTTTTTTGGAAGCTTTTAATTTCTAAAACACTGTTGTATCTAACTCCAAAGAGACTAAATTCTAAGTAACTGTGATTAAAGATATAATTTCTACCATTACATGAATTAATAGAGAGGACTCTGAGCACATTCATACCATCTATTGTCAAGTACAAAAACATATTTTAAGATAATAATACCTGTTTTCATTAAAACCATTTTTGACATATCATGGAGATTTTCCCCTTTTAAATTTTATTCTGTTTTCCAGAAGCCTGGGAAAATGATCGTAATTAAGCAGGATGGTCACTGCCTTGGGCATTGTATATTAGAATAAGATAGAAATTTGGAGGAGGGGTATCCAGAAGAACTGGCACATGGGCAGCACTTATCTTGTGAAGGAACGAGAAATATAAGAACTGTAAGTTTGTGGGCTTATGGTCCCTGCTCTGCCAGCATAACCTAAAAGAGGGTATAGGCAATATGTAAATGAGTGAACATTGTTCAGTCCCAGCGAAGCTAGTTGCAAGAACAGAAGTTTTGCTGACAGTTGGTAATAGTTTCATCTATATAGGAAAAGAGTAACTTGCCTAAAGTTATAAAGGTAGACTTGTAAGTATATGGGATGCTGCTGGAGGTTTTAGTTAATTTTCATGTAGGTGAATGAAAGGAACCAAAGAAGCTATGGAATTTCTCTACATCTAGCAAGTGTTACTGGATTTCCCACTGAGTTTTCGCCTGGTCTGTTTTTCAACTACATCATGGTGTATATTTCTGTTCTATAGGCTCTGAGGTAAGATAATGCAGAGAAAAGCAAAATCTTGGTGAATTTTTAGCAGTGTTTGGCACACAGTAGGGATTTATATCCGTGTTACTGAATAAATAGGCTAGTGGTATTCATGGCAAGCAGCAGAAGAGTTGTATAATTAGAATTTTAAAACATTTTAAATATGTATTTCCTTGCACTAAAAATTAATAAGAGTGTTATTATTTTCTTTGTTTTGATTCTAGTAGCTGCTGCTGCTGGTGGTGACAATGTCAAATAACGGCTTAGACATCCAGGATAAACCCCCAGCCCCTCCGATGAGAAACACCAGCACTATGATTGGAGCTGGCAGCAAAGACACTGGAACCCTAAATCACGGTTCTAAACCTCTGCCTCCCAACCCAGAGGAGAAGAAAAAGAAGGACCGATTTTACCGATCCATCTTACCTGGAGATAAAAGTATAGTATTTCATTTATTTTCATCATTTATATACTTTAAGAAGAAAAAAGCAAAGCAAATTAGCTTTTCCTCTCGTAATAGTCTGAATGAAAGATCTGCCCTTCTCTGACTTAATTTTTCTTCAATACCTTTTATTTTTTGTTAATTATTCCCCATGTTTTGCCTTCCTAAAGTGGCTAAAGCCAAATGCAAAATAAACGCATTGCTCAGAATTATATTTGAACAAAATTATAAGAATAATTTTGCTCTTTCCAGATATCAGAAAAATTGAAGACATTTATATGTATATTGTTTCTTTTCTTTCTTTTTTTAGCATTTTAAAATGTTTACAAAATCATAAAACCTAAGGACCTTTGGAATGTCTTTGTTTGGAAATTTCTTTTTCCCAGATTACTTTCACTTGGAATGCACATTTTGATGGCCTTATTTTTTGTCTACATCTCTGGTCCCACACTCAGATTTAGAGATTAGTATCAGTAAGAATAGAAAGGCATGGCTGAGAAAAGGAAGCAGAGATAAGTAGGAATCACTATGAGTTCACTCTGAGTATCATTTCCTGATTTTTTTTTTAAAGACTAGCTCTCACTCTTTAGCCCTGGCTAGTCATAAATGCATGTCATCCTTCTGCTTTAACCTCCCAAGTGGTGAGATTACTGACATAAGCCACCACACGCACCTTTCATTACCTTCTTATCAATAAAACTTGACAGAAAAATAATCAAAATCTTAACCATGAATCTGAAAAGGTCACTGACATCATTACAGACAAAGTTGTGGAAACATAAAAGTATGAGTGTCCTTATAGATTGCTTTTGCTTGACACTAAAAATGCTAACTTAGGTGACAGTTGACCTTAAGTAAAATTCTCAGTTATCCACGTATCCATGCTCTTCTTGTGGTGTGGCTTTCTATCGTGAATAGCATGAGCTTCAGATTCAGAACACCATCAGGAAAATCAAAGGGCAAAATGAGAGACAGCTTAATGAAATTATAAATTACATAAGGAACTTGTACCATAAATACAGAAAGAACTATTACAACTTAGCTAAAAATCAGATAACTCAACTTAAAAATGGGCAAAGGATCTGAAGAGATATTTTTCCAAAGACGATACACAAATGACAAATTAGCATATGCATAAATGTTGTTATCATTTGTTACCAGGGAAATACAAATTCAGACCATCACAAAATGTCACTCCTCACATGCTAGGATGGCTGTAACAAAAGGATATATAATATCAAATGTTGGTGAGAATATGGAGATACTGACCTTCATAATTGCTTGTAGGAACGCAAAATGGTATTGCCTCGGGGAAAGGATTCTGACAATTCTTTAAAAGCTTAAATGTAGAAATATGTTACTACCCAACAGTTCCACCAAAGAGAAATAATGCTTTAGCTTCATTTTTTGTAATACCTCGAAGTGGGAGAGTCTTAGAGTTTCTTTTGCTATGATGAAACACTATGACCAAAATACAAGTTGGGGAGAAAAAGGTTTTTCCTTTTCCTTATACTTACACTTCCACATTGGCTTACACTTCCACATTGTTGTTCATCATTGAAGGAAGTCAGGACAGGAATTCAAACAGGGCAGGACCCTGAAGGCAGGAGCTGATGCAGAGAGCATGGAGGAGTGCTGCTCACTGGCTTGCTTCTAATGGCTTGCTTACCCTGCTTTCTTATAGAACCTAGGATCACCAGCCCAGGGGGGATTGGTACCATCCACAATGGGCTAAGCTCTCCCCCATCAATCACTGATTAAGAAAAGGCCCTACAGCCTGATCTTACAGAGGCATTTTCTCAATTGAGGGTCCCTCCTTTCAGATAACTCTAGCTTGAGTATCAAGTTGACATAAGAGTAACCAGCACAGGGAGCAAACTAATATTAAACATAAAACATCCATATAATGATATAATGAAATAGTTTTTGGTAACAGCAAACAGTCCTGAGCAATGCTGTATCTATATGTGAACCTTGAAAGTACTGTGTTAAAAAAAAAAAAAAACAAAAACCTAGTCATTATGGTCACATGGTATTTGTTTATATTCATGTGAAATGTCTGGCAATGTAAATTCATAAATAAAAGGCAAGTTAGTGGTTGTCTAAGTGAGTAAACAGATGAGATTAAGGGGTGATGGCTAAGATATATGGAATGTCTTTTTGGAGTGATGAAAATGCCTTAGAATCTAAGGCTTAGATTGTGATGGTGTTTGTCCAGCTCTGGGAAATACTAAAATCCATCGATTTTGTACTTTATAGGTGAGTTATAATAGTGTATAAGTTATGTATCAGTAAAGCTGGTGTGTGTGGTGTGTGTATAGTGTATGTGTATATGCATATGGGGGTAGTACGCTCGTGCACCTGTAGAGATCAGAGGAGGACACCGAGTGTCCTCCTCTGTCACAATCCTCCTTATTTCCTATGAGACAGGTTCTCTCACTGAACTTGGAGCTATGCTGGCAATCAATAAGCCCCAGGAATCCTCTTGGTTCTGTCCTCCCAAAGCCCCCACATTGATGGGGTACAGATGCACATGGGCATGCCTTGTTTTTGACACGGGTGCTGGGGATTTTAACTGAGATCCTCATTCTTACATAGCCAGCACTCTTGCCCACTGAACTATCACTCAGCCCCTTTTGTTTGTTTTTAAAGAAGATCTCCATCTAAAACAACAGGATAGCGGCGCCTTTGTACGTCGTTGCCACTGAAGGAGTAGTTTTTTGTGCCAAGAATCTTGATACCTGGGTTGTAATCTTGCTTCTTCCCCAAGCCAGCTGTCAGAGTCATGTCAGTGACTTCTGTGTAGACTTCCGTGCTTTCATCTAAGCAATGAGAGAGCCAGAGCAGAAGACAGTTTCTTTTAGCTCTGCAGCCCTATATTTACATGGATGAGGTATTGTTAAATGTCACTGGACCAGGCTTGTCTATGTAGGTAGAAAGAAACTAGGCCATTGTGAAGGTATTTTTATTGGTGACAGAGCTGTAACCTGGAGGCTCTTTCCTGGAGATTCTTCTGGAAATCTGACTGAGTACCCCTAGGCCAAGTTTGGTCTGAAAATAAATCTTATCCTCAAGATCAAGACTGAATCTTTGTAGATTGATAGCAGTTACAAGTTCTTGCAAGATGATCTAATAGTCTGTATTTCATTTTCTAGCTGTGGATGGTTTATAGATTGCCTTAGTACTTTGATTTTCCTCTGCTTTAAGACCTTGGTTGGCTATTATTATTATATACATAAAATGAAAAAAAAAGCTAAGTTTCTTCTATTCAGTTTGGAAAATTGGTTCAGCTCGCAGTCTTACCCAACTGCAGGATACACAACAGTGCTAGCAGTCTTTGACATGTTCTGCCTTCAGAAAGTATTTGAGGATTGATACAAGCTGCATGGAGAATTAGTCTAGAAATGAACAATAACTTATATTGAGGTATGCTCCTCACATTAACTCTGCCATTTATTATTTTTAAATATCTTAATTATAGCATCATCTGTAAAGTGGGAGTAGCGTAATTCCTGCCCATCTTATATCTGTAGTAAGTGTTTGTATACCACTTTATGTCATAAATGTAAAAGTATTTTTAAACTATAAAACCATACAGATATGAAGTTATTTATATGAAATCTCATTTTTTTTTTTAGTTAATACCCATATCTTATACCCACAGCTTAGTTCCAGTAGGAAAGTTGAAATTTAGATAATAGTAAACAATGCCGAAGATCTCACTGGTGGAAAGTGAGAGGCATGAATGTGGAGCTAAGTCTTCCTGAGGTATTGGTGGCATCATACTACTGTGATCCTGTTAGTTGTTCTCAATACTGGTTGCATGTTAGAGTCATATGTAGTGCTTTTAAGAAATACATACCTGTTTCCACCCAGACATTGGGGGTAGAATTTCTAGAGTTACAGTGTTGTGTCTCTAAGGAATACGAGAATGAGAAGTTCTTTACAGGCTACAGTGGTGGTTTAGATGAGCCATTACCTAATGCTGACCTCCAGGATGGCCTCAGTTTGCGCTTGAGGGAATAAATGATTGGAAGGAGAGAAGCTATAATTGAAGGCTTGTAATAGATGGTGCTGAGTTGCAGAATTCCATGTGGGAAAGCCTGGTTCCTGTGGTTAGGATTTGGAGCCTTTGGTTTATTCTAAGAAGTCTTATGGCATTTAATTTGGAATTGCTTTTGGCTGCGTTTAATGACCAAAGTGAAATTCTCTGAGCTTAGGAAGAGGTTAGTGAAGTTAATTTTAACGCTAAAGTACATCAGTGTTTATCTCTCTTAAGTTTGGAATGTTTTACTGCTTTGTGCTCAGATTAGTTTAGTTGTGCCAATGAGAAGTGCTGTTTAAAAATAATTTAAAAATAGGGCTAATGACTCTTGTTAAAACTTTAATATCTGTAGTAAAAACATGGAATTTTGTAGTCAGTGCTTTCCCCAAGCAAAGCCCAAGTTAGACTAGGGCAGGAGGATGGGCGAGGTTGCAAGCTTCGTCAAACCTAAGAGCCCTACTTACATGAAATTGTGGTAATTCTCTCTTCTTTCTGTCTTCAGTCATATTTGAATTCTCTGTCTTAATCAGCTTATTGAGAGCTCTTACTTCAATAGTTGCTAATATTAATGATGACTCATTTTTAAGATTCTTTAGTTTATAAAACCATATATTTTCATTGATTCCCAGAATAGTAAGAAAAGTAAATTGTGCTGGGTTTGTTTCTTTCTCTTTTTTCTTATTCTTTGTTTCATTCTTATTTCTTACTGAATTGTACTGTCCAGTACTTTCACTACTGCATTGAATGTGAGTAGTGATGGGTACTACCCACCCTTATTTTGTTTTTAATTTTAGAAGAGAGTCATCCAATATTTTATAGCTGTATGGTGTTTTTTAAAGGCTTTGATAATTAGCTTTTATTAGGTTAAGGTAAATTTTATAATCCTATTTGCTAGGAAGTTTTAGTCAAGTTTGATACCACATTTCAGCAGAAGCTAAATTAATAATTTTATTGATTATATATGCTATTTTCTCCTTTTCATTTTTTGTCGTTTATTGCATTTTATGTGTATATGTGAGTCCCTACATATAGTATAGGTGTACCTAGAACCCACAGAGGCCAGAAGGGGGTGTTGGATCTCCTGGAACTGGATCGATAGACAATTATTAGCCACCATATGGGTACTGGGAACCAAACTGGGTCTTCTGGAAGAGCAGAAAATACTCTTAACCACTGAGTCGTCTCTTTTTAGTTCCTTTCTTTCTTTCTTCCTCCCTCTCTCCCTTTTTTCCTTTTAAAAAAAAACCTTTTATTTATGATGATGATGAGGAGGAGGAGGAGGAGGATGATGAGGAGGAGTATTTATGTATATGCCATGACATCTGTGTAGAGATAGAGAATAACTTTGTGGAGTTGTCTCTTTGCTTCCAGCACATGGGTCCCAGGGATTGAATTCCAGTCATCAGGCTTGTGTGGTAGGTGCTTTACCCATTGAGCCATCCTATTGACTCTTTCCTTACTTTTAAAAATCTGGTAAATTGCATTTACTTAAAAAGTTGTTATATAACTCTAATACCATATAGTTCACCATCTTAAAATATACAATCCAGTGGGTTTTAGTATATTTATAAAATTATACTGTCAGGAAATGTGGGTATAGCTTAGTGGTAAACATTAGAATAAACATGCCAAAAAACCTGTGTTCAAGTCTCAGCATCAAAAATATTTGTTCACTCATTACAACTAATATCAGTACGTTTTCATCAAACCCAAGAGAAATTCCATTCCTGTTAATTCTTCGTTTGTCTCTTCTCTCATCCCGTGTCAACCTCTACTCTACTTTCTGTCAATGAGTTTGCATATTCTAGATATTTCATATAAATGGAATTATGTAATATTCAGCTTTTTGTGCTTAACTTCTTGAAAAACATAACTTATTTATTTTACTTTTATGTGTATGAGTGTTTTGCCACATACATGTATACCATGTGCATGTCTGATGCCTACGGAGGCCAGAGAGGGCAGGGGATCTCCTGGAACTGAGTTATGGATGGTTGTGGGTGCTGGGGACTGAACCTAGATCTTCTACATAATGCTAAGTAATGCAACTTCGTAAAGCGGTCCTCTGACCTGCACACAAATCATGGCACACACAAGTGCTCTTAAACACCAAGACGTAATTCCAGCCTTCCCCCCTACCAGCTTCTTTTACTTAGCATAATGCTTCCAAAGTTCATCCATTTTTAGTGTAATGAGCGCTTCATTTCTGTTTATCACTGAACTTCATTATGTGAATGTACCACAGTTTATCCATTTATCAGTTAAGGGAAATGTTTTATCAGATTTACTCAGACACAGGCTTTTAGTCATGATTAAAATGTTCTACAGTGGCTAGAGAGACGGGAGTTTGTGGCCTTGGGCTATTGAACCCCCAAGAGCATAGATTTTTCTTAATCTACTGTTTTGTTTCTCAGTCCCAAAATCAGAGTATATGCCTAGTAAGAGATTATCAAAGTTGGTTGGCTTTCAGGTAGGTAGAAAGCTGGAAGAATTCTGAGCACACTGTTCACTCCTCTAGGCCTTTGCTCATTTTTTTGTTCCTGGACTATCCTTCCCTGTCTCTGCCTAGCTAATAGCTATTATCCTTAGTGATTTCTTTCAAATAGTAATCTTTTTCAGAAGGGTAATTTATTGTCTCCTTTAATCTGTATTCTGAGTAGGAACTGATGTCCTGTTATGCAAGTAGGACTTGAAACTCAAGACACTTTTCCAGATTCAACAGTGAGTACATGCCAAGATGGTAAGGAGCCAGGTGTGGTGGTGCACAGGCCTTTAGTCTCAGAACCCAGAGGCAGAGGCAGAGGTGGAGGTGGAGGCAGGTGGATCTCTGAGTTCAAAGTCAGCATGGTTTACAGATCATGACCCAAGACAGTCAGGGCTTTACAGAGAAACCTTGTTTCAAACAAAACAAAACAAAACAGAATGGAATCCCTCCTTTAACTCAGCCCAAGATTCTTCTCACTTTCTTTAAATTTGTTGTTTAAATTTGTTGTTGTTCTTTAAATTTAAATTTCCAACCCCAGTCTTCCTAGCTATAAAATGGAGATTATCCATGCTGCCTGCTTCCTGGGTTTGTTGTGAGGAGTCAGTGAGACAGTGGGTAAAGCTTATAAGGCCTGTGCCTATGTGAGGGAGGTAGTTGTTTTTTTCCAAGAAGTGATGAACTGAGTTCCAACTGGTTCTGGGACAGATTTGGCTTCTTCTCTAATTCTCTCCTGTATT
This sequence comes from Cricetomys ansorgei, assembly GCA_026225945.1. Taxonomy (NCBI): domain Eukaryota; kingdom Metazoa; phylum Chordata; class Mammalia; order Rodentia; family Nesomyidae; genus Cricetomys; species Cricetomys ansorgei. The sequence continues at coordinate 3,382,657 of JAMJFZ010003206.1, forward strand.
TTTGCCTTAGGAACTCTTGTTTGCTGCTGAGGTTTTCAGCTGGTAAATAGTCTCCCTAAAGCTCACCTAGTACCTAGGCTACATCTGCCAGCTGCATTTCCAATTCCCCTTCTCTTTTCTTTTCCTGTTCCCAGGTCTGGTTTATGTTAAGCTGCTATTTCAGTTAGCAGTTGCTTCTGGTCAAGTCTGAAGGGTGGCGCAATGGAGGGAAACTACTTGATCAGATAAACTCAGTCTTTCTTCAGGGAGTAGTATTAAATGGTTTCTAAGATTATTTCCTAACACTTTCTAGGTGGTCTTTAAGTAAGCTCTGTGTTGTGTTCTGTTTAATATTCATAAGTATAATAATCATAATTATAAATCATGATTTGGATTCTTAAGAAACTTATATTTTATTTCTTAAAAATTTACAAGGAATTGTACAAGATAATAAATGACTAGGTGTGTGATGGTATAACAGACTTTGTGTCTTGGGAATTTGCAGGGGGAGAAACGTAAGAAAATCCTTCCCAAAAGAAATGGGACCTGTCAGTCTTTAAAAGAGAAAATGTGAGCAACAAGTAGAAGATGGGAGCTTGTGAGGTGTATTCACAGGCTGTAGACAGAAGAGTGGCTGCTAGAGGTGGGGTTAACTTCAGAATTAACCCTATTCACCCTATGTGTTATTGATTTCATTTTTCTGGCACTCTATAAACTACTTGTTCCCTGAGCTACCTTCTTTCTGGATCTTTATGTCTGTGATGTTATATACTTTATTAATATACAATGAAAATAATTTATAAATCATAACAAGATGTATAAATAAAACATGTTCAGTTCTAAATAAAACAATATAATTGTATTTCTCTAGAACCTTTTAAGGGATTAGCTTAGAAGGAATTTAGAAACAGAAAGCATCTCCAAAGCCCTGCCACATGTCCTATGCATTCTAGTGTGAGACAGATGCAATTATGTCGTAAGTGACTACTTGTCTGAGGCCATGGTATAACCCTTAGCCTCTCCTTCTCAAAGCAGCTGCTCTAGAAGGGAAATTGCCAAGTATATAAATAGCCTAACCCTTAGCAGTGGGCATATAGGCAAGAGGTTCTTATGAAATTACTGAAGAAAATAATCTTTGGAACCAGATCTGGGTTCAAATCCAAGCCCTTGCTAACTATATTGATAGATTAATCTGTGTTTTGATCTATAAGCAAGTGGTGGTAGTATTTAGCTTATAAAATTGTAACAATAAAGAAAAACTATGTATGGTTTATATACATGGTAAGTTCTTGATGTCATTTCTCATTATACCTGAGTACATTTTTCTTAAATCAATTTACAGTTCTTCAGCAAAGGTTGAATAGAAGAATATAAGGGCCTTGGCTTTTGTTTCACTTGCTTGATGACTAGGCAGATCTGTACCACAGTCTCCTAATCTACAAATGAAAGTTGACTCTCAGGCCTGTGGTGATTGTAGGAGATAATAAGTAATGAAGTACCTGTAAAAACTATGGGATGTCATCCCAGAAAACAATTTAGGCACAGCACTTTGAGAATGCTTATCTTCCTTATTACATAGAGTATTGTGAAATGTAGAAGCTAGAAGGGCCCGGCCCTTAGGGTCATCTTGTCCATCTCCCCAACATTTGGATGGGAAAGCAAAGATTCAGGACTGTGTATTATGGGGAGTAGAGTCAACAATGGCATTGACCCTAGATCTTTTTTCCCCTCCCCACTTTATAGCTTTTTGAGCTCTATAAATATATATGCACACTAGATAGAACTTGCCCTTTATAGGAGCTTAATAAAAAACTGAGTAATATCCTTATTTGTTTATCTATCTATTTATTTTCTTTCCTTTTATTTATTTATTTATTTGTAGCAAATAAAAAGAAGGAGAAGGAGCGGCCAGAGATTTCTCTTCCTTCAGATTTTGAGCATACAATTCATGTTGGTTTTGATGCTGTCACAGGGGAGTTTACGGTAAGTCCTGGGTGTCAGTCTTAGAGTTTGGGCTATATGCTATTAGATTCAGTCCTTTCTTGTTTTCCTAAAGCTTCTTTCTCTACCAGATATTTTCAAGAACACTTTGCTAATCTCAAATTTCTCTCTTAATTTTTTTGGGTGGTTTATTTGTTTGTTTGTAGTATATGGAATTGAAAACAAGGCCCTGCACTTGTTGATTGCAAAGGCTCCCACTGAGCTACATCACCAACTCAAACAAATCTCTCTTAAGAGGCCCCATGACAGTGGGCTCTAGGTGTGGCACTAATGCAAGAGTAAATCAGACATGGTCCTTACTCTGAAGGAGGTAAAGCCTGGTAAAGGAGCAATCCTCTTAAGGAAGCTGTATATAAAGAAGCTTTTGTAAATTTTGAGGGACCAGGAAAAGGGATAACTAACAGGCTCATTTTTATCTTCTAACAGACATCAAGGTTTAATCTGATATTCTTTCAGGGTCTCCTGTATCCATGTCTTCCTGAAAACCTCTCATGTCTTTCTTTTAGGGGATGCCTGAACAGTGGGCCCGCTTACTTCAAACATCAAATATCACAAAGTCAGAGCAAAAGAAAAACCCACAGGCTGTTCTGGATGTGTTGGAATTTTATAATTCTAAGAAGACCTCCAATAGTCAGAAGTACATGAGTTTTACAGGTATGAAGATTGTGCCTATGGGAATCATAGCGAGAGAAGCTCTCGTGTGCCTGTTGGTTAGCAAGAAAAAATCAAAGTGCAAAGAGTGCAAGTGGCACTCTCACTAAGATGGAGTTTTGAAAATGACAACCAAGATGAAGACTTTTTTGCCTTTATTCTGAAGATGCATATATTATTTTTATATTTAGATATTTTGTGTGGGGAGGGGGGCATGCATGCCATGCTGAGCACATAGAGGTCAGAAGACAATTTCCAGGAGTAGGCTCTCTCCACTATGTCACTTCTTGAGTTTGAACTCAGGTCGTCAGACTTGGTGGCAAGTGCCTTTACTGACTAAGTCATCTCATCAGCCCCTGTATGTTAGTTTTTTAAAAGCAAGTATTACATAAAAGGAGCAAGGACTTCTATATAGTGAGCATGTACATCTAGTTGTCATGGTCATTATTTATGTATTATTATTTAATAGCATTAATGAGTACCTTTTAAATTGCAAGTCAAGTTTCCCCTTTAAGAGACTGAGCTAGCTCAGGCTGGCTTAGACTCAGAACTCATGGTAATCCTTTAGCATCTGCCTTCAGAGTGCTGGGATTACAGGTAAGCCATCATACCCTATGTAAGGGAATAAATTTTATCATTTAAATAGAAATTATGTCAACAGTAATTATAAGTGTTCTTTATATGTACTTCTGTGTAAGGGATTGTGTTTTGTAGAGTGTTTTTAGTAGTGGCATTGGATTAGAATTCAGGTCTTCTCACTCCCAGTCCCATATCTTTGGAATTACTAATTGCCTCTAATAATTTTATTTGGAGGACGTCCTTCCATGGCAGAGATACTTTTCTTTTCCTTTGCTAACTTACAAAAAGCTTGCATTTGTGGAAACTTGTCTTCTTTATAGCATCTTCAGAGTGTTAAAGCAAGTCTGGGCATTGTGCATTCTTGTAATCCTAGGTAGTTGTGTTGCAGAAGGATAAAGAATTAAATGTCGTTCTTTACTGCCTGTCAAGTTCAAGGCCAACCTTGGCTATGTGAGATTTTGTCTCAAAAACAACAAAAAAATCACAACACAACAAAACAAGGGGGAAAATAAAACATTAGACTAAGAAGTATGTATAAACACACAAGTTCCTCACTGCATATATGGAACACAGAGAAGGCCTCTGTAGATGGCTAAATTAATCACAGGTGCTCTTAGTCTGGCGTTCTTTGTTTCTGCTGCCTCCTTCAAAGGGCAGAATTGTTGGAGAAGGTGAGAGCCAGGAGGAACTAGCTGCTTTTGAAGGACGATTTCCCCAGCTAGTATCTGGCTCATATCAAAGTGCACAGATGGTCGGATGATGGACTGCGGCTCCCCTCACGCTGCCACAGAAGTGCTCAGGAGAGACCATGCGTCTTCCCAGCGGCATTTCTTTCCTCTCATCTGTCCCTACTGGGTCTGTCTGTCTTCCTCCATTGAAGGGTCTGAGGAAGAACTGGGATGAGAGGTTGCTGAGTAGCTAAGTTTCCTAGTAGTTAGGACATCAGAACTTAAGGAATTTATTGCAGAGACATTATATTGGAGGCTGTTTTGTATGTACAGGTATGTAGATATGAAAAAGTTGCATGTATGCATATGGATCATTGCCCCTGTGGACTTTTGTATATGGTTAAAATTATAGTCCCTGTAAGTATTTACAAATGAATATGTGTATAGTGATACACATTTGGGTAATTACGTATATGGTCATCTGTATTCTCATATTTAAATGATAGTTACTATATTTCCACAGATACATGTACATCCATCTACTTTTTTGTATTAACATAGACATACATGTATATGCACACACATAGAATCAGGGTAGGGAGTGGGATATGCCAGCCATACCCTTTAACAGGTAGGGACTGAGGGCTGCTGGGAGAACTTGGTGGCCAGGTCTGTTTTGATGTTAAATAGGAACCCCAGCTATTTGTCCAGAGTTTAAGACCTAACAGTTTATAGATTTTTTTTCTGCATGTATGTTTGTACACCACAGACATGTGTGGTGCTGCGGGAGGCTAGAAGAGGGGTTCGAATCCCCTGGAACTGGAGTTAAAGTTGGTTGTGAACCAGCTTGAGTGAGCTTGAAATGAAACCTGGGTTATCTGGAAGAGCAGCAAATATTCTTAACTGCTAAGGGGTCTCTCCAGTCTACAGGCTTTGCTTCAAGAACATGCTGTCATAGATTGCCTTTCTTCCTATTTTGTGGATTTTTTAAATCTACTTCAGAGCCAAAGACCTGTCTTAGTTAGGGTTTTATTGCTGCAAAGAGACACCATGACCATGGCAACTCTTATAAAGGTAAACTTTAATTGGGGCTGGCTTATAGTTCAGAGGTTTAGTTCATTGTTATCATGGTGGAAAGCATGGCGGCAGGCAGATAGACATGGTGCTGGAGAGGGAGCCAAGAGTTCTACATCTGTGTTGGCAGGCAGCAGGAAGAGATAGTGACACTGGCCCGGGCTTGAGCATCTTAAACCTCAAAGCCCTCCCCCAGTGACACACTTCCTCCAATAAGGCCACATCTCCTAATAGGGCCACTCCCATGAGCCAATGGGGGCCATTACAGAGCCCTGCTGGGCCCTTTTTACATGATAGAATTGTGATCTTGGGCATTCTTTGGTATGGGTTCTTGATGACAAATATATCAGATTTAGTAGAATATTTTCCTAATCCTGTTGGTGATAAACTGACAAGTAAATTTTTAGGATTTGGAGAACCAAATCAAAGACAACATCTGATCTTTAAACTTTTCTTTTTTGGCTAAAATCTCTTATGGGCCTCTATTTCATCAAGTCTAAGATATCACTGGTTGTAAGATGACAGTTATTTTATATTCCACTTAGTCAGTCCATCAGACTGTGACATGCCTTGAATGAATGATGGTCATTTTTGCAGGTGCATATGCACATGTGTGCTTGTGCATGTAGGGATCACAGAGCAACCTCAGGTGTCATTCCTCAGGCACTGTCCCTGTGCTTTTGAGACAGGTTTCCTAATGACCTGGAACTTATCAAGTAGATTGGCCAGGGGCCTATCAGTCTCTGCTTCTCCAGCACTGGGATTATAATCATTTATTACCACACTTAGTTTTTCGTTTGTTTGTTCATATCCTTGCATTTGCACAGCAAGCACTTTATTGACTGAGCTAGTTCCCAGCGTTTAAAAGATCCTTTCTGAAAGCTGAAGCTGTGGGTTGGTTATAATTTTATGTGGGTGACTCAGGAACACAGCATCGATTCCTTGCCTTTATCCTAGAGTGTAGGAAAATTTTCTTGACCATTGGAAACTCTCGGTGTGGGTACTGTTATAGCGTGGTATTTAGAATTAGATTAGAATTCAGGTTTTAAATCCTCTGTTTAACCTGAATGTACTTTGGGCAAATTATTTTACTTCTCTCAACTATAGAGTCTATTGAAGTGAATATAATAATAATACTCAGAGCTATATTGAAGATTAAAGGAGACCATGATAGGTGTAATATACTTAGCATGACTTCTGCTCACAGGACCAGTTAGTCATTCTATTACCAGTCTCTGAACCTGGCAAGTATATGGGCAGATCGACTTCCTTAGTACACAGAAAAGGATTAGCTATACTTTTTTATTAAATGTTTTGTCTCTCTTCTTTTACAGATAAATCAGCTGAAGATTATAATTCTTCTAATACTTTGGTAAGTCTGTGTTTCCTCTATTGTAAATTAAGTGGTTATGGAAGGAAGGAAGTTTCAAGATAATGCCGTGGTGGTGCACACCTTTAATCCCAGCACTCAGGAGGCAGAGGCGGCAGATCTCTGAGTTCAAGGCCAGTTCCAGGTCTAAAGAGTGAGTTCCAGGACAGTCAGAGTTACAACAGAGAAACCCTGTCTGGGAAAACCATCCAACCAACCAAAACAAAACAACAACAACAAAAAGATAGTGTGGTAGAGACAGAACCTGGCTTTGGAGACTTCATCTTGGTCACTGCCATGCCTTAGATTCCCTTTCTACAGTAAAGGAATTGGAGTAATAAATAGTGTTATCCCTCCTTGACAGTATATTCTTTCCAGATTTATAATGTTGTAGAAATTCTAACCTTGCAACCAAAAGATGTAGCTTTTAGGCTGTTTATTTTATAGGTTTGAACTTTGGGAAATTCAGCTTGCCTTTCTGTGGTTCAGATTTTTCATCAGTAAAATGAGAATGGTTCATTCTTCCTTACCTAGATGTGTATTAATAAGGCCTACTAATGTGGAAGGAACGGACTTTATTTAAGACTATTCATTCTGCCTTTGGAGACTGAAGTGGTGATCTGTTACTTAAAGGCTTGTTAAAGGGATCACTGAAGAACTGGATGGGAAGTATACCCATATGACCTTAAAAAAGTCCCACTGTGCCCTTCGTTTTTAAAGTTGTATTTTTTACGTTAATTATGAATAAAAAATGAGATGCTGATATCTTTCTTTGAAAGGGCCATAGAAATAATAAGTTGTAACACGTATAAGAGAATACTACTATTCTTTATATGGGGTGTTATCTCTTATAGAAAACTGTTTATAGCCAGGCTTGGTGGCCACATCTGTAATCCTAGCTACTTAGCAGGCTGAGGCAGGAGAATTGAAAGTTTATGTCCCACTTGGACTGTAGAGTGAGTTCAAGGCCTGCTTGACCTACTTACAGAAACTCTCTCAAAACAAAAAGTTAGAAGATGGCTGTGCATATAGATGAATGGTAGAGTACTTAACTTGCTTACCATGTGAGAGGCTGTAGGTTCAGTTCCTAGTACTGTAGAAAATAAAAAAGAAGGGTGCTTACACCATAATGGTTTAGTAAGCATCTATAGAAGCCCCTATTCTCTGCCACGTCCTGTATAGAGCAGTCGGACATTGTCCTAGACTTGCACTTTCTAGCCTTGTAGAGCATATGAAGGCACATGCAGTTACAATTGAATATGCTGTAAACTTCATGAGGTCAGGTACTATATCTGTCTTATTAATTGCTTTGTCTTTGGTACTCAGCAAGTTCTGACATTTGGCAAACATTTATTGAATGAAAGATTGGGTTTGTCAGTGAAAGCATCTCAAAGTCTATGCTGAATGAGTTATTTACAGTAAGAATTAGAGAGATGAAGGTATTTCAGATAGAAAATTATATGCATGGAAAAGAGGTATGTGTATTCTGGGAACTGCTAGTAGTTTGATATGTCTGGAATGTAAAATGTGCCGGAAGAAAGGTTGGCGGTGAGGAGGCATGGTAAAGTAGGGCAAGTCATGTAGGAGTTTGGCTTTCTCTAAAAGATAATGAAAGGCTTAAAGAATTTTAAACAGGAGAATAGTAATATCAAACATAGTACTGAGACACTGTCAAACCTTGCTGCCAGCAGTCAGAGTCATTTATACTCTTGGCAATTATAAGAAGAAATGTTTGCCCGTCTGGTACTTTGCAGTATTGGGTTCTTTCTTATTCACTATCTCTTTTATTTTCCACAGTAGTGTAATGAAGTAGACTATTTGCTTTATAGTTGATAAAACTGAAATACAGAAAGGTTAATGACAATACACATTTGATTCCTATTCTGCCCTGCTTTTCTCTCATTCATGCTGCTTTGCATCAAATGGAAGATATGTGACTAAAAGATGGGGAAAGTATTTGCAAATGTACTGTCTTTGAACAATGAATTATTGATCAGTAAATTATTGAAGAAGGAGCCTAAACAAAATGGAGTTGTAACCTGTGGATCAAAAATCTTTATGCTTTTGTAAGAAGAGTGGCTGTTATCTATTACTGAGTGGCTACTCCATGCCAGACGCTGTGTTAAGATCTTCATCTTTAGCATAATTAATCCTTATAATTGTCTTGGGAAGGAGGTACTGTTGTCCTCATTTACTGGGCAGAAAAACAAACCTTCCTAAAGACTCATAATAAGAGCCATATTAGAAACCCATTGTGGTACAGCTCTAATCCCAGCACTTGGGAGGTAGAGACAGGAAGGTCAGAAAGAAGTTCAAGGTCATCCTTGGCTGCATCATAATTAAACTGGCCTAGTTGACATGAGACCTTGTCTCAAAAATCAAAAAACCCCACATAAAATGGCAAAGAACAAGAATCCTCTGAATTTCACGCAGTCTAGCCCTTTTCACTGTGGCAGGGAACAGAGAAAGATGTCAGAAGGTCTTATAAAGGTGACTTCAGTAAAGCTACAGCCATGTTGTTAGTGTGGGAGAAGAGCCCTGTGGCTCATGCCATATGGCTTAGAGGATAGCACCTGCTTGGTTTAGTATCTGCAATTAATCTACCACTCAGACTGTCAAGGACATTTCCCCCTAATAGAGAACATTTCCCGTATAACTCACTGTTCTATATTTCTATATTAGTTGTACATCAGAGATATGAGTTTGTTTTGGTAGCAAATCATTTATCTCTGTATTGCTTTTATACACATTGTTTCATTTCATTTATGAAATAACCAAGCAGAATTACTATCTCCATGTGACAGATTAAGAAAATGTGGTACAGAAAGCTTGTGAATTGCTCCTTACTGTTGAATTAATGGTAAAATTCAGGGAAAAAAATCCCCTTCTCTTGAACATTCATGTGTTTACTCATTTCATAAGTATTTCCTCAGCACCTTCTTTGTGCAAAGCACAGGCAACACAGAAATGACTTTGCATTATCTTAGAGCTTGAGAAAAATCTTAGAGGCAGACTAGGGACAGTCAAAAGAGAGGGTTGCAAGAATAATGTATAGTGGGGTCATATTTGATGGAGTGATTTATTCTTTGTGATAATAGAAGGAAGTTTACACACTAGGTCCTTAAAGGTTTGCTCATTTAACAAACATGATCTTGTAGACCTCTTCAGCTCTAAACACTCTTATCTGTGTCTCGGATCTGACTCTTAAGAATTCCTACCAGATGGGTGTGATGGTGCATATCTGTAGTATTATTCAGGAGGCTGAAGCAGGAGTCTCATAAGTTCCAAGCTAGTATGGTTACATAGCCTCATCCCATCTTAGACAAGAGAATACATATTGTGTGATAGGTTCTTTGTGGTGCTGAGAAGTTAAGGGCCGGTAAGATCTTAGCTCTTTATCTCACAAGTTAGTGATAAATCAGAATATATAAAAGAATTTATAAGGTAATGCCAGGGAAAGCTAGATAATAAGAAATGGGGCCTGGCAGTGGTGGTGCACACATTTAATTCCAGTGCTTGGGAGACAGGGATATCTCTGTGAGTTCAAGGCCAGCCTGGTCTACAGAGTGAGTTCCAGGACAGCCAGATTTACAACAGAGAAACCCTGTCTTGAGAGAGAGGGAGGGGGCAAAGGGGAAGTAGAGGGAGATGGAGGGAGAGGGAGAGGAAAAGAGAGGGAGAGAGAGAAAGAGGTGGGGGGAGGACAGAAAGGAAGGAAGGAAGAAAGAAATGGGCAGTGCTTTCCTTTCTGAGGGTTAGTGTAACAAACGCCTGATTATTAAGGGCTTATTAAGGCTCTAGTATATAAATCAAGAGAAATTGAAGTTTGTGCTAGAATTAGGTAACTATTTTAAGTAAAAGATTTATTTAGTTGGATGTACATTTAAGTCTAAGCTCATGTCTTAGAAATATTCCTCTAGAAATAAGCTCAGGGTAATGAACTGAATTCATGTGCTCTCCTCTTCTTAGCCCAAAGATACATTAAAAAGGAACAGTATTCCAAAACAAAAACCAGGACATAAACTTAACCATTGTGAGGAATTCATAAAAGATACAAAGCCTGTTAGGAGGCGATCGGAAGCAGCCACACCTTCAAGTAATTGGAAGCCAGGTAGATGGCACACGTCTGACAGGAGACTGAGGCAGGAAGAGCAAAAAAGCTCAAGGTCTGCCTTGGTTATACAGACCTTGTTACAAACACAGTAGGAAAAAGAATTTCTAGGAAGAGAAAAAGTAGCTCCAGGGAAACTAAGAGGGAGTGGGTGGGTGGGACTATAGTCTTGGGTCATTTAAAAAAGTAAATTAATTCAAATTCGACGTTTGAGACAAGGGTAGCTTCCCTCTTACTCTTGTGTCGAAGTTAAAATTAGGTAATTTTCTAGAGAAAGCTGACATTTCACTTAAGAAAAACTGCTTGCCAGGGAGCCTGAGAGAAAGCGGGGGGCACACAACCCTAGTCAGAAGATTTCTACCACAGATGTAAAGAAAGAGAAACAAAGCTCTGTAGTTGAAGAATATACTTGTTACTTTTTTGGAAATATTTTATTTATTTACTCACAGTTTCGTTCTGTATACAATAGATCATACCATGCCCACCCTCAATACCTCATTACCATACCCTTCCCAGTCCCCCAATACCTTCCAGCAGGTCCACCTCACACTTTCATGTCTTTTCCTTTTTTAAAAAACCCTACTGAGACCAATTAGTGCTGCCTGATGGAGCTCATGGTCAAGTGCCACGTCATATCCAGAAGACAGCATTTCACAGTGTTCCTCCCACCCTCTGGCCTTTATATTCTTTCCACCTCCTCCTCTCTTCTGCTGGGGTCCTTGAGCCTTGGGTGGGGTAGGAGGTTCCTACAGATGCCTCATTTAGGGCTGAGAGCTCAGCAGTGACTTATTCTCAGCACTTGACCAGTTAAGAGTCTGCATTAACTGTTGCCCACTGTAGAAAGAAGCATCTCTGGTCAAGGTCAAGAGTAGCACTAATCCATGAGTATAAACATAAATGTCCAGTTAGCAAAACAATGTAGTTGATTCCCCACTATGGCCTGTAACCTCCTGAGCCATGGGGCTTACAGTGCCAGGCATGAATTCCTTTCTGTGAAGAAAATACTTTTAAAATCCTGCATCCCAATAGTAGGTTTCTCATACTTTTAATTCCCAGGAGGAGAAGAATTTCTACCTTGTGCTTTTCCATGTCTACATATGCTAAAGAAAAACTTGCTGATAACTACTCTATAATGCACTGTCAGATCTGCTATAAATATATTGTTGTTGGAGTAATCAAAGGGTAGAAGAATTCTTAAATTTTAAAATGTGATAAATCAGCAAAGATCAAAGAGCAATTATACATAAATTAAATTTAGAAAATTAATGAAACAGATGGAATATTTGAAAATAAGGGACAATACAGTGCTAGTCAGGAAGACAAATTAGAGAACAAAAAGTAAAATAGAAAAAACAAACAAGGCACATACATACTCAAAGGGAAGGAAATAGAACAGTTCCCCAAGTAAAGAAAAGCACAAGTCTTCAGATGAAAGGCCTGTCAATAACTAGGTCACAGAGTCAGAGACCAAGATTATAGAGAAAAAATTTTAAACCTTCTTTAAAAAAATACAGCCAAGCATAGAAAGGAATGTTAGCATCAGACTTCTTGTTAGCAGTAGTGGATATAGGAGTGATATCCTTTAAGGTATGAGGAATATTATAGAGTCAAGAATTCTATACCTAATAAAACTAACATTTGATCATGTTAAAATAAAGACATGTTTGGACATGTGAAGATTGAGGTTTATAACAAACAGATCATCTTTGAAAGGCTAAATAGTAGACAGTAATAATTAACCCACTGAGGTGATGGTGATTAAGAATATTCATTTAAAGTGTATCCTTTTTTTTTTTAATCCAAATTTGTATTTAAAAGCTCAGTGGGAACAGAAACCATGAAATAAATAACATTATTCCTAGATTTCTCTTCACCATTGTCTTGGCAATGCTTATGCATTTCTATGTTGGTATTCCCATTTTTCTTAATTGTTTTAAATATTTATTTTGCCTTTTTATAGGGCACATCCACTGGTAGCTTTGAGAAAGTAAATGGGAAGTAAATAGTTAATATCTTTCAGGTCTTGGAATTGGGGTTTCCCTTTTTATTTTCTAGTATTTCATTAACATTTTGGCTGATTATAGAATTCTAGGTTAGTAATATTTTCTATCAGAATTTAGAAATAAACTTTTGTATATTTGTCATTTACCTTAAATACTAAGTCCAAAGCGTTTGCTTCTTAATATATGCAGTTTTTTTTCACTTGAAAGCTCATAGGCTCTTCTTACCATTCTTGCCTTTGATGCATATATGTACATTTTCATCTTTTATTATTAAAAGAACAAAAGTACTTATCATGAACTCTTTCAACATGGATACTCCAGCTTTCAAGTATTGGGGCATACATTTGGATTATTTTCTTTATTTCTTCCCTCATTTTCTTTGTTCTCTTTTTCTGGAACTCCTTTCACCTTGTAGACTGATTCTCTACTTTTCTGTAAATTTTCTGGTTTTCTTGTCTTGATTTTTGTTTTAGTTTTTCAGAGACTTACTCAACTTCATTTTTTAGTATATATATTGAGCTTTATTTCTGCTATATGTTTAATTGTCAAATACTTTTTTCATTTAAAAATGTAATATTGTATTTTGTATCTAGAATTAGCATCTGCTCTTATCTTGGAGGGCATTAATGATATACTCTTTTTTTGTTCTACTTCTTGTTTTTGATGTTCTTTTTTGTTTGCTTATTTTTAATTTGTGTGTTTGTTTTCTGGTTAGTTATTTTTTTCTTGATTATTTTTGTTTTTCTTTTTGTGTTAGAATTATTTCTTTCATATTTAAAAATCTTTGGGAGGTCTCTTTTAAACGTATGATAGAGGTACTAAAAGCTTAGTAGAATTTAAGCTCAATTTAAATTCAGTGATTTCAATACATTAATAGAGTTTTATAACCACCTCCATAATCTAGACTTTTTGTTTGTGGGCATCACCATAAGATAGTGTATTAGTTACTTTTCTATCGCTGTTGTAAAGCACCATAACCAAGTCAACTTATAGAAAGAAGGGTTTATTTGAGACTTACAGAAGGATAGGAGTCCATCACCATGGCAAAGAGTATGACATCCGGCAGCAGCTGAGAACTCGCATTTACAAACAGGGAAGCAGAGACTACACAGAGAATGGTACTAGTCTTTTGAGCCTCAAAACCCACCCTCATGACATTCCTCCTTCAAAAAGGCCACAGCTCCTAATTCTTCTCAAACAATCCTACCAGTTGGGGACCAGGGATTCAAATACATGAGCTGATGGGGGGAATTCTTGTATTTCTTTTTAGAAATTTTCTTTTAGGTTCTAGGTCAGACTCAGAGAAGAATCTTTGAAGTTTTCTTTGTTAATAAAGACCTGACTGCAAAAGGAACTGCCAGACTGTTTTCCACAGCACTGTCATCATTTTTCACCCCACCAGCAATTTCAAGGATTCTAATTTCCCTGTTTCTCCTCTTGTTTTCTGTCTTTAATTATAGCCGTCTTAGTGCATGCGAAGTGGTATCTCCTTGTGGTTTTATTTGTTTATCCAAATGAGTAATGGTGTTGAGCTTCTTTTCATTGGCCATTTCTCTTGTATTTTCTAGGCAAATTTCTTACCTGCTATTTGGTATAATTTTTTTTTTTCATTTAAATTTACTGAGATGTGTTCCCTGACCTAGCATTTCTATTGTGGAAAATCATGATTTATGTGTAGTTTTAAAAAAGTGTCTTCTGCATTTATTTGGATGGAATGTTTTAGGTCAAATAGAATATGTTTTCTATTTCTTTTCTCGTGTTCCTAATTACTGAGAGTAGAAAAATAAAACCTCCAAATATAATTAAAATCTCTCCGTACAACAGAATTATTTCTCCCCTTCAATGTGTCATCTCTTGCTTTATATAAGATGACTTGTTTTATATCAATATGTTTTATTTATCACCATATGTTGTATGATTGTTTTGTTTATATAATTATTACATCAATTGTTTTTACTTGTTACATATTATGAAATGACTTTCTTTGTCCTAGTAATATTTCTGTGTCTTTGTATCTCTGTCTGTCTCCCAGCTCCTTTCATTTTCTCTCCGTGTGCTGGAATTGAGCTGAGGGTCCTTAATGTGCTAGGCAAGTGCCCTGCCACTGAGATACATCTTCAGCATGCTAATGTTTCTATGAAATGTTTTTTTGGTTACTACAACCCACTGAGCTCTTTTATGACTACTGTTTTCGTGTACATATTTTCTAGTTGTTTTGCTTTAAGCTTCAGTATGTTCTTGAGTCAATGATATGTTTCCTATAGACAACATATGCTTATATTTTGTTTGCTGATATTTTTCCAGTGTGGCAATTTCTGCCCTATGGTGTATTTAGACTAATATTTAACAGAATTACTACTTGTGAACTTATTTTTACCACTTGCTATCAGTTTTCCATATGGATTTTGATTTCTTTTAATTCCTCTTGCTGCTTTCTTTTGTATTGAAGAAAATGTTTTTTAGTGTGCATGTTTTGTATGTGTGTATGATGTGGTGTGCTCATCCATGCATGTTTGTGTAGAGGCCAGAAGTCGATGTCAGCTGTCCTTTTCTGTCACTATCCACCATACTTTATGAGACTGGGCCTCTCACTGAATTGGAGTTCAACGTTACTGCTAGACTACGTGTAGTGAGCCCCCAGGGTTCACCTGTCTCCACTTTATAGTTCTGGTGTTATAGATACAGAAAGACATGCCAGATGGTACTGGCTAGTTTTAGGTCAACTTGACACATGCTAGAGTTGTCAGAGAGGACGGAACCTCAATTGAGAAAACGCCTCTATAAGATCAGGCTGTAGGCAAGCCTCTAGACTATTTTCTTAATTAGTAATCCATAAGGGAGGGCTCAGCCCTTTGTGGTTGGTGCCACCCCGGGTTGGTGGTCCTGAGTACTATAAGAAAGTAGGTTCAGCAAGCCATGGGGAGCAAACCAGTAAGCAGTGCTCCTCCATGACCTGCGCATCAGCTCCTGCCTCCAGGTTCCTACTCAGTTTGAGTTCCTCTCCTGACTTTCTTCAGTGATGCACAGTGATTTGGCAGCATACGCCAAGTAACCTTTCCTCCCCAAGTTGCTTTGGTCATGGCGTTTTATCACAATAATGATAACCCTAACCTAGGACACTGGCTTTTTATGTATGTGCTGGGGGTCTCTGATCTCTTATCCTTGGTTTGTGCAGTAAGCACTCTCCCCAGGAAACCATCTTCCAACTCCTTGAATAAATACTTTCATTATATCAACTTAACTCCTTTGAAACTATTTCTGAAGGCTGGGAAGACGCCTTAGCCAGTGAAGGCATTTGCCACTAAACACCAGGACATGAGTTCAATTCCCAGGACCCACATGGTGGAAGGAGAATAAGAGTCCCCTATACTAAATAAATCAATGTAATTAAAACTATTTCTTTGTGGTTGCTCTGGGCATTACAGTATGTATTTTAATTTAATTTTAATCTACTTAATCTTCATTAGAATTCAGATCAATGTTAACTAAGGTCCAATAATAAAGTTGCCCATCCTTTTCCTCTTTTTTGAGCTACTGTTGTCATTTATTCATATATACTTAAAGATACTTCTTTAAATATATACACTCTCTATATATTAGAAGCCCAACAATGCAGTGTTGTAGATGTTGCTTTATACAGTCTTTTGTTTTGGGCATGATGGAACACACCTTTAAACCTAGCACTTGGGAGGCAGAGGCCGGTGGATCTCTTTGAGTTTGAGGCCAGCCTGGTCTACAAATCAAGTTCCAGGACAGCGAGGGCTACTTAGAGAGACACCTTAAAAACAAACAAACAAACAAACTCTGTGTGTGTGTGTGTGTGTGTGTGTGTGTGTGTGTGTATCATATATATATATAAAAGGAGAGAGCAACAAGAAATCTAAAAATGTATAATTTATAGACTTTCATATTTATATATTTATCATTTTGTTGTTCCTCATTTTGACTGGTGGATTTGGGTTACCATTTGATATTATCTCTTTTCAGTCTAGTGGAATTTTTTATATTATTAGTTGCAAGTAAGAATTGTTAGCAATATTCCCAGAATGTGTTCATCTTCATTAAAAATGTATTTCTTCATCTTTGTATGTGCCAGGGAGTGTGGGGGGCATGTACATGCCACTGTGTGAGTGTGTGTGTGTGTGTGTGTGGCAGTCAAAGGACAATTTCCAGGAGATGGTTCTCTCATTCTACCCTGTGAGTCCCTGGGATGAAATTCAAGTTGCCAGGCTTGGTGGCAGATGCCTTTGCTTGTTGCGCCATCTCCCCAGCCCTCATCTCTATTTTTTAAAGATAGTTTTATTATATATAGATTTTCTGATTGATAAATTTTGAAAATTTCAGCTCTTGGAATTTATCATTCTATTACCTTCTGGACTCTACTGTTTCTGTTTCAAATTTTTTTTTCTTCTTTGAGATAGCACCTTCTCCCACTCTCCTCCCCTCTTCTTCCCTTCTCCTTTTTTCCTGTCCAATCCTCTCAAATTACAAAACCCTTCCTTCACACTCCTCAAGTGATAGCACTTTAGATCAGGAAGATGACCTACTGTCTATGGTCATCATAACCAGTTGCTTCCGTATGCTTGACACTCAAATTTTAAGTTACAGGCTATACTGAGGTCCTGTGTTTATAATGTGTAAGAGTACCATTTCCTTAGTATATCAAATGTTCACTCTTCCTTAATTCTTCCATTTGTCACTTAGTTTTCTGACTCTTGGCTTTCCTTTCTCAGGAGCCTCAGGTGGTAGGCAGGATGGGGCCTCACCCTCTGTCTCTGTCTTATACCAGATGGTGAGCTACTTCAGAACTTGGACCATCTTTGTTCATTTTTATGCCTTTGATGTTAACAGAATCTATCACAGTATTCTAGGGACTCTGAAAATATCTGAAGTTATTTATGTCATTATATCTGAGAAATTCCTTACTGCCTTTCTAGTTCTAATACTAAAACCAGCAATAACAACAAAAAAACAACTCATGTTTTAGTCCACTTATCTTGAATTTGGTTATTTTTGTCCCTCTCTATTACATTTGCATGAGAAAATCAAGTTGGCACAGATCATTAGCAAATCTAATTAGTGGTACTAGTAAAGTTCATTCTGGGACAGGACAGAAGCTCCGTGAAAGAGCATCCAGCCTGAAGAGCAACCCATTGTCATTTTTAGAATGAAAGATCCTGATGTTCTGCACTTTTGATTGAGGCAGGGCCTGCCACACTCACACCCTATGACATTATAGGTTCAGGAGTTTGGAAAAAGGAAAGGCAGGGGAGCCTATTTAGACTTCTAGTTACTATATTAGGAAGAGCAGGGGATGACAGTGATAAAACGTAGAAAATTCAAAACTTTTTATTTTCTGCTCATTGTAAAGAGTGAAATTCATAGAAGAAATGGAGCTTGCCTTTGAGCGTTTGATTGTAGGAGGCAGGAAGGGAAGCTGTAAGCTGGCTTTGCGTTCCACAGTTAGGCTTTGGGTGGAAAAGGAAGCACCCAGGTGAGTGGACAGTGATGCTAAGAGAAGGAAGCTGAGTCAGACGGCTTACTGCACCAAGGTGGAAAGTCTTGAGGCTGGTGAGGCTTTCACAGGGGGCGTCAGAATTGAGCTCTTTCTAGAGAACTAGCAGACCTGGATCTGAAGTTCTGTGTCCATTAGACCAGACAAGTTTGTCTTTTCTTTTCTGCACAGAATGTGAAGACTGTGTCTGAAACCCCGGCAGTGCCACCAGTGTCAGAAGATGAAGATGACGATGACGATGCTACCCCACCTCCAGTGATTGCTCCACGCCCAGAACACACGAAATCTGTGAGTCTCTGGGGATCTGGAAGGCTATCTGATTCGTTCAGGAGAGTGGGGAGCCGGTGCTAAGGCTAGGAGTCCGATAGGGGTCCATAGGCTTTAGAGCTGGTACAGTAATTGAACTATTGGTTTTTTTCCTCTCATGTTTTGAGACAGGGTCTCACTATGTAGTTCAGGTTGTCCTTGATTCATAGTGATCCTTCTGCCTCACTCTCCCAAGTGCTAAGAGAGTACAGGCATGCACTACTGTGCCTAGCTGGGCCACCTGTTTTGAAGGTACTTTTCTTCTTGATTAAAGAAAAGTGGTGTCGTTGTTATTTCAGCTATTTCTAAAATTTCCTATATAATTAGTGTTTATACCAGTCTAACCTCAGTTTATTTATCCTGTTCTTTACAGATAGGACAGAAAGGTGTATAGAATTGGCATGTTTTACTTTCAGAATAACATAAATTATTCCAGTCTCCTAGGAAGCAGCAAATTATCTTGCCAAAGATTTTTTTCTTTTGTGTTAAATGTGCAGTGCTCAGCCTCTTCAGCCTCACTGATGATACTGAAAGACCTGAGAGAGTTTATAAATACATTACTGCTATTAATATGCTGGACATTAGGAATGCATTTTGCTGCCGGATGTCGGTAGTGATTTCTCTTTTAACTTCCTTTGAGGTTCCTGTATTTCAGAATAACCACAGTCCCTCCTCCTTCACGTTGCACAGTCTATACCTTTGCCTTTTATTTGATTTAGCATCATTGAGCTGTGATTTCCCATCAGATGATACTCTGAAACACTCTACTAATGTCTGTTTTGGCTTTTTATTATGAGGAGAGCTCCATAATGAAAGAACCGTTTAGGACTTAAGCTCTGTGTTGATTGACTGACTAATGGGAGATACTGTGGAGGAAGTTCAATTAGATGACCTACCTCTTAGCCTAGGAACTTACAAATACAATCTATTAGATTTCCTTGTCTGTTGGTCATATAATTACCTTAAGAAAAATATCCTTCTAAATCAGTGAGCTGTCAATATCGCCCATTGATGTGTCCTGTTTGTGGTTTGCAGGCATATTTATTTAAAACAGTTTTCTTTCTAAAACTTGAGCTCCTCTAAAGTAAAGGAAATCTGTCTGGCTATCTGTCTGTCTGTCTAACTACCTATGTGTTGTCGATCTTTTCAGTACTTAATATAGTTTTTGGCACAGAGATCAGAGAGAGGGCAGTAAATGTTGAATAAAAAATAGATTGATAAATTTGCTTTTTCTAAGCAAATTTCTCTGAAAAAAAAATGTCACTAGTTTCTAATTTATAGAAGCAGATGAGATTTGGAGAGGTAAATTGATTCATCCATAGTCACTTAGTAAGCAAAAACCAGAGTTTAAAAGCAGATAATCCAAGACTAGATTGCATTCGACATTAGCACATACCACATTTTTGTGTATATAGACCTGCACTGGGAGCCAGTTAAGGAGAAGTTATAGAGGAAACAGACAGGATGTCTTTCCTCAAGGAACCATAGATGGAGAATCAAGGAAGGTTTAAGTACCTGGAACATAATTGTGGGGATTGTTCTACAGGTACAAGAATAAAGACAGAAATTATTTTTCAAGAGTAGCCAGAAAGCCATCCCAATTGAAAGATCTGATCCATTCATTTGTTAATTGATTCTGTGTAATACTTAATCTCTGAATGCTTGCTTTTTATTAGGTAAGGGATTAGTTAGAGGACTCAAGAAGTAATGTATGTTACCTGTCTCTACCTGTCTCTACCTGACCCTATAGATAATAAAAAAAATTATGACATTTTAATGATAAAAATCTGATAAATAGTAAAAGAATCTTCTAGAAAAGGAAATAAAATTTGGGAGTACTTTCTTCTTAACCTTAGTAGTATGTAGTTGCTCCTTTCTTAATAACATTTCTCTCTTTTGCTATTGTAGCAATTACTTTCTCACTTTCTTCCTCAGAATGAATAGGCAGTGATTTGTACAGAGATAGGCTTACCATAGTTTCTTAACAAATATTTGCTAATATTTGAATAGGAAATATAATATCTTTAAAAGGCCAGGGTTTGAATGCTTAGTATCTGCCATGCATGGCTCTTATCATGCACACATGTTGATTTATTATTAAATAAGGTAGATATTTATCACCATTTTATAGACAAGAAAGCTGAAGCACAGAGAAGTAAAGTAATCTGGCTAAAGCCATTTAGATAGTAATGAGAGCTGAGACTGGTTTTTAAATTACTATATTTAGTACTAAATACTAAATTACTATTACTATAATTGTTTTTAAATTACTATACCTTGCTTTTTTTTCTCTTTTTTTTATTTTATTTTATTTTTTTAAGAGAGGGTTTCTCTGTTGTAACTCTGGCTATCCTGGAACTCACTCTGTAGACCAGGCTGACTCGAACTATACCCTGTTTCTTGATGCATAAGAATAGCTAGTTCTTGGTAATAGCTCAACAGCTCAAGAGGGAATAACTCCATAGGAAATAATGTTAAGTGTTGCAAAGTGTTCAGGGGGTACACACAAGCGTTCATTTCCTCTTGGGAAAACAGAATCTCATGGGTGAGAGAGGTTTCCATCTAATGATAGAATCTCCTCCAATTTTTACTGAGTGTTGTCTAGCCCTTTTGGAGTGATTTTGGTACAGTGAGAGCAAGGAAGGTCATTTTACCCAGGGCAAATGGGCTGGGGCTCAGAGGAGGGATAATAGAGATTTGACATATAAGAGAAAGGGTGAGTTGGGAAGGGGGAGGTTCTAACTAGAACATCTAGAAGAGGTTCCACTATGCTAACAAAGGCTGGCTTTGCCCAAATTTCTCACTGATTATGCAGGTATATACACGGTCTGTGATTGAACCACTTCCTGTTACCCCAACTCGGGATGTGGCTACATCTCCCATTTCACCTACTGAGAATAACACCACTCCGCCAGATGCTTTGACCCGGAATACTGAAAAGCAGAAGAAGAAGCCTAAAATGTCTGATGAGGAGATCTTGGAGAAATTACGTAAGTACTTTTTACCTTTCTTGAACCTTCCTTTGGTCTATTACTAATCAATCATTAAGGTAGACCCTGCTATAAAGATCTGGATCCTAAGATTAGGCCATGTGCCTGGTTGGCTCTGTGTAGTGCCAGAACTATGGGCTGTACTGTCCATCATCTGAACTTTCACCCCTTACGTGTTTCACCAGCTCTGAGTGTATACTACCTTAGGATAGGGACATAATAGAGAGCATACACAACTCACTTTGAGGGTTATGGGCATGACAAATAGCTTTTATTTAGTGAATAATCTACAACAGTGGTTCTCAACCTTCCTAATGCTGCGACCCTTTAATATAGTTCCTCATGTTGTGGTGACCCCCCCAACCACAAAATTATTTTTGTTGCTACTTCATAACTGTAATTTTGCTACTATTATAAATTCTTAATGTAAATATTTGATATGCAGATGGTCTTAGGTGACCCTTGTGAAAGGATTGTTTGACACCTCCCCCCACAAAGGGGTTGTGACCCATAGGTTGAGAACCGCTGGTCTAGAGTATTGTATGGAGAAAGACTGAGGTATTGATTATGCCAGTGGAAAAGAGTACTCTTGTTGATGCTTACTGTTGACCTAGGAGAAGAAAGTGTTGCCATCATGGTTGTAGAAAAAGAAGGAGAATCCAGTGTTTTATGAACTTGTGCCATGTAGCAAATGACAAGCCAGAAAGACATTTTCTTGAATTTTTAAATTTTATTATAGTAACTCTGTAAATAATGATAATCCTCATTTATGCAGTTACATATTATAAGAACCAAAGATTCTAAATACCCTGCCCCAGATCATAGAGCTGCAAAGTGGTATAGCTGAGGTTAGATCAAGCTGGGTTTTTATAAATAGAATAGATTGCCTCTTGCAATCAGGTATAAGTTAATTATTTTTGGCTTGGAAAAATCATTTGAAAAGGATTTGACATGACTGGTTTGATCAAGCTTACACCTGGCATTGCTCACTAAAGGTCTTTGGCCGGATGGTGGTGGCGGTAGTGGTGCACGCCTTTAATCCCAGCATTCAGGAGGTAGAGGAAAGCACATCTCTGTGAGTTCAAAGCCAACCTTGTCAGCAGAGTGAGTTACAGGACAGCCAGAGTTACAACAGAGAAACCCTGTCTTGAAAAAAAACAAAAGCAAACAAACAAACAAATAAGCGAAACCCAACAACAACAACAAAAAGCTGAGGTTTCTGGTTCTTTAGTAACTTCCTATTTCTTCCTAATAATTCTTGTTTGACCATATGTGTTTGTTTAGTTCACTGTTTTAGAATTGCCCTTGTTGGGGCCTTTATAAAATGATGAAGTTAAAGCCACTCACCTAGGCATCTGTTTAATATATGTAGTCTTCTTCCCTAAACCAGATATTTTTCCCTAAATAGTGATACAATGCACTACAGAAAGCAGACTAGCCTGGATAATTTCCTGCTGTTCTTTGAGCCTCCTTTTCCCCTCACACCTTTTAAATAGTGATACTTATATCTGGTTTATTTTAAATTAAAAGAGATAATAACATATGTGAGAAGTACCAAATCCTAGTAATCAGGGTGTCTGTGGAAAAGCTGATTGAACTGAGAGACTAAAAACCAAACTCTGAATCTTAGCTCTGGCACCAGTTTACTATGTGACTTTGGGGAAGCATCTTCCTCTAGGCCCGCAGTTCCCTACCTCTAGAGTACAGCTATTAGACTCCTGGGCTTTCTCATACTGCTGTGTTTAACACTATCACTGCTACAGAACTCTCTGGGCCTTCTTAACCAGGCCGACTTGTACTTGTCTTATAATAAAAATCAGCCAGGATTACACCTTTCTGAAGCCTTTCCGGTCTATTTTTGTGCCTTTGTCTATTCCCTGTCCTTTCAGCACCCATTACAGCAGAGTAGTGACTGTCTTAAATATGCCTCATCTTCTTTATTTCTAGCACTCAGCGTATAGTCTGGTATGTAACAAATGAATAAATGTTTAATGAATTAATTTAAAAATGAATGAATGGCTCTTAGGAGTTTAGAAATGGAATAAATTACTGTTAATAAATGCAGTCCAGGATAGAAAACTTTTGGGTGTGATTTATTGGGGGAAGGTTAATGGCCTGGTTAGTATGCTTTTGGGGAACTGGATTCTGTTCTTTAAAACTTGTCAACTTAGGGGGTTAAGAGGATCATGGGATTTCATGTATCTTAGTCTGGAACAAAATGATTCATGGTCTCTGTTTCTTTCAAAGGGAGCATAGTGAGTGTGGGCGATCCTAAGAAGAAATATACACGGTTTGAGAAGATTGGACAAGGGTTAGTAGGGGTGTTCTGCTTCCTTGGAGAAATGACTTAAAATTATATTACTGGCATGTATGAATTTACTTTTTTTTGCCTCTCATAATCCTTGTTCTTCTTTCTTTACTTTGCCTCACCTATATGGAGGTACTATATTAGGATGACTTCCAAATTTTGCAGATTTATGCTTTATACAAGAGATATGCCATTATCTGACCATACTAAACATACCCCTTCAGCAAGAGTAAACGAGTCATCTATTTTCTTAGCATAAAAACAGCTTCCCAAACTATAAATGATTTCCATATAACCCTGTTTTCCCTAGTACTGAGACCTACCATCACTATTATGAAATTTAAGACCTACATAGACTTTCTAGTAGTGGGATCACACCTGTTTTTCCAGGTGGATGACAGGTGACTTTACTCTCCAGTTTCATTTCTACAACCCATATGCTGTCCTCTCAATGTACTGAGCTCAGCAGATCTTAAGTGAGTTCTTGTGTGTTGAGGAGTATGAATATGACTGTGAATCAGATACACTCTCTACCCTCAAGGATCTCAAGTCATCAGGAGATTGAAAGGCAAACAAAGAATTATAATACAGAAGTCAGCTTTTTCTGGGAGGAGGAGGTCAAGTGAGACAAAAAATGAGGGAATGCTGCAAGGAGCCCAGTGTTGAACACAGGTTGTATACATATGTAAAAGTCAAATTGCATGCTTAGGATTTAATGCATAAAATTTTAGGTAAATTGTACCTTTATGTGAAAAGTAAAATCACAAGGCTTCAATGGATATGCCAAAAAACATGAAATTTAAAAGAAACAGAGAAAAAAAAGTTTGGCTTATAGTAGGCTCTCAGCGGAACAAAAACATTGTTACTAATTAATTGAGATTTTCTGTCTTGATTTCTTTCACTCTCAGAAATGTCTGAAAATGTGTTAAAAGGATTGTAAAATATGGGTATGGGTATTATATTTGCACATCATTTTATAGTTTATATCTGTTATTTACCTTGAGCTTTAATTTGGCCCTCAAAGCAACTTTTGGCTGAGCAGATGTCATTTTTCCTAATCCAAGTGGCTTTCCCACCAGATAATGCTTTCGTGAGTCCGCACTGGTAGAAGACAGTTTACATGTTGAGGAGAAATTATTTTGCTTATCTCAATAGTATAGATGACATTTTTATTTCTAGGCAATTAATTTGAGTCATTAAGAATGTAGCAAAAAGGTACATGGACAAATTTCAGTGAGTCAGATTTTTTCTCTGGATTTGAGTTTCTTTATCTGTAAATTTGGAGGATTGTGAATTAAGAGCATTTCTCCTTTGAAAAATGCCTTTAACAGAAATAGATGTACAGCATCTATAAAATGTTCTTTGCATTATTTTACAGGTCTGCTAGGGCTAAGGCAAGAATGAAATATTTATTAAGCACCTATTTTAATGTTTCTGTATTCCATAATTTAAAAAATATAAATGCCATACCAATTTGATGAGTTGGTACTGTTATAATTTTGGCTCACTTCCATGTCCCTCCGTTCTGTTCTGAAGACTGTTAAGCTGTCTGGTCTTATGTCTGTCTGCTGGAGATAGAAATAATAAAGTACTACCTAGTATGTTCACATAGCTTTCTAAAACTTTGTAAACATGGAAGATATAGTCCCGAAATGTTTAGTCTCTGAGACTTGAGTATGTTTGACCTTTAAGGATGGTGTATATATCGTAGCTGGAGAGATAAATCAGTGGTTAAGAGCAGAAGACCTGGGTTTGGTTCCTAGCACCCACATGGTAGCTTAACCATCCATAATTCAGGTTGCATGGGATACATTCCCACTTCTCACCTTCTCCTGCACCAGACACACACACGTGGTGCACATACATACATGTTGGCAAAATACTTATACACATAAAATCTAAGAATTTTTTTTTTAAGAATGGTGTATATTGGCAGGAATACAGAGGACTAGTGACAAGAAGATAGATACATATTCTGTAACCAACATATCTAGGCAAAGTTGATCAGGCAGTGAAGAAATAACTACCAGTGAACATATCATTTGATAACCAGTATCTTCACATGCACATAGCTAGGCTGTCAAGGAGTGATGACCTGTGATGCTGGTGACCACAGTTTCTAACTGGAAGCTATATTTCTAACTGACTTTTCCTCTTGAATTGACCTGGCTCCTGTGGGAAGTATAACTTCAGGATTTGCTGAGAACGTCTTATAAAACACCAGAATTCAAAATGTCTACAAATTGTACCATATATATGTGATATATGGTGTGTATAGTTACAAATATGTGTTGAAATAACTTAGACATATACAGGATTTGTGGTTTTAGACATGAGAGTTTTAGTTACTTCATATAGATAGGATTACTTTTCTGTCATTACTTCTAGCATCTCTTTCACTCTGCTCATCTCTTCGAGTGTGTATACAAATACCTACATGTTCATACGTCTGTTATTGGGCTATTCTTACGTTTATCATGAGGTAGAAATATCATCAGGTTTTCTGGAAGTATATGTATTTGGAAAAGTATGTGCAGTATAATTTAAAAAACAAAACAAAACTAAATATGTATTTCCTTCCAACCACAGAAAATGAAATCCTTTTGATCAGTTGTGATTGAAAAGTGTGATTTTAAAGTGTCAGGGAACCTTATAATACGGAGGGGAAGGATACTTCAGGATTATTTTAGGTTGTTCAGTGTGGATTGACCAAGTTTTCATAATTTTTAAAAATTAGTTATACTTTTTAAAAATTAATTGTAGAATAGAATCTTAAAAGCTGAATATCAATCCTTCCATCCCTCTCCACTTTTCTTTTTAGGGTCTTGCCCATCCTCCTCCCTTGGCTTACTGAGTTGCAGGATTACAGGCAGATGCTACCACACCTGCCTAGTTGTGGGTTTGAGTTTTTTTAGACAGAGTTTTATATTGAAGCCCAGGATAGCCTCAATTCAGGCAAACCTCCTGCCTCAGCCTTCTGAGTTACAAGAATTACAAGTAGATGCCACCACAACAGGCTCTAGTTGTAGCTTTTAATATAAATTTTAATAAAAGATAACACACATAAGTATATTGCTCAATAAATTTTCAAAAGGCAAATACATGTACGTAAGCTGTACCCAGGTCAGTAAAGAGAATATCACTGATACTCCAAAAGTTCATACTTTAATAAATGTATATATGCCATCTCTCCCACCTCCTTCTGAAATTCTCCTTGGGCCCCCTTTCTGATCCCTTCACCCCCATTTGAAACTATAAGCAGTGAAAACAAGTTCCCAAAGGTAGTAGAGAAGAGGAGGGCAAGCAGGGGTAAGAAGTGAATGTCTGAATGCTTTTGCATGTTCTGGACTTGGCCTAATGCTTCACATGAACTAAAGTCTTACATATACAAGTAAATAAAGCTCAGAGTCGTAACTTAAGATCGGACAAGGTAGAAGTTCTAGATTAAGGCCTTCATTCTTTACAACCCCACACTACCATTCAAATGTGAGAGTGAGAGGGCTGCAGAGGGAGAGTTTCCTTTTGCTGCCAGCATGTGTGTAAAGCTGCAGAGACAAATCCTACATCACTGAACACCTGCATTTGTTTTCCTCCCTCTCCTATCTTTTTCAGTGCTTCAGGCACAGTATATACTGCAATGGATGTAGCCACGGGACAGGAGGTAAGTATTTACCACTGACTGTTGTACTTCTACTCCTACAGTATATTTAATTTGGAGTTAATTTTATCCCTTCCTTTTTTCTTTTCTCAATTCTTTCTTTTCTTTCTTTCTTTTTTTTTTTTTTGAGTGGGTGGGGGGGGCCTCAGTGGGACATTTCTAGTTTCTTTCTGTACCAGGCTAGAAACAAATAGGATATGATGAAACTTAAAACTTTTGCAGAAGCTACCAAAGCTCTAGTATGGAGTACAGGTCAGAGGAGGAAGAATGAACCAAGTAAGCCAGGAGAGAGATGAAGTAGGTAGAAGTAGGTAGATTTGAGAAATAGTAGGTAGCATGATAGAATGAGAGGACAACTTCAAGATGGGTAATACTATTCAAGGAGAAGGAATAAAGTCACAGGTGTAAGTATGAAGAAGTTGGTTATTGCCTGAGAGATCTTACAAACTGCGTAGTTAAGGAGATTTAAACCTGTGACTGTCAGCTTCTAATCCAGTACCTTTCAACTCTATGCTTAAGATCCCACTGGACACGAGAGTCCTCATTTATTTGGAGGTATTGCTTCATCCTTATTTTATTAAGCCATGAGAACTTTGGCTTTATTGCTAAAGCCCTCTGACCCAAGATCAGCAAAAGGAATCCAGGAAGGGAATATCAAGTAATTGGAGACTCCTTGCACACTACCCCTTGGTTGGTTACAAAACAGGAATGCTGACAGGTGGTTGTGGTTGGTAGCTGCCTGGGAGAATTTCTCAGTTAAAAGACTATTGGAACTCAGAAATTGAGAGAGGAACCTCCTCTTTGAGTGAAAATAAAGTTTTGTTCCTCTGAAAGAGGCTGGCTAGAATCTACTTGTATATTTTTGGTTATCAAAATCTGGTATTCTTGAGGGAGAGCACGTATTTTATTGGGTTATTGTTAGCTGTTACAAGTGTAAAAGACAAATACTGATGATGTTCTGTGAGAGTAAGTCAATTTTTAAAATCACCAGTATGGGAGCTGGAGAGATGGCTCCGTAGCTAAGAGCACTTGCTCTTGTGAAGGACTCAAGTTCTTAGCACCCTCATTCGGGTGACTTACAACAGCCCGTACCTCCATATCTAGGGATTCCAACATCCTCTCTGGCCTCAGCAGGCACTCCACTCATGTGTACAAACCCACACATAGACAAAAACATAATACACATAATTAAAAATAAAAGTAAAATCTTAAAAAATAAGTAAAATCATTATTCTAGTTAAGAATTTATTGAGAATTCAAAGACCTGAATGCTTGCCTGAAGTTACATGTGTTACCTTGAGTGAACCATTTTGACCTCATTATGCCTGAATGACCAGGGTCTGGGTTAGAATCTTTTGGTTTTGAATCCTGTGTATTTTGGACTGCAGAGTCACAGCAGGGCTAAGGTTAGGTGTTAGGGATTCCCTCTTACCATGTTACCATGTTTCTAGCCTCTTAGGCCTTGTATCCCTTGGTGAGAGGCAGGGATGAGTGGTTCCTGGAAGTCCTGGAGATGCCTGTGTGAGAATCAGGCCACAGGAAAGAGAAACTTGACTTTGTTGTGTGCTTGTCTTGTGGTTACAACACTATGAATGGAAGCAAATCCATTAGAGTGGCTAATGCAGTGTGGTCAGGAAGGCCTCATTTCCTGCCCAAGGGAGTATAAATCTGTAGTGAGGTTAAAGTACTGCTCTTAGTCTTTGTGAATGATTATGGGGGTGTTATGCAGCTGGAAGAGGGAAGCTTTGGTCTGTCACAGATAGATAGGTTAGCATGTTAGAGCTGGGAATCCTTCCCGTTAGAGACCTTTTTTTATTTTTTTCTAAGCTTGTTTTTAAAGATAATGTGTATAATAGGAAGAACATACTAGAAGAGCCATTGGAGTCATAGTGCTCTGAGAGCATTGATTATTACCATAGGCAGCTTTCTTACAGGTCTTAGTTTGAGGGTCTGTACCTAAAAATCCATCACATTACTTAGAAGGGTTGTTAGGTTTGACTTAGATGAGGTAATTACAGCAGGTAGCACTGTCGTCATTCTTGCTGTTCTTTAGCAGGTGCTTGTCAGATGTGCTATTACTATGCTATCATATTCACTGTTGGCTTCCATTGTTACTTAAATATTTTACTTACATAGGAGTAGCATGTTGCATTTTTTTTTAGTACTCAAAACATATTTTGAATAGGTAAATCATGATTAGGTTATTATTTTCATTGTTATTTTTGTAGAGACTTTTGGTTGGTTCAGAAAACTGGTGATTGGTCAAATTCAAAAATTGATGGTCAAGCCTAAAGCTTAGATCATTTAGGTTCAAGTGCAATTATTTTCTTTTATAGGAGTGGTATTGCCTATCCTGGATGGATAGGGTTTGATTAGGTAAAAGACACCCTCCTTGGGCGGGGGAGTAGGTAAAAGGGAGGAGATTGTACAGGATGGTGGTCCTGTTAAATTGGGTCTGCATGGGACAGAAAACTTTTTGGCAAAGCATTCTGCTACAACCTGCTAATCTCTGATTTTTCTTTCTATGTCATATGTGAGTGGGTGGGATAGGAGTAACATACATGTAAGTATGGGTGCCTGCAGAGGTCAGAATAGGACATCAAACCCCCTGGAACTGGAGTTACATGCAGGTGATTGTGAGCTGCCCAGTGTGAGTGCTGAGAACTGAACTCTGCGAGAGCAGCACATGCTCTTAACCACTAAGCCATCTCTCCAGCCCCATATTCAGAACTTACTGCTTTATTTTTTAAATTAATTTCTTTGAACTTCTCATAGTTTATTTTAATTTTTATTACTATTTTTTAAAAGATAGTCTAACTATGAAGTCAGGCTGGTCATCAGTGCACAGTTCTCCTATCTCAGCCTCCTGGGTGCTGAGATATTAAGTAGTACCAACTCTATCTAGAGATTTTTTTTTTTTACATTGAGGTATCAAAATTTGAAGTATATCAGAATAGCACAGGGGCTTATTAAAACAGTCTCTGATTTCAGTAGGTTTGGAGTGGCAACCGAGAATATTTATTTCTAACAATCTTTGATATAATGTTCAATGCCCTGGCTGAGCAAATTCCCTTTGAAAACCATTTGTTTAACATTGATAAGTTATGAATTGTTTTGGGGCTAAGGCTGTGTCTTACTTATCATTGTTTCCTTCTTACTTAAGGTCTAGTGCTGACCATATATGCTCAGTAAATGTTGTGTGTCCCTTGGTGCACATTGAATGTACTGTTATTTCAGGTGGCCATTAAACAGATGAATCTTCAGCAGCAGCCGAAGAAAGAGCTGATTATTAATGAGATCCTGGTCATGAGGGAAAACAAAAATCCAAATATTGTGAACTACCTGGACAGGTATGGAGTGGGTGGGTCCTGCCAGAAGTTTTAGGCCTTTGGGACTGAAGTGTTTAGGAGAAGATGAGGCCAGCACTTGGAACTGCTTCCATTTAAGTATTTTCTGTGCTGAGCTCTTTGATTGCTGGAATATCCTTCTGTGTAATGGTTAACCCTACCACCCACAGCTTCCAACAAGTGATCCTTTTACTGTGCATCTGCTGTAGGGAAGTTGGCCTTTCAGCCCGTCTGCCTGATGTCCTTATTTCATTCTATATTCCAAGCATTTCCTCATCCTGCTCACTTTCCCGAATAACTCCTACTTGTCTGTACACTCTTACATACACTCTGGAGTGACACTCACTCCAGTCTGAATGTTGTTTGAAATCTGACCACCATGGAAAGAACAGGACTCTTTGCTTTTCTAAACTCAACAAAAGTCCATCCATCTGTTCCCTGTCTCTTGATGCCTGTTTCATTGTTAACTGACAGTAAGTTTGTGGCCTACTGAAATTTATTACAAAACATTTTAGCTCACCAGCCTCTACATCCTGACTGCTGGGATTAAGGCATACACCACCATTTTTAACATGTCCTATTTATTCTTCATCACCTTAAAAAATTATGATTGGGATAGGCTGTAGCTCAGTGATAGAATGCTTGGCTAGCATGTATGAGGCTCTGAATTTGGTTCCCAGTACCACCAAAAGAAAATTACAGAAGAACAGAATTAAAATATTAACCTTTGTTTGAGATAAGATGTTAAAATCTTTGAAGTTTCCCCATCTGCCAAGTAAGAGACCCATTACCAGGATGAAGACAGACTTCATACCTTAAGCCAACTCGTATTTTTCTCCAGCATAGCTTCTTTGCTGAAGGTTAGCACAAGTCAAGTGCTTTTTCATTTGTCTACAGTGAGATACTGTTGACCAGATAGGCTAAGTTACCTTTTTATTTATCACATAATGGGGCTGAGAAATCTAATCTCTGAGTCAAATTCAGTTCTAACTTGGGTCAGCTCATAACATCCCAGGCTACAAAACCACTGCCTGGGTTTCTTAGACGAGACTAGAATCTAGAAACTCAAAGTAAAAGTCATTGACAGCATAGTAACTTTATGTACACTTTACAGTTTTTAAAAGACTTATCACCTCTGGTGATGGTGGTGGTGGCACATACCTTTAATCCCAGCACTCAGGAGGCAGTGGCAGGCAATCTCTGTGAGTTCAAGGCCAGCCTGGTCTACAGAGTGAGTTCCAGAACAGCCAGAGTTACAACAGAGAAATCCTATCTCAAAAAACCAAAAAAGACTTATCATCACCCTTTCACTTAATATATATTTAACATATATATTATTTTACTCATGAATTTATTCAATAAATGTTGGTATCTACTGTGCTGGACTCTTGGGCTAGGGTCTTGAACAAGACCCAAGAATTACCTTGTGGATCGCAGATATAGTAGAACTCTAAAGGAGGTGCTGTGATCCTCCCTTCTGATGGTAACATGCCTTCCAAACCCCATCTTTTGTGTGTGTGTGTATGTGTGTGTGTGTGTGTGTGTGTGTATGTATGTACTGTCTGGTGTGGGAATAATGCTGTCTTTCTAACTTTAGGAGGTATTCTTTGGTATTGTTATGAAATGTGATTTTATATTTTAACCTAGTAGTCTCAGTTTTAGTGTTTGGGTCTTCACAGACCATGTGTGCTATGCTTTGCTTTTTCCAGGTGTATCTCTAAGTGATTTAAAATTACTGATTCTGTCCTCCAAATTTTTTTCCCAGAATTGAGGGACCTTAGACTCTTCAAAATCTGGCTAGGATATTTTTGTTTATATCCTAGTCCCTAGGTTTTGAAACCCACTGTAGTGGCTTAATGTAATCTGACTATTCCTTCTGGTCCTGTACCTGTTTTCCTGCAGTTACCTTGTGGGAGATGAGCTGTGGGTTGTCATGGAATACTTGGCTGGAGGCTCCTTGACAGACGTGGTGACAGAAACCTGTATGGATGAAGGCCAGATAGCAGCTGTGTGCCGAGAGGTAAGGCCAAGTGTCAAGCAGGAAGTGACCTCCATATTTTTTGTTCATTAAAGTTCACATCTCAAGTAAACCAATAATTCCAAATAAATTCCAAATAAATAATTCCAAATAAAACAAGCAGAGAAAAAAAGTGTAAATAGGTATTCCCCTTTTTTCTCATGCAATTAAATATCTAGGGGTCTATAATGCTATAGTAAGCATCCCAGAAGGTTTCCATGAGAAGCAGTATCCCCAGAGGATAGGCACATTTTCATATTTTCAAGTGAGAAAGAGGTGATGGGAATGAACACAAATATGAAGACACTGGTGTTTTTCTCTTGAGAGACTGAGATTTTGTTTTGTTTTGGTTTTTTTTTTTTTTTTTTTTTTTTTTTTTCCCGAGACACAGTTTCTCTTCATTGCACTTTCTGTCCTGGAACTTGATTTGTAGACCAGACTGACCTCAAACTCAGAGAGAGCCACCTGCCTCTGCCTCCTGAGTGCTGGAGACTAAAGGCATGCACCACCACAGTTGGCCCTGAGAGACTAAGATTTTCTCGTACCCAACAGTAGGAAAGTTAGGAGGTTGAAGACAGAGTGAGATTAAAAGTTTTATGGGGATGAGTGTGAAAAGCGTCTGATGGTGGAAACCCTAGAGGCGTCCAGGTGGAACTACAGAGTTCTGTATTTAGCCAGTGTTAATGAAAAAGAAATATATCAACAACATTGTAATATAGGCTCCTTACAGTTAATTCCAAGCTGGGATTCCTAGGAGTTCTGATTACATTTGTTCTACTGCTAATGCAATATTTTACAACCTTTTAAAAATAACTCTACCCAAGAAGCACCCCTACCATATTCTTCCTATGAAATCTTAGTACTACAGATACGATAGATAATTGTGTACACATAACTGCCCTTTGGAGGGTCAAAAACCATTGGATTCTTTAATTTGTTTTCACCTTGAAGTGAAATGAAAGCCTGGTGACCTGAGTTCCATCCATAAAGATGGAAGAGAAACAACCCCGCAAAGTTGTACACTGACCTCTAAACATGCTCGGTGTCACACTCGTACCTCAGCCCCAGTGAAAATAAATAAAATAACGTCCTTACCTTGCAATGTGATCACCAAAACTGCATTAACAAAAACTTGTCAAGAAAATATTCACTTAAATAAGTGATATTGTTATTCTTAAAATATCGTAGAGATTATTACCACCTTTGAAACAGCTTACTGAGACACAGTTCATTTGCCATATAATTCATACCCTTGAAGTATATAATTCACAATTTTTCAGCATACTTATGAAGTGACTATTAAAGGATACGGATGTTTTTAAAGCACTAGGGGCCTTGAGAATCTAGATCAGCTGAGAAGTGTAGTGTACATAAGGCCCTGAGTTTGATCCCAAGAGCTGCACCAAAGCCATGAAAAACATGGCCAGAATTTAAACATTATATAAATAGGTTATATAATTATAATAATTAAATAATTATATAACATTATTCTTAAAATCTAGTAGAGATTTCCTCATCTGATCTCCACTGGCACCACACACACACAGGATGCACGTATATACATGCTGGCAAAACCCTCTTACATAAAATAAAAATAAATCTATTCGAAAAATTTTAAAGATACTGCTTATTTTTAATTAAATTAATTTTTAGTTAAAATTCTTTTGCATCTGTTTGTGTGAATAGGTGTGTACACATGCATATAAGTGTCATGGTGTGCATGTGGAGATCAGAGGACAACTCTACCCGGTAGAATCCAGGAATCTAGCTCAGGTCATAAAGCTCAGGGACAAACTCCTTTACCTGCTAAGCTATCTCTCTTGCCTAGAACCAGACATTATCATTGTGTCATTCAGTCTCTTTGTCACTCATTTTGTTGGGTAAGATTAACTGTTTAAGTTTGTGTGTATGTGTTGGGGAATCATCACAACAGGTGGGGTTTTTGTTGTTATTTGTTTTTCTGTTTTAAGATTTTTCTCATATCCTTTACTGGTTACAATCACTATTAAACCTTAAAAATCTATCTGGGCTGGTAGTGCGGATCAGTGAAAGAGTGCATGCTTGGTTTGTATGAAGTCATGGTTTCACTTCTCAGCACTGGAAAAGCTCTCTTTGTAAATGACTTGTAAATATCTATCTCTATATAGAACTTAAGATAAATTCAGGTGCCCACTGAATTTGTCTTCATGTTTCGTAGGGATGTCAAATTCAGT
The DNA here is from genome assembly GCA_026225945.1 of Cricetomys ansorgei. Lineage (NCBI taxonomy): Eukaryota > Metazoa > Chordata > Mammalia > Rodentia > Nesomyidae > Cricetomys > Cricetomys ansorgei. Next base: position 3,417,446 of record JAMJFZ010003206.1, read on the forward strand.
GTGTCCCAAATAGTACAGACTTCCTTTCCCAAAATAAGATTGTCTACTACTAATATTGCTTCTGTGTGTCTCCTTTCCTAGATATGGAGATATATTGATAGACTACATTTGATTAAAGGAAAATTATAAGACAAAAACAGCATGCAGTTTCAAAATTAATTAATGTAAATTTAAATTGTGTGCTCATTTGGGGTGTGGGGGGTAAGTGCACATATATGTGGATGCCCAAGGAGGCCAGAGGCATAGGATCCCCTCGAGTTGGAGTGACAGATAGTTGTAAGCTGCCCAGTGTGGCCACTGAGCCATCTCTGTAGCTCCTCCACCCCCACCCTGCACCATTGAGTTTCAAAAGAATGCTTGGTTAGGAAACAGATGACTTGGTTATTCAGCTGGCTCTGCCTCTTTATGTGGGCAAGTCCGTTTATTCTGGGACCATACTTTTCTTTATCTTAAAATGAGATTAGATTATTGTTTATCTGTCTTCTTTCTTCTTCTGCACACACCACTTCGACAGTGTCTACAGGCTTTGGAGTTTCTCCATTCAAACCAAGTCATTCACAGAGACATCAAGAGTGACAATATTCTGCTGGGAATGGATGGCTCTGTCAAGTTAAGTAAGTAGGAGTCTTATAAATGATAACACTTTTCCTCATGTGTGGTGGGGCTATGTGTCTGGTGGGATGGTAATATAATAGTAACTACAACACTGACCAAAGAGACCTTATTATTTCATAAGATATTATGGGATATTTATATTCCTCTGTATTATCTTACAATGTCTTTTCACTAATTTTCAATTCTTTTATACATTAAAACGCATCCCCCCCACCCAATTCCTGCATCTGTGGTTCTATGGTAGGTGCTGAGGGTATATTTTACCAACCTCCAAGGAATTTTCAGTCTAGTATGAGAGACTTGAATTAGGAAAAAAGTTTTATGTAATTTTACTCATTCAAGTATTTATTTTGCTGAATATCTATTACATGCCAGTCCCTTTAGAGGTACAAAGAAGACAGTCTTTCCTATCAAGGCTCTACCAATTTAAATAAATGTGTAGTTTAAGTGTAATGTGATAGAACTTCAGGTAGAACATTTTGTACAAAAATGTGAAGCCAATTGCCTAGACAAACAGGCTGTCATAAGTGGATAGGCAGTTCATGAGAGGCGATAAAAGCAGGGTGAGGAGGTGATAAAAGCAGGGCCATATTTAAGTGTTGGTGGTTGGTGTTTAATTCAGGGATTGTGTCCAGAGGATAAGGGAACAAGTTAATACAAGATTCTGAGGTATAGGAATGTTTTATGTATAAAGGGCCGAGCAGTTAACACCAAAATGGCCTCCTAGGCTTTAGTGCCTTGACCAATGACTTGAGTAGAAAGGGCGAGGCTAGAGATGCTGTTCTTTATATTCCTCCTACTTCATGTTGAATGAGAAATGGACTAGTAGCAGTCAAGTGATTCCCTCTTTGGCGAGACAGAGATGCAAAGGGCAAAGCTTGATGCCTTTGTGTAGGTACACAGCACTTACTGATGGAGTACCCTAAGTGTGTCTTTCCTCCCTCTCTTTTCCAGCTGATTTCGGATTCTGTGCACAGATAACTCCAGAGCAGAGCAAAAGGAGCACCATGGTGGGAACACCATATTGGATGGCACCTGAGGTTGTGACACGGAAAGCCTATGGACCCAAGGTTGACATCTGGTCCCTGGGTATCATGGCGATTGAAATGATTGAGGGGGAGCCCCCATACCTCAATGAAAACCCTTTGAGAGTAAGTGTTCCCATCTTCTTTTAAATTATTTGGGCTGCTATCTCTAATCCTACGAAAATGGACTCAGGCTATCCTTTCTGTATACCTGAGCATAGTAACACATTTTGTAATCCTAGACTTACAAGACTGGGGTAAGAAGATTGCCAGTTTGAAGCTAACTTGTCTCAAAAAACAAAAACAAGGAATCTGGTGAGATGTCTGAGTGAGTTAGGTTCTTACTGCCAAGCCTGACAACTTGAGTTTAATCCCTGGGACTCACATGGTGAAAAGAGAGCCAGTTATTACAACCCCCACACATGTACCCACATACCTGTATACACACACTAAATACATGAATAAATCTAACACATACATAAGCTTGAAGGCTAGATACTATTGAATTTTAAAATATAAACGTGGAATCTGAGGCTATAGCTCAGTTTTAGAGTGCTTGCTGAGAACATGTAGGTCCCCCTGAGCTCAACCCTAACACTGGGGGAGGGCCGAGTTCTATTATATAGAAGAAGTTGTTCTGATAATAATACCAAATTATTGTGTAGTAACAGATGGTCACTGCTCTGGGGAAAATGTAGAATAAGAGTGATGGAAAGAGTAATGGAAAGGTTTTATTTAGAGGAAAGTTTTCTCTTATAAACTATTTCAGCAGACATACGAAGGAATTAAAGGAGTAAGCCATGAGATTTAGTCTCATGCAAGAGTTTCCAGGTATCAAGAATTTGATTTGATTTTTGTTTTGTTGTGCCCTAAGGAAAATCATGGAGGCTATTTCCCTGAAAGGAGTGAGGAGAAATTAGACCGGTAGCCAGAGTCAGAGGGTAAAAGAGGACCAGCCACGGAGACTTGTGGGACAGTGTGAGAACTTGGCTTTTATTTTGCAGCGTTGGGAAGGATTTTCAGCTAGATAATTATGAGGATACAGTTAGTGCTTGAAATGAAATGTGTTGGTTGCTTCTTTAGGAAATAGACAGTGAGAGACTGATATACTAGTTCAGACAAGAGTGATAGCTTGGGTGACACTGGTAGGAGCACAGGCAAGAAGTAGACTTGGGAAGTGTCTTGAAGGAATAGCCGACAAGATGGATTGGATAGTAAGGAAGTCAACAGTCTACAGCCTGAACTGCTGAGAAATTCAGCTGCCCTTTATATTAGCTACTTTTCTCTTGCTGAGATTAAAGTACTGTGACCAAGGCAACTTACTGAAGACAGAGTTTATTGTGATCATGGTTCCAGGGGAATAAGAGTTAGGGGAGTGGCAGGTCTGCCAGCAGGAACCAGGTGCCGGGAGCTCCCAGATCGAACCATGTGAACCAGAGAGAACTAATGGAAGTAGTGCTAGACCTTAAGCTCTGCAACTCTACCTCCAGGGCCTTACAGGGCCTTGGAGCATGGGCATGTTTCTGTCTTGTAATAGGAAACAGAGCAGAGTGCATGGCAAAGATGCAAGGAAGGTGATGATTTTGATTGTGGATAGATGTGAACTCATTTTGCTTGCTTTTATTTTCTCATTTAATCCACCTTCCATTGAGTGCAGGGATTCACCTGTAAGGGGTATCTACCCTTAAGTACATACTCATGTCACCCTCAGATAGCTCTAGTTGCTGAAAGTGCTTTATTTTCTCAAAATGAAACTTTTTTCTCTAGTTCCTACCCTCTGGTCCCTGCTTTGCTTTCTGACTCCACATGTAACACACTCTCCTCTGCCTCAGCTATGAAGGTGATGAGTCTGGTGTGATGGAAATAAGACTGGGGTTAGAGTCAGTGCACACACTCAGATGAACAGTGAGATTAGCACATAGTCTTGTGTGTGAAAAGGGGACAGTCATTTTTGCCCTGCCTCTTACTCAGTCACTGTTGTCATTAAATGAGACAATGCAGCTGCGTGTGGTGGTACATGCTTTTAATCCCAACACTCAGGAGACAGAGGCAGGCAAATCTGAGTTCAAGGCTAGCATGATCTACAGGGTGAGTTCCAGGATAGCCAGGGCCACACAGAGAAGCCTTGTCTCAAAAAGCAAAAGAGAGGGGGGAGGAAGGAGGGAGAGGAATGGGGGAAAGGGAGAGCACCTTTTCATTAAAGAGCTTGGTGCTTATAAAAGTTTCCTATTACTATGTTTTTCTTTACTTTTCCCAAGAGTTGCTTCATGTTACGGGTAGGGAAGCAGCAGAGAAACAGTTACTGCCTAACCAATCATATTTTACATAGTCCTCTTGGGTGACCCAGTTCAGGGAAGGTGTCAGCAGTGATTTCTGCCAGCAACTAAGATGTTTAACTTACCATGCTAAGTGAATAAGAAATCCTTTCATATCTATAATCAAGAAAAAGAACCCTTAGGTTTGTAACACTTTATAAGTTTACAAAGTGCTTTCCAAATGCACTCTTTATTTTTGTGGATATATGAAGCATTGTTTTATTAGCAAAGAAGTTTTATTTTAGGTGCATATACATGGTCACGTGGCCTTGAAATGTTAAACTTGATCTTTAGGTTAGTATATTCTCTGCAGAGCATCACAGCTACCTCATTGTGTCCTAGAGCACATAGCAGCTAACCATATTTCTAGAGGACATGGCTTAGACCAAGAGAGCGCCTCAATGAGAACAAAACATGATTCTTCATTTGTATTGTCAGGCCTTGTACCTCATTGCCACCAATGGGACCCCAGAGCTTCAGAACCCAGAGAAGCTGTCGGCTATTTTCCGGGACTTTTTGAACCGCTGTCTTGAGATGGATGTGGAGAAGAGAGGTTCAGCTAAAGAGCTACTGCAGGTAACCGTCCTTCTGCAGGGAGACACCTAATTGAACGAAGCACTAACCAAGCCTTTATAGCTCTGTGAGACTGCTTCTCTGTGAGATTATAGGCTTCTCTCCTACTATCTCACTTTGTATTTCTAGCTCCCTGACCTTCTTTCCTGGGCCTTTGCTTAAAGTTGTCCCTTAGTTTCTTCTTCAGTCTATTTAAACTTTACCCGTCTTCCTAGGCTCAACTCAAGTCTACTTTCTGAGCTTCTCTTAAAGTTTTTTTCTTTGTCTTTCAGACTTCTTTTATTTTGCCTGAATTAGTCTGTCAGAGTTTGGGTCTTGAGAAGTGGCTCTCTGAGAAGTTTAGTTTTGTACAACTTTCATTTTGCTGGGACACATGTCAGCAATGCAAAGTAACATCAGTCTGGGCGATGGTGCAGTTTTGGAGTCTTTACAGCTTCATCATTGCAAACTTCAGGTGGTGGCAATGATATTCTGTTTGTTTGGAGTGAGATTCTGTAAGGGTGTAGTGAAACCCAGAGTTAGATTTACCATGCCTTTTATAAAAGGACTTCATCCTTAAATCACAGTTTAATTAGTTTATATGGTTTCAAAAACTACCTTAAGCAAGCGATACCATTCATATTTAGCATTTGTTTCAATACAGTTTCTTCTTATGTCATTTTACTGAACTGCTGATTGATAATTTACTGGTATCACATGCAGCTTTGTGGGGGTGACAGTGTATGCCTGCAGATCAGTCAGTTACTGTGCCAATAGGCCAGATGTGACTGAGCACAATAGGCACAACTGGACCTTAGCACACTACGCTGTATCAGTTACATACGAACCTCTCTGTCTTGACCACTCTATTGTAAACTATGTTTTATTGCTATCTCTTTCTTCTTATATGGGAACCTGACTGAGAATTAGTGCTCAGAAAATATTTATGGAGTTGGATAGAGATGTTCACCTACATTTTTACATCTATTTGTAATTGGGGTTCCTGTTTAGAGCACTTGTCTGTTAGGTTTGGGATCTGGGTTCTGCTAAGTATAAGCCATTATTTGTAGGATCCTTTGGGACAAAAAAGGTCCTTAAATACGTGGTACAATATAGAACCTTTTTAGCCTTTCATATGCTTTGTGTGCAGGAAACCATAGGCATTGGGAAATGTACAAATACTATGCTAAGTCTGTGATTATTGGAAACATTCTTAATTAGTTACCAAATTGTAGCCATTGAAATTTCCCTCTACCATTTTCTTCCTGATACAGCAATGTTACTAAATAATAAGAAATAACAAGTATATTACAGTGACTCTGCCACATTCTAGTACTGAGCAGTAAGAACATATACGTTCTTCACAGCAACCCTGTAAGTTACAGGATTAGTTATTCTCATTTTTGCAGGTGAGGAAATTGACACATGGTAACTTTCACATGATTATACAGTTGACAAGTAGAGGATACAGGGTTTCAGCATGCCTGTTTGGCTCCCAAGTGTATACACTCTTGCTCACTGCTTCTATAGACTCAAAAACTGTCAGAGCTGGAAGGTTTGTGGGGCTTACCTAGTTTACTTTGTTGAGAGAAGGAAACAGGTTTCCTTGTTGAGTATTGAATGATACTGCTCTTACTTGAGAAGAGAGCTGGAAAAATAGGACCTCTACCCTAGCTCTTTAACTTGTCATTGTTATCTGGTAAATATTCAAAACTAAGACTTTTCAGAATCTTAAATCATGAATTTTCACATCTGCTTCTCTTGTGAGAATATACATATGGACAGAAATATATAGGGTGAGAGATTGGGATTCATATCTTCAAGCTTTAGCCAAGATCATTCATAATTCACAGTTCCTCTTTATAGCCTATCTCTGTCCCAACAACTTTCAGCAAAGAATATCTATGTATGTGTCTCCATGTGTGTGTCTGTACACATTTATAACAATATTAATTAAAGGGATTATAAGCATGATAGAAGAACTAGATGTGTTAAATAATCATAAACATCACATTTTCTCAATAAAGAAATGTAACTCTGATATTTATTATCAAATGGAAGAAACAGTCTATATCCTCAAGACAAATGTTTAAAAAAAAAAAAAGGTAGCCACAGTTTTAGGTACGAGGCTCTGTGTTACATAAAGAATTTTTTTCTATAACATTTTCATATGGTATTTCTCTTAAATAATTTTTTTAACTGAAGTATGGCTCAAAGTACATTCTAGTGAAAGTAATTTTGGAAAGGACCAACTATTGAAATCCTTACTGGAACACTTAGCCTTGCTAGAGTCAAGGATTTAACAAAAGATTCTTAGTCAGGTATTGTATGTGCTTGTAGTCCCAGCTAACAGGCTGAGGCTGGAGTTTTGGATTAAACATCAGTGTCTTCTCCAGAAATAATAGGTACTCTGTTACTGCAATAGTTTAGTTTCACTGAGGAAGAAACAAAATCATACAAAACGAACTTTTTTAGTCTCACTTCTTTCACTCAAAATTTATGGATTCATCCTGCTGTCAGTGTGTCAGTTAACTATGTTAAGATTCTGGCAGGGTGGTGGTGGTGGTGGTGGTGGTGGTGCATGCCTTTAATCCCAGCACTCGGGAGGCAGAGGCAGGTGGATCTCTTTGAGTTCAAGGCCAGCTTGGTCTACAGAGTTCCAAAACAGCCAGAGTTAAAACAGAGTAACCCTGTCTCGAAAAACCAAATAATAATAATAATAATAATAATAATAATAATAAAGATTCTGAATAATGTCATATGAATATAAAACTATCAATTCTTTCTTTGGGTTTTTTCTGTTATTAACTATTACAAGTAAAACTTGGTCAGTGAAATAGCCTACTGGGTATGAGCACATGCTGCCAAGTTTGACAACCTGAGGTCAGTTCCCTTGTACCCATAATGGCGAAGGGAACTGATTCCTGAAAGTTGTCTTTTGACCTACACACACACACACACACACACACACACACACACACACATTGTGGCATGCATGTACCAACATATACAAAAAATAAGTTTTTTTTCTTCAGTTTGGGGATGATCTGACACAGATGCCCTTATGTCTTATAATGGTTGCTGAGTAAGAATGGTAAATAATCATACCCTTTTTGCTTTTTCTCCTTCTAGCATCAATTCCTGAAGATTGCCAAGCCCCTCTCCAGCCTCACTCCACTGATTGCTGCAGCAAAGGAGGCAACCAAGAACAATCACTGAAACCACGCTCACCCCAGCCTCATTGTGCCAAGCCTTCTATGAAATAAATATTCGTTTCGGAAACTCCGGCCCCAGATGTCGTCTTCTCCTTGCCTTGCTTCTCCCATTTCCTGATCTAGTGCTCTCAAGACTTTGATCCTTGGAAACCGTGTGTCTGGCATAGAGAGAACTGCAACTGGGTGACTAATCCAGCAATGGCCATTTCTAAATAGGAATTCCCTTCCAATTTGTGGGCATGTCGGGGATGACTTATGAGCAAGGGTTTACCTGAATAAGCCTGTTTCTACGAAACAGAAATCTCAGCCATCCCATTCCTTACCCCTCACAATCAGTTCTTGACTATATATAAGTTTATTGTTTGACAGCATTATCAATTTGCAATCAGTTGGAATTTCTTTAGTACTTTCTGTGACCAAACTGCCCAAACACCTCATTGTATCTGAAAACCGTAACAGCTTTGGAATGCCATGGGGATTGATAATCTGCCAGGAACATCAAGTGGCTCTGACTTGGTACAGCTGATCCTGACATGGGAGAACTACCATGTTTTTCTTTGTGTGTGCTTCTAGCAGCTGTTTGGGAGAACCATGACCCAGTAGTGTTCCCTGTGCTATTTCTAGTGAAATGGTCTTAGCTATGTAGCAGCTTTTGATTCCCTGCATCCCCTAGGCTGCTGCCTGCCTTCTGTCCTTATTTATAGCATTGAGAGATTTCCTAGAGCACATGTTGAGTAAGAGCAGTGTGAGAAGTCAGAGGGAAAGTGCAGCTACTTTTAGCACATGGCTGGGCTTCAGCACCTGTCCAGTTATACTTGTGTGATATTGCAAGACCTCAGCCTCTGTTTCTACCTGGGATAAGGAGCTGAAAGACGAACTCAAGTCTTCTGGTAGCTTAAATATTTCAGTCAAAAGAAAAGGTCTCCAAATCTGAGATGATGTGCTACTAGTGAAAAGGGGACCCTGTTTTCAAATGCATGACCAAGCTCTCTGCAACTGGACATGCTTATTCTGGGTGTCAGGGATGTTTGCTACCTCCTGCTCTCTTTGTGGTTTTGGTTCTCCCACTGTGGTAGGATGCTTGGCCAGCATTGTGGCTTGTCACGTCAGCCCCACTGACTACCTTGTCATGCTCAGAGGTCCTAGTGCCTCAGCAGCACAAGTTTCTATTTCCTTCAATAAAAGGAGATGAAAATATTCTACATGGACTGTGTCTTTTTTCCTCCCTCCTTTTCTGTTTTTCGCCCCTTTTCAGGAAATAATAATGACTCTTCATGAACTATTTGAAAGTAAGCTGTAGATGGGATGCCCCTTTACCATTATAGACTTCATTTGTAGTCCTTCCTTTCAAAAACATTTTTAGTTTAAAAATACGCTAAAAGAACTTGGCCAAAACAAACAACAACAAAATTTGTGTTTTGTAAAGAATAATTATAAATATACATGTATTCAGTGTTTATATGAGAAATAGAACACTTCTAGTACCCTAAAACTGTCTCCACCTTGCCATTCTCTTATTCCAGCCCCAACTCCAGGAGGGAACCACTGCCATGCTTTGATGAAATCATATGCATCTATACTTTAACAGTATACAGATATATTCCACAGCAGTTCATTATGCCAGGTGAGTCCCCCCCACCCCCAGATTGGTTTTAAGAACTATGTAGTTGTATATAGATCTAGCTCATTTATTGTAAGTTGAGCAACGTTCTAATTGGTCTAAAACTAATTCTGTAAAGATTGGCCTCCAGAGAAACTTTCTGCCTTATAATTAGCTACAGCGAATGTAAGGTAGTCAACCTCATAGAGTTCTCTGAGGCCTATCACAAAACACAGCTAGGATAAAGCTTGAGCCCCGGAACTCGGCCAGTGCTCTGTTGTGTGATATTATTGGATCCCAGCATACTGGAGAAGAAACTAGCCCTTTCTAAGAATGAAACTTAAAATCCACATAGCTCTAGGCTGCTTCCTCTTGGAATATCAGCTCTGGGACTGAGTGGACACCAGAATTCTACGTTGGTTGTTGTTCCTGTCACTGTGAATTTCTACCAATCTAGGTTCTAGAAGTCCTAGAGTATCCTGTGTCCTGATCAACTTCCCTACCTGCTTGATGACTGGTATAGAGACAAACCAAGGAATTTACAAACCAAAATTCAGTGGGGAAATGTCCTCTTGGGTCAGAACAGCTGGTCAGCAGTGTTCAAAGACTGAATATGTTGGTCCTTGACTCATTACAGGAACAAAACATGCCAACCAGGAATGTTGTGCATATTCCTGAGAATGTAGATCCGAGAGTTGGGGATATCATCAGGATGATATTCCAAAGTAGGTTATTTGTTTTGTTTCAGAGCCTTAGAGTGACCTAGGAGACTCGCACTGTGGAGAAAAATGAACTACTAGCTCTTCTAAGTTCTTAAAGATCTGCAGGATAGGTTTATTGTGAAACAGATGCACTGAGATGCACATGGGGATTGGTGCAATTCTGTGGTAATTAATGACTTAGAGGAAGAACCATAGAGGGAGAGACCGTATTAGGAGTAAGACTGGACCAATGCCAAATGAATTTTAAAACCTTAATGTATGAATTTGTATCTCCTGACAATATACCCTTGTTGGTATATAACCTCATCTGAGCATAGCCAACTAAATCTGTCTTCCTCTAGGTATGAGAGGCAACCTGAGATGTCACAGTGTCACTAAGATGTTACTTCAGATAAACACAAGCAAAAATTAGGAAGGCCTCAGGTGATGGGACAGTGAAAAAAATGTATTACTAATGAAGTTGTATCGGTATTGACCCGCTGCGGAGGCTTGATTCCACAAGCTGCTGTCTACCAGCTGGAGTCCCAGAAAAGTGACAGGGTGCAAAGATCTGAAGCCAGAGAGATGATGGTGTAGTTCCAGTATGAGTGTGCAGACCTAAGAACTAGGGGTGCTGAGGGGAGGTAGATCAATATTCCAACTTAGTTAAGATGAACACAAATTTAGCTTTCAGTTGAAAGAGATTAACAAGAACCAAATGTAACAGCGTTGGTCTAGGTCTAAAGTCTAGCCATGTATGGATTTGATTTTTCTGCTCAGGCTGTCCTTAGGGTGCAGTCAGAGTGTCTGGGGTTGTGGTTCAAATGGTGCTTGGAGTCCTCTCCCAGGCTCACTGGTGGTCAGTAGAATGCGTGTCCGTCCTAGAAGGCACACATCTGCAGTGGTTCTCAACCTGTGGGTCGTCACCACCTGGGGAGAGTTGAATGCCTTTCACAGGGGTCGCCTAAGACCATCTGCATATCAGCTATTTACATTATGATTCATAGCAGTAGCAAAATTACAGTTATGAAGAAGCAATGAAAATAATTTTATGGTTGGGGGGGTCACCACAACATGAGGGTCACAGCATTAGGAAGGTTGAGAACCACTGATCTAGAGGAAACAAATAGTACAATGTAACTGAAGTCACTTGAGTGTGTTTTGTTCTGGCTCACCTACAATACGCGTGTCCTTGGATAAGCTACTTAAATCATCTGAACTTCAACTTCTGGATCTGTAAAGTAGGTATTATAATAACAATATCTGTTTCTAAGCTTCTGAGGATATAAAATCATTTACGCAGAACGTTTGGTACAATCCCTGGGACATGGCAAATGCAGTCCTGTTTTGTAATGCTGGAAATGACCTGGTTTGTCAGAAGACTTTATGCTAACTCTGACTCTCCCTGGCACTAAAATAGGAGCCTTACATAATCATATATGGGAGTCTAAGTTATATTTTAACATTTTGGTCAATAACTGGTTTCTAACCATACAATTGACAATCGCTTAAACATTGGTAAAAACTTCTAACTAGCTGAGTATGATGGTGTAGGCCTGTGATCCTAGCTCTTGGAAGACAGATGCTGGAAAACAGCCTGGGCTGCATTGTGATATGTTGTCTCAAAAATCAGACAAAAATAATAAATTGTGTGCAGTCAAGATCACTTGACAAGACTGTTAAAAAAAAAAAAGCCTCTTTCCCTGTGAGTTGCTAAGCGATGGAACACCTAACACCACATCTCTTTTAGACTTGGAGTTCAGGTTTATTTATTAGGATGGTGTAAAAAGCAAAGGATTTTGTTGTAATGTTCTTTCATTTAAAAGGAGACTGGTCGTGTGGGGTGGGGGTGGTGCTGGCTCAGCAGTCAAGAGCTCTTGCAGAGGACCTAACCCTGGTTTCCAGCACCAGGATCTGACTCCTTTTGGCCTCTGTAAGCACTCACACACATGGCATAAACTCACACAGACATTCACATACACATAAAAATAAAAAGGAGATTCGGAAGTCAGATGTTCAGTAGGTAAAGGCATTTATGCAGCCTGCTGGCATGAATTTTGGTGCACGTACACACTAATTTAAAAATAAAAAGTTTTTTTTTTCTTTTAATAAAAGGGTCCCTTGTCAAACAGCAACACTAAGCATACTTAACAAATAAAGCACTTAACAGAAGCTTTGTCTGAGTTTTGGGCTGATGCATTGCTGCTGGATGGTTGACTAGGGTCTGGCACCAAGCCTCAGCATGCTGCCAAGAAAAATAAATCCAAAGCTGGCGCGAGACCGGTGGCATATGTACTCACGAGAGCATTCCCTTCTTCATGTCACCTTTCTCATTTTGTTGATTTAGATAAATGCCACTTAATCTTTAACTGTGTATTCTTTCTTCGTTCCAAGCACCGAGTAGTGAAACTGCTATTAGAATAGCGACCTTATAACTGGTTTGGAGAACCGGCGCACTCAACTTCAGACAGCTGGGAACTCGGGGACTGGCTGCAGTTTTTACATTACCAGCACATATTTGGCTTAGAAATCTCTAAGCCGGTGGTTCTCAACCTTCCTAATGCTGTGACCCTTTAATACAGCGCCTCATGTTGTGGTGACCCCCCAACCACAAAATTACTTTTTGTTGCTACTTCAGAACTCTAATTTTGCTGCTGTTATGAATTGTAATCTAAGTATCTGATACGCAGGTGGTCTTAGGTGACCCCTGTGAAGGGGTCGTTTGACCCACAGAGGCTGTGCGACCCACAGGTTGAGAACTGCTGCTGTAAGCCAAGGGCCGCATCTATCACAGGAGATGTTGAAATGTGTGTTGATGTTTGCATGTTTGTTATTATGTCTCCCAAGTGTTTGAAATGGGTAGGCCTTACAGTCGACAGGAAACTGAAAGCACCCTTGTGTTTTCTTTAGTAGAATTTGCCAAAAAGAGAGAGAGAGAGAGAGAGAGAGAGAATAGTGTGCAGTCCGGGATGTAGTCAGCAGTAAAGTATTTACTTAGCAGGTGCAAGTCACCTTCAGTTAAGACCCCAGCAATGCCAAAATAAATACACAAACGAGTGAAAGATGAAAAGATGAATGTAACAATTCACTAGATTCTAGTGATCACTAGATCACTAGAAAAGTGATCTTGGAAGATCAGCTATTTACATTATGATTCATAACAGTAGCAAAGGATCATTAGAAAAGGATTTATCTGAAGCTTTCTTATAAAAATTGCTAAACTAAATTCTAAAGCTGCTGGAGTTTTAAAGAAACTAACGACAGACTTTCGGATTTTAATTTTGAAAGAGTTAAAACAAGACACAGTTTCTCCAAAGCCAGCGAGATGGCCCAGTGAGTACATGTGCTTGCCACCAAGCTCGAGAACTTGAGCTCAATCCCTGAAACTCACCTGGTGGAGGGAGAGGACCCACTTCCAAAAGTCCTCTGACTTCCGCATGTGTCTGCAAGCACACACACTAAATAAATGTAAAAACAAAAACAACCCCAAACAAAAACAGTTTCTCTAACACAATCTTACTTGAGTTCTTATTTTTTTGTCTAGGACCAGACAAGGTCCAACAAATGAACAATACCCATGGCAAAAGGCAGTTGTACTACAGGAATCTTCTATCTACAAAACCAAGTCAGTTCTGTTGGGGTAAAAAAAAAAAAAAAATCCCTCCCAGATATCAGCAGGAGCCTGTGGTTTTAAGAAACCTCAAATCCCCATGTCAGCTTTCATTACTGATTTCTAACAGCCAAATGTTAACCCTCCCGTGGAAACTTGTTAAATACTTCATTCTTTGAAAGAAAGATGTTTTAACTGGACTTAATTAATTCTTTGGTATTCTTTTAAATCTGTTTATGATGCTTTCATTTTGTTTGTCTTGCTTGACCATAGATCTTTAATTAGGACTAATGGTATCAGACTATCTTTGCTTACACCCAAGACACCAATAGCTACCCCTTATTTCAGAAGTGTCTCCTGGTAAGATATGAGAGGGAAGGCCTCTCAAGAGGCAGTCAGAATAGAATTTTGAAAAAGTCTGCATATCACACAAGGTCGCTTTACTCTATGAGGGCTGCCTAATCTCAGGGGTGCCAAGCTTAGTTTTGCTGTGTCAAAGGTTAAGTGAGGGTTTCAGAATTAAATAAAAAAAAGGAGGAGGAGGAGGAAAAAGAAGAAGAAGAGGAAGAAGAAGAAGAAGGAGGAGAAGAAGGAAGAGGAGGAGGAGGAGAAGAAAGGTTAAATACTTCAAGGCTTAAACTTTTTTCCATCTATACAATCAGCTCTCTGGACCTGACACCTTGCAGCTAAAAGGCGGACTCAAGGGAATCCAGTGCAGTCAGAAAGACGCAGCCAGTGTATCTAAGGGGTGGTAGGTCTGTAGCTTCCAAGTACTTATTTAAACAACCATTAACTGACACTTGTCAAGAATTTTAATTGGCACTGGTAATAAAGAGATGAGTAGATGTGGTTGTCTTAGTTACTTTTCCATTGCTGTGACAAAAACACCATGGCCAAAACAGTCCATAGAAGGGAATTTACTGGGGCTGTTTCAGAGGTGAGTTCATGACCATCATGGCATGTACAGGGGTAGGGGGTAGCATGAGGCATGGTGCTAGAGCAGTAGCTGACAGCTTACATTTTGACTCAGAGATAGCTAACTGGGAATGGGTGGGCTTTTGAAACCTCAGAGCCTACTCCCCAGTGACACACCTCCTCCAAAAAGACCACACCTCTTAATCCTTCCCAAACAGTTCCAGCAACTGGGAACCAAGTACTCAAACACATGAACCTATGATAGCCATTCTCATTTAAACCACCAAGGTGGTCTCGCCGGCACAAAACACCAGTAGCAAGTAGATTACAAAACCTCAGCAAACCAAAATAAGTAAATCCCACCAATGTGGCTAATACAGTAATAAAAGGTTAATTTGGAGAGAGATTGGGGATATTCAGGACAAAGTTCTTAACTGAGTCTGTTGACAAGGCATAGCTGAGCCTCACATTAAGAGTTACCCAAAGGGCTGGAGAGATGGCTCACTGGTTAAGAGTACTGGCTGCTCTTTAGAGGACCCAGATTCAATTCCTAGCACCCATGTGGCAGCTCACGACCATCAGTAACTTAAGAGCTGGGTAAAAGTTGGGAGCATGAAGAAAGTCTGGCAGTAGGAACAGCAAGAGTAAAGAAATATGACAGCATAAGAGACCATATCTAAGAGACCGTATCAAGACTTTTCAGATGCCGCTGTTCCCCGTTGCTGCTTTCTGCAGCCATGTTCAATCCCACTCTGTCCTTCAACATTACAGCCAAATCCTTGGACTGTGTCTCCTTTGAGCTTTTGGCAAAATTCCAAAGACAACAGAAAACTTTCATGCTCTGAGCACTGTAGAGGAAGGACTTGGTAATGAAGATTCCTCCTTTCACAGAATTACTCCAGAATTTATGTGCCAGGGTGGTGCCTTCACGTGCCATAATAACACAGGTGGCAGGTCCATGTACAGGGAGAAATTTGAGGATGAGAACTTCAACCTGAAGCATCCAGGTCCATGCATCTTGTCCATGGAAAATGCTGGGCCAAACACTAATGGTTCCCAGT
Source organism: Cricetomys ansorgei (assembly GCA_026225945.1). Taxonomy (NCBI): domain Eukaryota; kingdom Metazoa; phylum Chordata; class Mammalia; order Rodentia; family Nesomyidae; genus Cricetomys; species Cricetomys ansorgei. The sequence goes on from JAMJFZ010003206.1 coordinate 3,433,055, forward strand.
TTTTCATCTGCACTGCAAGAACTGAGTGGCTGGATGGCAGACGTGTGGACTTCAGGAAGGTGAAAGAGGGTATGAACACCCTGGAAGCCATGGAGCGTTAAGGGTAAAGGAATGGTAAGACCAGCAAGAGGCTTGCCATTGCTGACTGTGGACAAATTTAATTTTCTGACTTGTGGGCATCTTACTAACCAGCCCATTTCTTCTGCATCTCAGGGGGCTACCCTAGCCCATCTGCTGTAATCTTTGACGCCCTATAATCTCTGCTCTCACTGAAGTTCTTTGGGTTCCATGTATTCCTTGTTCCCCTCTAGATGGACTGCAGAGTTAAGTTTAATTTTATGAATTAAAACTAAGTAAGAGAGAGAGAGAGAGAGAAAGAGAGAGAGAGAAAGGTCAGTTCAAGTCTGGTTTTGTTTGGGATTTAGTGTAAGTGGGAATGGAGGAAGAAGGAAAGTAAGGATGGAGAAAGGGACAGACTCTGATTTAAGAAGAGTAAAATTTAACATTAGGGAAGCATTTTAAGCATAGAGGATCGGTGCATTCTGCTCTTTGGAGGGCTTTGGAGAGTGTTAAGCAGTAAAATTAACGATTTCATAACTGGTTGATTCACACTGAGAAGTGTAGAGGCCTAGAGGACATTATGTTGTGGGGCCGCTTTGCTCCAATTATACTGACAGACAACTTGTTGAAAGAAAAGAAAATTTAATTGAGTTTCAAAAGAGTAAAAGCAAAAGAGAAAGAAAGAAAGAAAGAAAGAAAGAAAGAAAGAAAGAAAGAAAGAAAGAAAGAAAGAAAGCTGGACCTGCTACACCCCCCAAATCAAATTTTTACAAACTGTTTAACCTTGAAAACCATAAACATTTTGTGTCAACATAAACAAAAGTTAGACATAATTTCTAACAATTCAGAAACTCACTAACAATCATGATCAGAGTCACCATAACCCAGAAATGACGCATCTCAGTTTCCAAAACAAGTACCCCACAATCATTTTGTTTTGGCTTTACTGATGGGCTCTGAAGGCTAGGGGCTTTTTTTATTTTCCTGGGAACCTGAACTCTGTCTTTGTTTTAAAATGGATTTTGCAGTTTAAGATGGCGTTGGTTCTGCCATTTCATACCATTTCAATTAAAATACAAGAAAATGAGCGGATGAAATGGATAAGTGGACAAGAAATATTACAACAAGCTAAATAAAATTTGGTGACTCTGCCAGACTGCAAAGAAAGGGAGGTGTTAAGAATGAGACACTGGTTTCATACCTTGTCATTTAATGATTTGGAGCCACAGGAGATGGAACAAATTTGAAAGGAAAGAGAGTAAATTTAGTCTATAGTTTACAGAATTTGAAATATATACAGTAACACATGCCAGTGAGGACAGTCAGGGTGCAGTCAAGTAGTTTCTGATTCAGTGAAAGACCTTGTCTTAAAGGAATAGAGCAAGACTAGCAGAGAAAGACACCAGAAGTCTACTTACAGCTTCTGCATGTGCAAGTGTGTCTGCCCATCCCCACACGTGCACATCCCCGCCCTCCCCCAAAATACTTAAAAAACAAAAAACAAACAAACAGAAAACCCAAAGGTAAAGTTTCCATTGTCATGTTTGAAACAGGCTGACTTGTTTTCCTTTAAGGGAAAAATAAGAGGATTAAATGGCGATATGAATAATTCCACTACAAAATTGCTGCCGTGAATTAAGAAAGCAGTAAGAACTATGCTTATTTTCATACAAGCCATAACAGATCAGAGAGCATTCGCCTCAGAAGGCACAATTAAAACATGCGACTCTGAGGCAATGAGCTCTAACCGCGAGCATCACTCAACAACAGCAAAACCAGCCAACCACTGTGCTTGGTCCTAAGGCTGGTCTTTGGACCTGGCCTAAAGCTGGCCTCTCTGTGTCTTCCCAGACAGCAGCCTGGGAGAGCATGGCCACACCCCCGCGGACTGGCCACGCCCCCGCGCATGCGGCCCTCAGGTCAGTGGCTCCTGCCCTGCGGTCCTCCATTTTGAGGGACGCTAGTCTTCAGAGGTGTGAAGTCTAGATTTGCGTCGGGAACTGTGAAGTCACCGTAAGTAGCGTGCCCGTCTCTGTGCAACTCTCAGACATCACCAGAAACAGGAACTCACCTCAGGTGGACAGCCCGCAGCCGCCGCCGAACCTGAGGGCTCTGACCCAGGTTGCCCATCGCGGGAACTGAGCCTAGCGGCCATGTCTGCACAGCTAGGGAAGGTTTCCTCCCGCAGCTGTCAGGGCGCAGGCGCAAAGCTCTGCAGGCCCGGATCACAGTCCTGTGCCACCGGACGTTTAGTGTCACTCTCGTTTTTGTGGCGAGAGAAATGTGTACTCTCAGTCCCTGGAGTCAGTGCTTTTCCACTCAGGCCAGTGGACTGGATAGAGATTGGACGGACCAAGGGAGGGATAGACTTGGGAGGGAGAAATCATGGTTCAGTTTCACACATTTATTTTGAAGTACCTGTGAGAAATCTATGTGGAGATTTCTTCGGGCTGTTGGAATGAATGAGTGAAGAGGTCTGGAATGAAACAACTTAACCGACCCCCTCCTCAGTGTTAAAAGAGTCTCACGTGAATTCTGCTACCCTCGCTAGCGCTCAATTGCAAAGGCCTCGTGGGTATATTGAACATGCTAGTAGAAATGATTCTGAGTAAAACACTGTCTTTTATCCAGTGTCGAATTCACCCTTCACATCACAGACCCTTTAAATTTCCCAGTATTTGCAGCTCATCACACCAACACACACACACACACACACACACACACACACACACACAGCGATTTCCTCAACTAATTTCCATTGTGATTATTTTGTGTTGATTCATGGTTTTGTAAACATATTTAATTCCCAAATGTAGAATATTCTAGTTATTTGTTTCTTACTGATTCAGGGATACATTTCTCTGTATCTGGGGCATGGGCCGTTTGGAAATAAGTTTGTGTTTTTTTAAAATCAGAATTACCTTCTTTGGTGTATATATTGAATACAAGAGGCAAGGAGCTGCACGGGAAAATCATAGGAAGAGGAAGAGCATCAGTTGGTTAGTCAACCATACACATCTTTTGCAAAGGCCTCAACGAAGGGGACAAAACAATCCTTTTCATAGTCCACTGAATGGCTTAGCCTCGCCTGTGGCCTCTGTACTTTCTCTTCACTGACTCTTCCCTGGGTTCTGTTATAGCATCCGTGTTAGCATGGAGTGTTTTTTATTGTTGCAAAATATACTAAATCTGGCTTCTAGAAAAAAAACGGGTTCTTAACTATTACATTTTATGTTATTATAGTTATTATATAACTATTACGGTTATGAACCACAACTTCACAAATGCTACACAAGTATTCTGTCACTGAGCTACATCCCCATGTAGCCACTTTACATGCGATCACTGACATTTTTAAAAACAAATTTTCTTAGGGAATTAGGTTTTTAGCTGAATATAGTGTTCTGTGCATGTTAAGACTGATTTGTTGTAATCATCTCTATACAAGGTTTAAGAAATTATTCTTTCTGTGTATGTGTGTGTGTTTGTATGACTGTGTGGTTATAGGAGCACGTGTGTCACGGCTCATGTGGAGGTCAGAGTTCAACTTTCGAGAGTCCTCTCATTCTTCCGTGGGTTCTGGGGATTGAACTCAGGTCATCGGTCTTCCGTGGCAAGAACTTTTATCCACTGAGCCCTCTCACCGGCCCACATACAATTTTTGTTTTGTATTTGTTTGCTTACTTTGTGCTTACTAGGTATGTTAAGCCTCCTACCAAGCATGATTTGTTTCTCTTTTTGAGACTATGTGATTAAGTACATAAAAATAATTTTTAAAATTATTTTTGTCATTATGTTCTTTTGTCTCCAATAATGCTTTTTTTTTTTTTTTTTTGGTCTCACATTTACTCTTCTGGCCCTTCAGTAGAGTAGATTGTATCACTTGGCCCTAACTCTTCACTCATCAGATCCACATCTTTATAGACTTATTCGTATGGAGATGTGGGCTGCACGGACTGAAGCTCTCCCTTGCGCACGCTAGGCAAACGCTCTGCCGCTCAACCACACCCCAGCTCTCTTTTCGTTTCAACTGCTTTCAGTCTAGCTGTCCATTTGCAGTTAAAACAGACTTTCTAAACTGGAGAATTTACTGCATTTATACTTAAAACAACAGTGGCATTTGTAGACTTAAACCTGGCTACTACTTGAGGAAAAAAAAAATTGGTCAGAAATTTTTGATAGGGCAAATTATATTATTTGCTTTGTCTTTGTTTCTGTGTTCTTTGTTGTAATCTGGCTTTCCTTTGAATTTTTTAAAATTCTAGTTTCTTTATTTTGAGACAGGTTCTCTCTATGAAGCTTGGGGTGGCCTGGAACTTTCTATGTAGACCAGGCTGGCTTTGAATACACAGAGATCTACCTGCCTCTGCCTCCTGAGTGCATATATTAAAGGTGTATGCCACCATGCCAGGCTCCTAGTTTCTTACCTTATTAGCTCTTAAAAAAAGCTTTATTGAGACATAATTAAATATAATAAATTTATTCAAAACATATCATTTTTATTGGGCTTGATGGTTCATACCTATAACGTTAGCAACTCAGAATTCTGAGACAAGAGGATTGAGAGTTTGAAGCCAACTTGAGCTTCATAGCTCAGAAGAGCTCACCAATTGGTTGTCAAATGCAAAATGATCAGCCCTGAAAACATACATACTAGTAACATATGGACTGAGAAGGTTATATTTAGGAATATATGTATATGTGCATATATGCATGTAATAGCAATCAATGAAGAAAGAAGTCATGAATTTGGAAGAGAGTAGAGAGGGAGGGTTTGGAGGGAGGAAAAGGAAGGGAGAAATGTAATTATGTTACAATCTCAAGTTGTTTTTTTTTTTAAAGAAGAAAACAAAACAAAGAAGCAAGATTACTTTGGAATAGAAAATAAATTTGAGAGGGCAAGTGTAGGTACAGACCTGCTGTTTATGAGACTTGAAATGTTTAGGTGAGGATGCCAGCTGGGGAAGTGGTCAGGGAGTGAAATATGAAACAAGGTCATCTCCGAGGGTTCTAGTAGCTCTGTGAATCTGTTACTTCGGGCTTTTAGAGAAAAAACTGAGTAGTCTAGAAATTAACTACAGTGGCCTAAATTTTTGATACTCCAAAAATAGCTACATCCTAATCCTCAGATCCTTTAGTCCCATAGTCTCCTGTCATGGTGAGAGCAATTTATAAGCATGATTAAGCGCAGGATCTTGAGATGGAAGGGTGCCTGCATTATGCAGATGTGTCCAGTGCCAGCCTTGGTTACATAGCAAGTTTGAAGCCTCCCTTGGCCTATGAGTCTCTAGCTAAAAAGTAAAAAATTAAAGAAAACCCAAACAAATCAACAAACAAAACCCAACGATCCCTTTTGAATCCATTAAATCCATTTGATCCCATTTGAATCCATAATCCAATTGAATTACCTTAATATTTTGTCAAAATAATTGTTCTGTGTATTTTCTTTTTCTCTAGTTCTATACATCTTAGTCTACCTTTATGTCTTGAACTTCATTTGAATCCTTAAAATATATTGTTTGGCTTTATATTTCATTTGTTTTTCTGTATAAATCTTATATCAGTACATTGCTTTCTATCAAAAAGTCCACAGAGGTCATGTTGGGATTAGAATTGTGTTGAACCTATAGAATATGGGGTAAATTAAGATCATAATTGATCTTCCCTTTCTGTTCTATAAAACTGTTTGAAAAGCATGAGTGTCAGCTCTTTTTTAACTATTGATAGAATTTGGCAATAAATCCAACCTGGTCTTGGGCTTTTCTTTGTTGGAGAGATAGTTGATTACTGCTTTAGTCTTATTGATGGTTATAGATCTGTTTAAATGTACCTCATTTTCATTATCTATTATCAGTTAATGGACATCTAGGTTGATTCTAGATCTTTGCTTCTGTGACTAGAGAGCAATAAATGTGGATATATCTCTGTTGTAGGATATATAGAGTCCATTGGCTATATGCCCAGGAGTGATATAACTGAGTCATATGGAAATTCTCTTTTTAGACTTTTAAGAAATTGCTATTCTGATTTCTGTAGTGACTGCATCTGCATAGTGGCTGCCAAACAATGAATGAAGATCCCTCTTCTTGACAGTCTCAAAAATCGTTATCATTTGATGTCTTGATAATAGCCATTCTAACTAGAGTAAGTCAGAATTTCGAAAGAGCTTCTATTTGCATTTCCCTGGTAGATAAGGATATGGAACATGTTAAAAAACAATGATTGGACTTTTGTATCTCTTCTTTTGAGACTTCTGTTTAGTGTCTTTAGCCCTTTTTGATAGAGTTATTGTCTTGTTTCTTTTTCTTTTCTTTTTTAGTTTTTTGTAAATTCTGGGTTTAATTCTTTGTTATGTAGCTGGCAAGGGTTTTCCTCCATTCTATAGGCTGTCTCTTTACTCATTTAACTATTTCCTTTGCTGTACAGAACTATGTACTTTCTCGAGCTCCCATCTGTTGGTTGTCGACCTTATTGCTTTAGCCGTGGAGTTCTATTTAGAAAGCCCTTACCTATGTCTATATCTTGAAGTGGTTTTCCTACTTTTCCACCTTAGCAGTTTCAGAGTTTTGGGTCTTACATTAAAGGGCTTTGATCTGATTAGAGTTTAGTTCCATCCTTCTACATGTAGACACTCAGTTTTCCCACCATTTGTTGGAGAGGCTCTTTTCTTCCAATGTACATTTTAGTATCTTTGTCAAAAACTAGGTGGCCATAGCTGTGTGTGGCTTATTTCTGGGTCCTCCATTCTATTTCATTGATTAATGTAACTATTTTAGTGTCGGTACTATGTTGTTTTTATTACTATAGCAGAACTGTAGTATAACTTGAAATCAGGTAGGCAAGGGTATCCACTCTCTCCATTCCTATTCACTGTAGTGCTTACAATAAGACAAGAGAAGGAAATATTCTTATTCCTCAAGATTGTGTTGTCTATCTGGGGTCTTTTGTGCTCCATATGAATCTTAAGATTGTTGTCTTAATTTCTGTGAAGAATAGTATTGGAATTTTGAGTGAGGGGTTTCATGGAATGTGTAAATTGCTTTTGGAAGGACAGCAATTTTCACAATATTAATTCTCCCAATATGTAAGCATGGAAAGTCTTTCTGCCTTCCAGTGTCTTCCTCAGTTCCCTTTTTCAGTCTTTTAAAACTTTCACTGTAGCGGTCTTTCACTTCCTTGGTTAGGTTTATTCTAAGGTTTTTTCTAGACTATTGCTTTTTGTTTAAGTTTGTATCCTGCCACTTTTTTTTTTTAAACAGTCTCTTATGTATGGAATCATCACCTGAAAATAAGAATATTTTAACTTTTTTCCTATTTGTATCCTTTTTATTCTTTCTCTTGTTTTACTCTTGATCTTTGTAGAAATGCTTTGAGTTGTTCCCAATTTACTATTATGTTGACTGTGGGTTTGTTTTTATAAAGCTTTTACCATGCTGAGATATGCTCCCTCTATTCCTAGTCTCCCCACAGCTTTTGTCATGAAGGGATGTTAGACTTTGTCAGAGACTGTTTCTGCATCTCTTGAGATGATCATCTGATTTCTGTCCTTGAGTCCATTTGTGTGTTCATCTGTGTATGATAAACTATTCCTTTATCCTGGACTGAAGCCAAGTTGATCATAGTTAATGAACTGTTGGCGTATTCTTGAATTCAGTTTGTAAGTAATTTATTGATTTTTTTTTCATTTTCTTCCTGAGGGAGATTGATATATAATTTTCTTTTTATGTTGTATACTTAACAGTTTGGTAGCAATCCTTTATGTTCTCTTTTATGGAATGGCTTGAGAACCATTGGTGTTATTTCTTCTTTAAAGACCTGGTAGATTTCAGCAATGAATCCATCTGAGTGTGGAATTTTTTTAGTTTGGAGAATTTTTGTTTTATTGCTGCTTCAATTTTGTTGCCTTTACTAGATAGATTTAAATTGTTTATATTATTGTGGTTTAAATTTGGTAGGTTATATGTGTTGGGAAATCAATGTTTCTATTAGATTTACCAATTTAGTGTAATGTAAGTTTTTAAAGTATTGTCTACCTAATGATTTTCTGAATTTTGTTGGTATCTGTTATAATGTCTCTAGTTTGATCTCAAATTGTATTAAATTGAGTCTTCTTTTTGTTAGTTTGGCAAACTTGTCGGTCTTGCTTTAAAAAAACTAATTTTTTTATTAATTCTGTGTATTTAAATATCCTTTCCTTTTCATCACTTTTTAACTCTGATCTTAATTATTCCTTTCCATCTACTAGTTTTGAGTTTAGCTTGTTGTTATTTGTTCAAGGCTCTGCCTAAGCTGCATCATTATTTATTTGAGATCTCTGACTTTTTAATTATGCATTTTCGCTACAAACTTCCCTCTTAGGATGCTTTCCTTGTGTTCTAGATTTGGTGTGTTGCCAACCCAAGATCAGCATTCCCACTCATAGTATGCTGAGGAAATTTAGTAGATACTCCCTCAGTATCTGCCTGACTGCCCCTCCTTCTTACCAGTGAGAAAATGTCTATGAGTAAAACTCCATGTTTGATTTCTGTAAAAATCCTTAAAGTAAGGCAGAGTTCTATCCTTTGTTCTTCTATTTTCTGCTTGCTAGAATTTGGGTGATAACTGTAGCTTGAGTAGCCATTTTAGACAGAGAAGGCAGCTCTGTATTGAGAAGGGTGAACAGCAAGGTGGAAGATACCTGGGGTTTTCATTACCGTTGTGAAGTCACATGCCTCCCCTCCTTTCTGCTCTCTCCCTTTCTCTCTTCAAGCTCATTTTTTAAGACAGAATCTGCTGTACAGTCCACATCAACTTCAAACTCGCAGTCCTTCTTTCCCCTCAACCTAAATCACTGGTTCTACCTGTGGGTTATGACCATTGGAAAACACAGAGTTCCCGTGGTCTTAGGAACTGAGAGACTGCTCAGTAGCAACATTACAGTCATGAAGTAGCAATGAAAATAATTTTGTGATTGGATGTTACCACAATATGAGGAACTGTGTTAAAGGGCTGCAGCATTAGGAAGGGAGAGAATCGCTGACCTAAATGTATTCTGGAATGCACACGTGGACTACCATACCCAGCTTATGCTTTATTGTAATTATATAGTTTGTTGTTGTCAGCAAAAAGGAAAAATAAATGTGTAGTTTTTCAGTTGTTGCTGTTTTGAATATTCTATCATACATAGTTGAAGCTGTGACTGATCCCACATGGGAGAGTGTGCTGAATAGTTTATGTCAACTTGATACAAGCTAAAGTCATCTGAGAGGAGGGAACCTCATTTGAGAAAAAGCCTTCATAACATCGACCTGCTGTGCATTTTCTTAGTGATTCATGTGGGAGGCTCCAGCCCATTGTGGGTGGAGGCTGAGCAAGCCATGGGGAGCAAGCCACTAGGCAGCACCCCTCCATGGCTTCTGTATCAGCTCCTGCCTCCAAGTTCTTGCCCTCACTGATTTTGGTGATGAACTGTTATATGGAACTATGAGCAAAATAAACCCCATTCTCCCCAAGTTGTTTTGGTCATGGTGTTTTATCACAGCAATAGGAACCCAGCTAAGACAAGAGTAAGAAAGGAAAGGGGCAGGAATCTGGCTTTGAATCACACATTAGTTGAGAATGGCATTTTTCATATATGTCACCCATGCTTTTAACATCTTGGGTTATTTCTGGAGAATACCGCAGTTAGACACTGTGTAAGTTGATGCTTTCAGCACTGTTTAGTTGACTACGAAAGAAATGTGGTCTCACTGCAGAAGTGAGAGAACTATACCCAGGATGGTGCAATGGCTGCCAAAAGTATTCAGCAAGTTAGTTGGAAAGCTTGGGTGCAGCTTTTATTTTTCTGCCCTGAACCCTGCATTTTGTCCTTGATTGTAAATGAGATTTCTTATCTATCTATTGTTGATAGGATTATCTGTAGATGGTAGGCTAAAGTTCATGAACAGGAGTTACACTAGGTTCTGATTATCTTATTTGTCCTTCCAGTGAAAGGGTGAATCATGAATAAGGACAACCAAACTGAGTTTGAAAGCAAGAAGACAGAAAACACAAATGAAAATCCCAACTCGTGGATAGAACACTACTTCAACTACAAATGCTACATCACTTTCCTCACTGGCTGCTACAGTTGCCACTGGCAATACAGAGAATGGGAAAAAACTGAACCTGGATCCTGTTGCTGCTCCTGGGTATACAGATAGAAAAGAGCTAAACTACACTTTCTTAGATGTGGGTGTGGGTAGGTCCCTAACCACTGGAGTACTCATTAGAATTTCCAGGACAGGGACACTAAGCTCCAGTTTTTCTACCAACATACTGTGACAAGTCTAGAGTCAGAGTTAAATGTACTTGCTGCCTTCCTTTTCCACCTTGCCTTTTCCCTCTCTCCCTTTTACTTCTTCCTTCTTTTTTAAATAATGCTTTTATTAATAATTTGAGTTTCATACTAATTTTGTAATAATTTGAGTATCTCGATAACACCCTCTCATTTCTGTGCTCTCAAAACAAACAAGACAAAACAAAATAAAAAGAAATTGAAGTCAAGCTTGTGTGGCAGGAGCATGGATAGCAGGCTTCACCATGGTGTTTGGAGGCAGAAGGCTGCTCTGATTGTATACTTTGACCTGGTCTATACTAGCCCGAGATGAATCATGACTGAGTTCGACCTGAAGTTAGGCCTCTCTGCCCAAACCTGGACATAGAGCAGGCTCCCTGGTATCTTGCAAGCACTGGAGCATCCTCCAGGCCCGCTCCAACATCCCATAGACCAGGCCATCTCACAGGCAACCGGTCATCCAGCAGTCACCAAGACTTCCCACATGCATCAATGCCTCCCGCAGGCACCCGGACATCCACAGGCCACCAGGGCCTTCAGTACCTTCAGTGCATGCATCAGTACCTACAGAGACACCAAGGGATCCTGCAGACACCCAGACATCACAAGGGACCCTAGCAAACCCACAGACACCCAGACACTATGCAGGCACCCAGTCTTCCCACAGGCAACTATGGGCATCTGGTCATCCTACCAGCATCCGGGCATTCCACAGGGATCAGGGCCACCCGTGGGCACCAGGCGTACCACAGGTGCCCAGATGTCCAGCAGGCACCGGGTTATCCCTCAGGCTCCTGGACATCACACAGACATCCAGTCATCCAACAGTCATCCAGGCCTCCTGCAGGTACCAAGATCTCCCACTGGCACTTTGAGTTCCCACAGGCACCTGGACATCCTTTCGTTTTACAGGAGATCAAATCTAGGATCTTGTGCATGCTAGGCAAGGGCTATACTGCTGAGCTACACTCACTGGTCCTTTTTTGTTTATTTATTACTTGCTTTCTTTTTTCTCTGATCCCCAGTGTTTTAAAGCTAGGTCTCCTGTAGCCCAAACTAATCTTGAACTTAGTTATATAACTGAGCCAAACCTTGAACTCCTGATTGTTTTGTCTCCACCTCTGAAGTTCCAGGATTACAGTCATGTGACAGTGCACCTGCCAGGCCCTCCATTTTATTTTCTTTCTTTTTCATGATTTCTTTTATGTCATTCATTTATTCATTCATTCTTTCATTCACTTTTATAGTTATTTATTGAATTTTGAAGAAGTCTTAGATGCAATTAGATATTCACAGGAGATTACAAGAATGTCCAAATTTTTAATTTTCATTTAAAAAATCTAATCAATGGTAATCCTTGTCTGAGTCTTTGTTTTTTTTACATTTATTTATTTGTTTTGTGTGTGTGTGTGTGTGTGTGTGTGTGTGTGTGTGTGTGTTTTGATGAGAAGGCAGGAGTTGGTTCTGTACTTCTACCATGCAGATTCTAGGTTTTGAACTCAGGCTGTCAGACATCTTTACACATTAAGTCATCTCACCAGCTCTATAAATCTTTAATTTTCTATTCTCTGTCCATTTCTAAGGGGGAAGTATGTTTCTGAGGGGGTGGGAAACCAAATAAGTAGAAAATAAGGTGCTCTTTACTTCTGGCCAATCAAGTGCTTGCTTTTTACTAACAGAACTCTAGTGAAGCTGAGTGATAGCATGAGCATAACCTAATGAAAAGCCTCTTTGTTTCTCTAAGCAGTATGAATGGAACCTTCTGGTAAGTTTATGGTATAATAGATCAAATGATGAACACACATAAATGAAAAAGGGATACATTATACATCTTCAGTTGATTGTAAACATAGTCTGACTAAGGTCTAAGAATCTCATTAATTAGTCTCCAATTTCTTGTTATTTTATTTTATAATTATGTATGTATGCATCTGTTTAGCTGTCTATCTTTGGGATTTTGATGATTGTGAATCTAAGGCCTTGCACATAGTAGGCAGGTACCCTACCAATGAGCTACATCTCAAGTCCTATGTTTCTCATTTGAGTAGTTATTCGGGAAAATGTAGGAAATGGGTAACTTCCTTGGAGTAATCAAGAATGTTCTGTCACCTATATTTTTATGCCCAGATATTTTGCTTCTATGCTTGTCACAATATGTTTCATGAATGGCCTATTCCCAAATAACTCATCTTCTGCTGAGGAAAAAATTAAGCACATTCACATTATTAACATAGCTAAGTGTATGTATGCACACACATAGGCATATATTGAGAAGCCAAAGGAAACTATGTAAAAGGTGGAAGGTGATTAAGAATTGGCTAGGTAAATAATTGGATGTGGTATGAGAAATGATATTAGAGGAGTCAAAGTGCATAGTAAGTATATAGGTATTGGTAGGTTTATTTTAGGTGGAGCAGAAGTGAATAGACAAGTGCTGGGAAACAAAGTTGGAGGAACAGAAATGAATGGAGAAGTGATGGGAAATGAAGTTGAAGAGGTAAGTATGTCAGATATTGTGTGGTTTTAAGAACTTATCTCTGCTATGTAGGAAATAAAGAATACCTAAAGAGGGCCGGGGTTGTAACTCAGCAGTAGAACGAATGCTTACCATGTATGGAGCCCTGGGTTTATCTCCATCACCAGAGGGGGGAATATTGTAATTTGATGACATAGCTTGAGCTATGTTTTGGATTGGTTCGTTGAGTGTGTGGATAATGCATCTGAAGGGGCCAGTGCAAGAAGGCCTCTGCTTTCAAAGGGAAAACGGTGGCAGTGCTCCAAATAAGAGATGTGGATGGTGTGGATCAGAGTAGTGAAGGCAGACATGGAGAAAGATGGGTAGATTTGACAGATTATTTATTACTAGGGGATGAAGTGTACACTTAACTTGAGATCTACAAAGGAGATAGAGTTAAAAATAAAGGGAAGCTGTATTGCAAATGGTAGCATTTGGGGAAGTCTGGTATAATGGTAAAAACTCTGAACCAGAACATGTGGGTTCTAATTATAACTGCAACTTGGGCCAGTTATGTAATATCCCTGAGTCTGCAGCTAAGAAATTGACTTGAATAGATAAAGTCCCTAGATGATTTCCTCTTTCTATTCAGATGGATTATAACACATAGGGAAAGACCACCAGATTCAATTTATGGCTTTGCTACTGACCATCTCTAAATTAGTGACCCCTTGTTATAAGAGCTTAGGCAAGTCACTCAACAACATCTCTGTGCTTCAGAATCCTTATTAGAATTAGGGAGATATTAACAGCAAAACCCACCACAGGAGTGGCTATGAGAATAGAAGAGATGTGTAGAATATACTTTAAGTTGGGCGTGATACACAGTTATTACTGGATGAATGTTGCTGCTGTAGGGTTCTTAGGGTCACTGATTTGGGGAAGTGACATACAGAAATAAGTAGAAGAGGATTCTGTGTTGTGGAGGAATTAAACAAAATCTAAAGACAGAAAAGCACTATGGTGTATTTCAGGAGAATTAGGTTTCCAGTGCTGAATTTAGGGACATTTGAAGGAATAAATAATAAATAGGATCAGAAAAGAAAATTCAGATGAAATTATAACATCTTTACATTGGGCTAAAAATTTGAACTTTATCTTACAAACTTTATTGCCTATAAAAATTTCAAGCCAGAATGACAAGATTAAAAGAATAGAAACAGATTTATGTAGCAGAAATTATTAAGCATATCAAATACGCCACAGTGGCCAAGACAACTGAAGCCTTCCTCTAGCCTTCCAACAGCTTAAATCCCAGTGGAATAAGTTATGCATAAATAATAAATGAAAAATGCTTTCAAATAGTAATAGGATTTTTGAAGATAAAGTATGAAAATGTATTAGAAACTGGGAAGGGAGAGTGGTTAGAGACCTCTATGAAAGCAAGTCCTTTGATCTATCTCCAAATGAAGAGATCAAGCCAGCCTTGTGTTGGGACAAATACACTCCAGGCAGAACTGCTAAGTACCTGGCTCCTGAGTAGGGATGAATTTGATGTGTTACAAAAACAGAAAGCAGCTAGTATGGCTGTCCTGTGGAGAGTGAGTCAGAGTGGAGAAGGAATGAGGTGGTGCGTAAGGGCTAATCCTATGCAACCTTGCGGGCTGTGGAAGGCTGCTTGGATAGTGATGCTGCAGTTGCATAGGAAGCTCTGGGAGGGTTTGAGCAGAACAGAGACATTATTTGATAGCATGCTTCTTAAAGGTACAATCAGGCTTTGTGTAAGAGTATGTTTAAGATTGAGTCGACTCCTCAGCTCCCATAAGGTCTTTTCGGCGTGTCAGGATGCCTTTTCCATGTATGTTTGCCATCTTATTTTTTATTCCTACTCCTTATAAAACCTCAGGTTATTCTAGCCAAAACTATACTGACCTTTGGCAAATGTATATAAGAGTTATTGAGATAACATGGACAAATGGAGCTAAGTTAGACTTCTTTCTCCTTCCAGAAAGAGCAATTTTTTCATGTGTGCCTGATAGTTGCATTCATCTTATCTGTGCTTTTTCTGTTCGTGTGGTCAGAAACCTCCAACGAATACAATGGCTTTGACTGGTGAGTTTCATTTTCTGTACTTTTATTGGTATATGGGGTCCTTCATTGGATCACCACTTGGGTTCTAAGTTGAAAAGATCTGGTGGTTTAGTAGGGAGGGTGGACGTGGACTTTGCACAGCTTGTGGCTAAGAGGTGGAGCTCTAGAGCTCTCGAGCAGTAGTTGTGCTCAGCACAAGCTTACACTCCCTTCCACCTGTCCTCAGTCACACACTGAAGACCCACTGGTGCTCACAGCTTTCTCTGTGCGTCCACCCTCCTCAGCCCTCTGATGAAGATTCTCTGTCCTCCTTATTCCAAAGTTTCTTTGTTTGATTACTGACGCCCACACTACTTGTTCTCACGATTTATGTCCCTCAGCCCTGCTTTCTCTGCTTCTCCTAAAGCCTTTGCTTCCTTTCTTTGTCTTCAGGGGTCCCTTGGAACTCTGAACATAGGAACATGTGTCCCTTCTCAGCTCCGTTTTATGGCTAAACTGCTCCTGGACCACTCTAGATATCCTGGGTTTTCTGGCCTGACACCTTCTAACATTGTTTTAAACCTATCTATTATTTGATATTTGTGGGAGAAGGAATGTTTAAGTATGAGGCGTCCTCTTTTTTTTTCCTTAATGAAATGCAATTTATTTTTTCTTTATAAAAGTTAAAAATAGCATATTATTTTAAATGTAAAAAATGCAGAAAATTAGGGTGGGAGATATGCTCTCACAGAGCCTGATGGCCTGAGTTCAATCCCAGGACCCACATGGTGGAAGGAGAGTCCTGCAAGCTATCCTCTGACCTCACACGTGAGAACACACCTCCACAATGAGTTGACCATAATAATTTTTTAACTTCAGAACATTACAAAATATCTAGTCACATTTTCAAGTGATTTTCAATCACTACCTAGCTTTTTCCTGTGGTTATTATGTTTATACTATTTTTATAGCTTTGTCTTTTTACATAAAAACATAAACATTCACTAAATTATTAAGACTCATATTGAACACCATTTTTAAGTGGTTTCAGAATAGGACATGAAGATGTATTAACTTGACTTTCTATGAGGTAGGGGTGGTAGGACAGGGGTAGAGTCTTGCTTGCTGTGTAGCTCAGGCTAGCCTCAAACTTGCAAATCACTGTCTCCATTCCCACTTTCCAAGTGCTGGGATTACAAGTCTCTGCCATGCCTGGCTAATTAGATGTTTTTGTTTTGTTTTTTGTTTTGTTCATTTATTTCTTGGCTAGACATGAACATTTCCAATATTCATGTCTTGATAATGACAGAGAAATCCTCCTATTTTGACTAATGTTCCTGAGAATATATTAATAAAAGTGGCTTTAAGTCAAGAAGAACGAACACTAAAAATCTACTCTTTTTTTAACCAAAATACTTTCTCAAAGGGTTATGGCCAGTTCCACTTACCGCAGAGGTAAATGACAGTTCCCGTTTTAAGCTGTCAATGAAAAATATCTCAATTTGATGACTTAAAAAAATCTTGATGGAGTTAATTTGTTTTAATTTGAGCCATTTCATTTCAAAGCAGTTCTTTAAGAAAAAAAATACTCTCTTTAGACATGCTTCTTCCTTTGTGCTTTTTATGCTTTGCGCATGTTTAGTGAATTTTGTCAGTTTCTACACAATATTATGCTGTAGTTCTGAATTGTTCTTCAGAATCATTTCAATTTCAATTGTTTTTCTTGTGTATGGATTTTAAGATATCTGGCCCTGAGATCTATAGAGGACCAAAGCTGTACAATGTCTAACGTTCACAGTTTTTTTTTCTTCCCCCCTCGAGTGAGATCAAAGTCCAGTAGCTAAGCACAGCAAAAGTTGCATGATGGCGGAATGCATAAAGACCTTGACTTTCCTGTAATAGGACTTCTGGGGCTACTTTTCACAGTTCCTATTTTTGTAAAGATGGCTGTATTTCATCCTTATCCTTGAAGGTATCTTAGACAGACATGGAATTCTAGTTTGCAGTTTTTCTTTTAGCACTGTGATTCATTCGTTCTATAGTCTCCTTGCTTTGTTTCTGTTGAGAAGTATGATATCAGTCTATGTTCTCTTGAACCTAATCTGGTCTTTAAAAATCTGCCTGCTTTTAAGAGTTTTCACTTTATTTGGTTTTCAATAATTTTATGATGACATGCATCGGTATGGTTTTCTTTGTTTTCATTCAGCTTGAAGTTTGTGTTGCCTCTTTAATCTGCAGTTTGATATCCACAGAGACTTTCTGTTACCCACTTGTCTAAGGTGGACTTTAGTCTCTCATCACCATGCAGTTTCAGTTTCAAGGGAGTCTGGCACACGGTTTGGAAGGCAGAAGTGAGGCAGCAGCCGTTTTCTGCTTTGAAGGTTGGAGTCAACTAATGTGTACTGCGGTGCATGTGCATCACTCCTGATCTGTATGTTCACCTTGTTGATACAGGGAGCACTGAGATCTGTGACTCCTTGACTTTGACCCTTTCTACAGCTTGTCTGAGTATCATATGAGTTTTCATAAAACATTGTGGGGAAGATTCTGTAGGTTGCCCATGCTCAGGTCAAAGCTCGAATTGGTGAGACTCAGTCATGATTTTAAATTTTGTCTCTATGGATTTTAGTACATCTGAGGAAGTTCTAGTTTGTTTTTTCTCTTTCCATTTCAAGATGTTCTTCCTGGGTGGCCATCTGACTAAGAGTGACTTAGGTGAGGCCTAACACTTCACCCAAATATAAGAACAACAACCTTTCATGCAGATTTCTGTGTTCTCGTAAGTGTGAAGTACAATCCTTATAATAAATCTTACTGTACCACTCATAGTGGTTGTCTCTGTAGCCAGACTTTTACACAGAATGAATCCATAGAAGTTCTAGGAAAATAGAATCTTTAAGAAAATGATTTATTTTTTATTTTTAAATTATGCTTGTGTGTGTTTATCTATGTGGGGGTATGTGTACTTGAGTACAAGATGTTTACATGAAGGTTCATGTTACTCAGGTTGCACATAGAATGGTATTTAGATTAATTAAGAAGACTCAGATTGGGCAAGATGGCTCAACAGGTAAAAGCGCTTCATGAGCACATGAATTTGACCCCTGGACCCCACATGGTGGAAGCAGAGAACTGACTCCCACAAGTTACCTTCTGACTGCCACATACACACTGTGAAATGTGCCTCCTGATCCCATAAAATAAATAAATTTAAACAATTTTTTAAAAAAAGATTCATATTTTCCTTAGAGGTATGTAGTGTAACTCTCCAGAAAAACTGCTCAGAAAACATTAAGTAGGAGGAAGTCCAGTTCATATAGAATGAGCTCACTGTGCAGCCATCATCATTACATATTCCCAGTGTAAAGAAGTGGTGGCCAAGAAGAGACGCTTCCCTTTCCAAGTTCCAGTATGTATAAGCAGTCACATAAGCAAACTCCTCTTCACTGTTAACGCCACCCACTTCTGTCCCATCACCACCTCCATCAAAAGGGAGCACAGATGACAGACAGAATGAGTAGAAGAGGGAGAGAGAAATATTCCAGTTCTTCCTTTCTTATAGTCTGCCCACAGCGGGGTGGAGGGGGTGGGAGGGAACCTCTGCACTCGCTGAGTGTGAGAGCAGCCCCTGCATTACTGAGTGTGAGAGCAGCCCCTGCATTACTGAGTGTGAGAGCTATTCCTGCATTTGCTGAGAATTCATTGGTTCAATCAAGTGGGTAATGATATTCACCAGTGATCAAATCCCTTTCAGACTGCTTTTGCAAATGAAAGAAATAAATATAAATAATATAGTTAGCAAATAATTGTGAAGAAAGATATTCCATGAAAAGCCAGTTCTTAAGTTTTCTTTGTTACTTCGAAGCAAAGTCAATATCAACACTTGATTACTGTGTAATACTTTTCCTTCACATAACCAGTATTCTTTTTTCAACTTTTCTTTGAGGTTATTTGATTGTTTAACTATAGGTCTTGTTCTATTGTTAAGTGATACTATTTTTGTTCTGTGAATCCGAGTCGTCTCTGAAAATTATTTTTAAAAACTTTAAAAATATCTATCTGGCCCTATCTATCTACCTACCTACCTATCTATCATCTATCTATCATCTATCTATCTATCTATCTATCTATCTATCTATCTATCTATGTATCTATTGTGTGCATGTTGTCATGTACCATGGTGCATGTGTGAAATCAGAGGTCAACTTGCAGGAGTCAGTTCTCCTACCATGTAGTTTCTGGGGATCAAACTCATGTCATCAGGTTTGGTGGCAATTTACCCACTGAGTCATCTTGTCAGTATTGGCTCTTTATATGTTTCTGAATCTTTTCTGATTGTTCTATTGTGTTTTATTGGGCACAGTTTCATTTATTTTGATAGCTTCATTGGGTCCCTATTTTTGGTCTCCCCACAACCACTGAGGGTGTATATCAGACCCAGGGCCTCTCATATGCTAGACACATAGTTACCACTGAACTACATCCCTAGCCCTCCTCGCATGAATGTCCTTTTACAGAGTGCCCTTCTACCCCAGTGTCTTTACCTGAAGAGCTTCTTGATAGGAAAGCTACCTGCCCGTCTTCTTGGTGTGTCTTATAAACCTACCAAAAGGAGCATTTCCTTTATTATTTTTAATGTGGTTATGTGCTCACTATATATATTTTATATCTTTAAAGTATTTCTCTAGGTTCTGAGTGTAAAGGAAGTCATTTGTTTCTTGAGAAGTATAGATTCTTTGACATAGAAAGCCTAGACAATTACATCATTGTCTTTTCTAACAAGTCACTAGTAGTTTTCCCACATGGTTCTTTAGGAACAGATTTTGTTTTGTTTTGTTTTGTTGTTTTTTGAGACAGGGTTTCTCTGTTGTAACTCTGGCTGTCCTGGAACTCACTCTGTAGTCCAGGCTGGCCTTGAACTCACAGAGATCCCCCTGCCTCTGCCTCCTGAGTGCTGGGATTAAAGGTGTGCACCACCACCACCACCCAGCATAGGAACAGAATTCTTAGGACACAGCTCTCTCATATAGACATGAGCAATTAATATGGTGGTTATGAGTGCAGTTATGTAAGAAGGTAAATATGTCAATGGACAAGGATCTTGAGAGACAGAAACAACTAGTTATATTGACATAATGAATTTATGGGGTGATTCTTTTTCTTTCAATATTGCATACTTTCACATCACATTGTTTATTAAAAATTATATAAATTTGAATGTATATTATAAATAACTTTTTAGCATCTCTCCACTTATAGAGGCTTCATTAATATCCCTGGTTGTGGGGCGAGAGAAATGGCTCAGTGGTTAAGAACACTGGATGTTCTTCCAGAGGACCCAGGTTCAATTCCCAGCACTCACATGGTAGCTCACAACTGTCTGTAACTCCAGTTCCAGGGGATCTGACAGCCTCACACCAATGCACATAAGATAAATTATCTTTTAAAAATTCATGATTGCCTTTAGTACAAAATTAAAATTGAAAAATACCCCCAAAGTGCTCACGGATCTGTTCACAAAGTGCTCCTCTTTTTGACCCCTCAATTTTTTAGTGCTTAATTTAGCCTATTCTTGTCTCTACCCGTGATGTAAATGCTGTTACTGATCCCTACTATATTTTAAGGATCAAAACCTTTTTTTCAGGGTTGTTTACCTAGCGACAGGACGGTGGTTCCTCTGGTCCATTGTTCTGCTGAGTGCAGCTGGGATCCTGACTGCCTACCTTTCCTTACTTTTGGTGAGTGATGCTTCTCATCTTCCCTTTCTTGAGCAGCGTCATGGGTTGCTCCTTCCTGTGCTGTTGTATCATATTAGCAGAGTCGGAGTTTAATCAGCTGCTTCAGTTTTATGCACAAGGAATGGCTGAAAGAGGTTTATGCTGTTTAACTGTGTCTTTCTAAGTCAGCCCTTTGAGAGAGTGACAGAGCACCCTTTTTTATGCCCCCATTTCATACTCTATCCATTGGTTCACTCAATATTATCATTTAAACCCCCAGAGCTTTACTCCTATAGTCTGGGACTTACATACCAAACCAGTTCTACTATGCAAATGCTAGTCACCTACCTCAGATGCAAACTATTTGTGTATGATCCTGCCTCTGCCATGTTGCATGACATGGTAGAATCATATTGCATGAGAAATGCACATGATGTAAGAGAAAAGTCTATGGAAATGGATAGCCAAACAAAAAAATATCTTTAGCTGAAAACTGTGTGCTTACTCTGATTTCATAATTCCACGTTTCCACTAACTTCCTCTCTGACACAGACGAGTCCAGCTTTTGAATATGTTGCTAATTGCAATATTTTTCTTTTAAAAATTTATTACTATGAAAATATTGTAATAAATACTGAGTATGTCAAAGTCAATAAAACTAAACATATAGTTTCTGTCTTCATGTAGAGCCTTTATAGAGATAATGTGTTCGTCCCATTTCTCATTGTTGTGACAGTGTAAATGACAAGTGCAACTTGAAGGAAGGTTTATCTGGCTCACAGTTTGAGAAGACATAGTCTCTTGTGGTGGAGAAGGCATAGAGGCAAAGATGGGTGTATGAGGCGTCGGCCACATGAAATCACAGTCAGACAGATGCTCACCCTTAGCTCGCTTTGTCCTTTTTATTCAGCCGGGACCTTTGCCCATAGAATGTGGCTGCTTACATTCAGAATGAGTCTTCCCTCTAAGTTAGGTCTTTCTGTAGAAACACTTGTAGACACATTCAGAAGTATTTTCCTGATGACTCTAAATCCAATTAAATTGATAATGAAAATTAATCATCACAGATTGGTATGAGATAAAGTTTTAATTGTTCCTTTATTCAATATTTAGAATTTTGTAGAAAACTAAGTCACAGACAAAAATTACTACAGATGAAATTTTGTAATTATCATTATTGATGCCCAAATGAAGCTTGTTAGGAGTTCTAAGAAGGACAACTTCCAGCAAAGAACATCAAATAAAACTTCTTAGAAGAGGTAGCACTGGATGGCTGGGGAGACAGCTTAGTCAGTAAAGTGTCTTCTGTGTAAATATGGACCTAAGTTCAGATCTTCAGAATCAAACTGAGTGCTGTAGTGGGGACATGGCAGAGACAGGCAAGTCCTTGAAGCTTGTTGACCAGGTAGCTTAATTAAAGCAATGAGCTTCAGTTTTAGTGAGAGACCTTTTACCCAAAGATAAATACCTGCATGCATATATAAATGACCACATGTGCACACATCTGCACTAACAAGCACACACTTGTGCACGTGCACGCACACACACACACACACACACACCACACTAGCAGCATTGGAGTGGGATTTTGAACAGATGATGGATTTGGGCGTAGAGGGATGGAAATGGGAAGGAACAGTGTGAGCTGAGAGAACATATTATGAGAGAGTAGTAAGAGAGAAATGTGTTTGATACTTTATTAAGAAGGAATAATGTAGACTAATGAGGAGACACAACTTGTGGCAGATTTTGAAAGTAAGAGTAAGGTACTTGGCAAAAATGGGTTTCTATTTTAGGAAAATCATTCTGGAAATTGTGATGAAAAGGTAGAGAGACAAGCTAAGAACCTTTCTTTTCAGTGAGGAAGATAATAGATATAGTTTGTGCTCTAGACTAAATTTTGGGCCACTGTGTTGCACTGTACTCACATACAGTTAGTGGGAAATGGGATCCTTAGCTCCCACCATGAAAATACCAGTCCAGCGAGATGCTACTTTAGCCTACCTCTTTTGGACATCAGTGAAAAAGGAGAGACCTGGCTTCGAATTCCACCTCTATCATGAGGGTACTTACTTTGAGAGGTTGTAGTGAAGCTCAGTGGTGGGAATGCTTGTGCAAGGCCCTGAGTTTGATTCCCAGTAGTGAAACAGAAAAGGTTACTTACTAATCTTGGTCAAGTCATATAACTCCTCTAAGCCTTGGTTGCTTTTAGATTTTCAAATGAGAATGATAATTTTAATAAAATGGTATTTTTATAAGGCTGAATAAAAATAAGTAAAATCATATACACAAAATTATTGTAGTAAAAGGTAAGTGTTTTCTTTGTACATTAATATGTAACATCTGAGGACTCAATTTTTCAGTTTCCGTGTTCATACTGACTTGATGACTGGCTAGATTTAGATTTAGATCTAAAATGTATTGAGCATATACCAATGTCAATGACAATCAGAACATCAGCACTAGTTCTCCTGGAAAAAGCTTTTAAATGACCCTTGGGAGCTAGCTCTTAAACTCTAGTCTCTTATAAGTGAATCTAAGAAATACCAGGCATAAAGTCCATCACAGGGAAAATAAATTGCAGGAACTCAGGAAGCATCAGTGTGGTAATGGCTGTGAGACCCCAGAGGAAGGAATAATGAATTCTTCCTAGGGTATTGGTGGAAGCTACAGATAGGAAGTGACATTTGAACTAGCTTCAAAGGTCAGTGGCATGGGGAAGAAGAGCCTCAAAAGGATGATAACATAGCAAACTCCTAGAGAATAAAAAGTAGTCCAAGAAATAAAGGTGGTACCCCATATGAAAGGTATTGAAGCTACTGAACAGCTTTGGGCACAAATTTAGTAATTTCAAAATAACTGCCTTGCCTTCTTTGCTTTGTAGTTACTTGCACTTTTGTTGCTCTGGGAAAGGATTGAACTATACCTGCACATCTGCCATAAGGTAAGAAGCTCAGTCCTCACAGGAAGCTGTAGACAGGATGGCAGGAGCTCCCCAGCGTTCAGTGCTGCACATGCAGCTGGCCCTCTATCATCGTCCCCTGGGCAGATCTGCTTGTATAATTCTAACAGAAATAAGTAAATTTCTGACAGTAGTAACTGAAGTACTGAAGTTGCTGAGCCTAACAAGCTATACTTTTTCCCTTCTTCACTGTTTCATGCCATACTCACCAGCTCTGTTCTTCCTGTCCCAGTGAAATCTTAGGCAAATTTCTTACTCTTGCCATCCTTTTCCATCGCAAGAGCATTCTCATTTCAGTCATTAAAATTGCAGTTCACTGTAGTAACCCAAACACCAATCTTACAGATCTAAAATTCCTACTGCTTTTATGTGGGCTTGACTCAGCCTATGCCTGTCATGGTGGAGAGGGCAGTGACTCTTTTCCCAAAGACATTTTTCTTGGCTCAGTGCCTGCTTTCTTACGATCCTTTGAAATTTCTCTTTTAATATCTGACTGACTTTTCCTTCGTTTGAATCCCTTTGAAATGATACTACCGTGGCTTTTCTCAAACACTTTATACCCGGTCCCCAGAGAACAGGCAACCTTATCCCACCCTCTGTGGACCAACAGCATACTTACAACATGGATTTGTCCTACTTTGTCCTTTTTGACAGACCTTCTCAAGCATGGTTGCGACAGCATGCTAATGTTTCCTCAAATCTGGAAACATGTCACATCTTTTGAGTGGCATCCTTAAATCTCTTCTTATTGAAATGATAAATTCAAATTGGAAGTGTAAACTAAAATATTAATAGAATAGATGGGAATTTAAATCATGTGCTCTTCCTGGGGAAAGATGTATATTGAAAAGAAAAGACTTTCTTGCCAACACCATCCATTTTAGACTTTGGACGCTATTATACATTAACTACTACCGAGAAACTCCCTGTTCCATCAGCCCCTTCTCAGTAAATCTTCAGTCAAGAGATTGTTGGCATTCCACTTTCATTAAGCACAGCTACTGTCACCAGCCAGGAACAGATGAGGTATAAGCTCTAGGCTGTATTCTAGCCATAGAATCTTACCCTTTTCATACAGTCAGCAATAAATGGTTTTGTTTAAAATGAGAAATTCAAGAGTGAGATGCAAGTGTCCAGTTAAGTTTTATGTTTTAGTGAACTTTTTATTCCACCCTACCTTTTTTGGCTATACATAATGATTATTGAATCAGTTTCAGAAAACAAAATGCTACTTAAATCTTAGATTCTGATATTCTGAAACAAAAATCTCTGATATATGTGTTCATATCAGAAAAAGTTAGACTGGTTTACAGTTATGCTTTCTTCTTGTCTAGCATCATTCTTAGAATTCATTCCTATACATCTTCTATGAGATTTTTGTCCATTCAAGTTACCAAACTCTTGCCATTGTTTTCTAAACCTTCTTGTCCTGGACTAATTTGGGATCTAATTGCAGTTGTGGATTAGTGGGCAATGAGAAGTGATGGAGGGGGATTATGAGGGGAAGTGGCATCCCTGGAAGGCAATTACTTTGGTTAGGCCTTCAAACTAGCAAGAACAAAATCTTGATAGGAGAGTCTGCTTCTATTGGCAAGGGGGATCTTTGGGGCTTGGAGGTTTACTTTTATTTTGTTCTTTTTCAGAATAACCCAGAAGGGATAGAATTAGTACCAGGTTTAAAATCTCTCAATTACCCAAGGATGCCCAGAGTGCACTTTCAGATTACAGAGATCAGTCAAAACTCCATGTAAACATGCTAATAACTTGACTTCCTTATGAAAACCCCTAAGATATTGGCCAACTAACAATAACGGGTGCGTCTGTGAAATCTTCTAACAACATAGACCTAATGTATCTCGGTTGCATTTCCTTTGAATAAGCCTGGAATATACAGGCTTTATGGTGGCAAAAGGTCTTCCTGGGCTTGTATAATAAATAGAGTCACAGATACGGATACTCCATACACAAAATGGCTCTGTCTGTGAAGCAAAATTGCTATATACTTGACTCAAACGCAACTCACATTCAAGTTCACAGTTCACTAAGTTCAAAATCAGCATGCCTTACTGATGCCTGTATCCTTTAAATCATTTGTAAAGTTTGGTGTTGGGTAAGATGTATTTGAGGGCTCGGCTTGCATTTCCTTTAAAAAAAAAAAAAAAAAAGACAAAGCGGAGGTGGAGGTTAGTAATGCTGTTATTGAAACTGGATGATACCAGCCTATGCTGAAGGCCTGGCTAAGGATAGAGATGCTAGCTTGATAGTAGCATCAAGCCACACAATTATGTAATTCTTTCCAGCCATGCTACACAGCAAAAACTTAGGAACAATGAACATGAGTTATTAGATCCACACAACTCTGAGGACTTGCAAGGTAGGTGAAAAGACAGGATCCATAGCAGTATAAATAACCACATGCAATTCACAGCACAGTTCTAATCCAGATCTGTTGCCTAGAAGTTAAAAAGCCCTTTCTGTTTCCCAGATCTTCATTTTGCTAGGAATTCTGCTGTGCTCCTTCTTAATCTCTCTTTTAAACCAATACTGGAAAGACAAGTGGCTGATAGCTGGGCTTTCATTGAAGGTAAGCATCATCCTGTAGTTTTCATCACTGTGTCCAGATGTGTCTAGTCTGACTTTTGGCTTTTTCCCAGATCTTTGCTCCCTTTGTGCACCTGAGCCTCATAACTGTGATGATTATCATTTCCTGGCCTCTAGCCATATGTATGGCCCACTTGGAATCAGAAGGTATGTCATGTGAGGTGGAACTTTGCCTGATATCCCTAGTTTGTGTACTCTATTCAGAGAGACAGAAATCATAGCTGGCCACTCATGTGCCTCTTTAACATTTCTTTAGCATGTTATGTAGGCGTGCTCTTTGGTCTCACCAAACCCTGTGACCTTTGACTAATTCAGCTTTCTTCTAAGAAGGATTTTTTTTTTTTAAGGAAAACATCATTTTCACTCTATGTTATTGCACATCACCTATCTGGGACAGATGTGGACAGCAGCAGGCGTCTTAATTTTGTTTTGACCTGGGTGCTGCTATAAGACTTAGCCTGTTCATATACAAATATTAATGCTTTCAATTAATACTATGTCCAGAGATCTGTGGTTACATCAGGTAACTCAAAGAAGTCCCTGTGAGTCTCTGACATACCTAGGAACTTGAAGAAGCAGGAATGGCTGCCTCTGCTGCTGGCTTCCTCTCTATTGATGGTGGAAATAAGACAATAGGCTCTGTATACTGAACTTTGCAAATGGGAAGCAGTAGGGTCTTCTTCCTGCATCTTTTTTTCTACTATTGGTTAAATAAAGGGTACTTGCTTCCTGGTTTGAGGGAGGATACAGGCAAGTGAAAGGGCTAGTTTAATGGTGATGCAGTGTGTGTGTGTGTGTGTGTGTGTGTGTGTGTGTAGTAGGTAGGTAGGTAGTGAATTTTAGAAAATATTTTTAGGAAGAAACTTAAAAGGAACAATAATGAATTATTTTCTTTATTTTAGTTAGAATAAGAAGATACAGGATGGCAGGTTATGAGCACGAAACCCTGGAGAGATGTAATATATTCACAAAGTTAAAAGGTTAGAGCTGGAGATCTCCATTTGAAAGTAACTGGAGCATAAGTGGTAACTTAAAAATATACAAGTTGGTGAATCCTCAGAGGTCTAAAACAGAAGGTGTTGGGAAGCAGTTGATAATAGCAATTAAGGATAAGATGGGTATGGGTGGAGGTGCATAGGGGGAAGAAGAGAAAGAATCAAAACCAGTTATCAACTATTATGAGTTGGCACTGTGTAACTCTGTGAGGTTTATGTTAACCACCAGACAGACCTAATTTACAGAAAAAAGATGAAGACCCATAGAGGTTATATCACGTGTCCTCAGTTACAGTAAGAAGTGATAGAGCTTAGCCTTGAACTCACATTTCTGTCAGTCAGTACTGTTTTTACTATACTGCTCTGTGCTAAGGTGGAGGGTCTCTTAGGATGAGGGTCTCTTCACAGCCACCAGGGCTCTTTCAGAGCCAGCCAACCTCCTCCTCTGAGAAGCTGTTTCTTATATTTCCTTCCTTCCCTCCCCTCCCCTCTCTCAAAGAGCCTTCCCTCCCTTCCTCCTACCCACCTTCTGTACAGTTTTTCTATTTTTACTTTCCAGTTCCAGCAATATTGCTTTAATAATGTCTTTGCTGAAATGTAGGTCAGTGGTAGAGCACTTGCCTAGCATACACAACGGACTGGATTCAATACCTAGCATTGAAAAAAGTCTTAGATCTGAACAATCCTGTGTATTTATATCTAAACCCCTGAAAGGGAGGATGTGACCAAAATAGAAAAGTAAATCATGGACTGACTGCTGCTTTGGGTTAGTTAGTTATTTGAAATGGTTCTCCATTCCTCTTTTCCTTTTTACTCACTTTTCTCTCCTTCAAACTTTTTCAGCTCTACAAATAGCTGCTGGAGTATCCTTCCTTATTATTCTTCTTTGTCTTTATTTGATGCCACTGGGAATTTATTCTCCCTGCGTTCTGAACAAGGAGAATTTAGCGCCTAAGCCTGTCTTCATTGGACACAGAGGTGCACCCATGGTAGGTCTGAGCATAATGAACATGGATGAATGCAGGTATGTATAGGATGTGTGGATGAGAGAAGGGAACCTCAGAAACACTGTAGACCCTGGAGAGGAAAGGGAATCTTGACATGACAAGAATGAGGAGTTAATTATATATGCTGCATTTGAATTCAGGTCATCTAACTCCTGGTCAGCTTCTCTTTACTGTGCCCAGTGTCAAACTGGATAGAAGGGAATAGAGACAGAGTCTTTGAAAAGAGAGCTCAAGGAGCCAATCTCTGCTTCTCAAAGCCCTTTCATTCCCAGGCGCTATGCCTACCATAAAAGGAATGTTGGGAGGAAAGACTCCAAGGCATAGGGCTTGATGTCCCTTTCTTCCATAGTTGGCGCCAGAAAATACCATGATGTCCTTTGAGAAGGCTGTTGAACATAATGCCTCTGGCCTGGAGACTGATATAAACATAAGGTAGGAAAGTAGGGACTAGGGTGGAGGGCAAGGGGGAATTTGTCCAGTGTCAGGCAAAAGGATCAATTTGGCCTAAGGTGAAAAGATAATAAGCCTTGAAGAGTTTCTATGTTTGTATGGCATATTTGCACGTGCCACATATATGAACCACATCTCCCTTACAAAATATACCATAGGCGCACAAACCACATGTAATTCAAATTTGTTTCCAGTGTAAACCATGATTACACTCTAACCCTGTGTACTACCTTAGGAAGTTATTTACTAACATTCCCTAGATATCTGCTATATTCTAGGCCCCCTTCTGAGTGTTCAGGAGAAGTGACTGAGTGAGATACAGTCAAGACTGCCTTCCCAGCTAATAAAGGAGATGTGGCATAATTACAGGTGACCAAGGAGTAAGGCAATTTGTAATAAAAGCCTTTCAGAGAAGAATAAAAAGTGCAGAGCAGCCTCAGTGGAGGAGAACGATACTGCCTACTCTATGAAAGAAATAATCTGTATGCTCAAAGTTGAGTTTGGGTTAGCCTTAAAGGAAAATATTTTGCTAACTGGAGATGCATTCCAGACATAGACATCAACCAATTCAAAGACATCTTAATGAGCAATAACAAGTCATAGAGCTCCATAAATGTATAATGGGCAGCTAGGGTAGGTGTCAAAGGATAGACTGTCTATTTTGTTGTTGTTGTTGTTGCTTTGTTTCTTTGTATTTGTTTTCTAACTTTATTATATTATTATTTGTTTGCTTATACATGTGTATATGCGTGCCATGGTGTATGTATAGAGGTCAGAGGACGAGTTGGTTCTTCCCTTCCATCGTGTGGGTCCCAGAGATCAAACTTTGTTACTAAATTTGGCAGCAAGTCCCTTTGTCTACTGAGTCATATCACCAGCCCTGTATTTGTTTTTTTGTTTTGTTTTGGAAGCTGGATCTTGAGTAGCTAGGATGGCCTTGAACTTAGTATGTAGTTGAAGATGGTATAAACTTCTGGCCCTTTTGCGTCCAGTTCCCAAGTTCTGGGACTGCATGTGTAGACCACCATGTCCGTCTTGTTTTTTTCAAAAATAAACTTTAACTTCAGATTTTATAGTGATGGAGATCAAACTCAGGACCTTGCGAATGCCAGAAAAGCACTTTGCTACTGAACCATACCCCAGTCCTCTTAATTGTTGTTTTTGTTTTTTATGTGCTTTGGAAAGAATTATTAAAGTGTTGGGTAGCAATGGTCAAAAAACAAAACAAAACAAAAAACAAAAGGTTACTTGGATCAGAGCAGGGCCAGGAACAGAAAAAAAATTTGCATTGCTGTAGAATTTATGCATTTAGGCATCTTAGGAAGTAGAAAGGCTTCATTTTTACTGTGAGTGTATTAGTGTAAATGTTGAGCATGCTGTCTTGTCACAGTCATTCAGGGAGGCAAACAGAAAAATGAACATTCAGTTTACCAGAGGAATAACCTAGGTTCAAAGAAGGAAAATGTAGCTCAGGTCCTAAGGCCTTGAATGCACATGGTAAGGTAGAGATTAACACTTGATTGCTTGAGCCTAAACTGGGATTTTTGGCATAATTGATTGAAACTGAGTGTTTTAATAGAGCTCTTTATGTCATTTCTGGAAGCACCCAATGGTCATGGGCACAATGTGGTAAAGATTCTGTCCTGTGAACTCCTAAAGCATGTACTTTATTCTTAGCCATGACTTCAACACTGATATAGATTGTCCTTCCAACTTCTTTATTTCTCTGCTCATTGACATCTTTGTTTCCAAAGACTGTCTCTTCCTCATGCCTCTTTACTTTCAGTTAGACTCAAAGCCTTACTGCTACCCCAGACTGCTTATCACGCAGGGTCCACCTATGACATGAAATCCACATCAGGAATTTTAACAGGAAAAATGCACTATAAAGAACTTGTAGGCACTAAAAGAATACTCTATAAAGAGTATAAGAACAGGAAATCATTCTTTACAGTTATCAAAACCTAATGTTTCCCTATTAATCTCTGATTTGAATAGTTTTCTTTTGGTTCTTTTCTTTCTTTCGATTAATTTGTCTAAGGGTCTATCAAACTTTTATATTTGTAAAACATCCAGCTCTTAGATTCATTGTTTTCACATTTTTTTTGGTTTCTATTTCATTAATTTCTTCCCTGGATTTTATTATTTCTTCCTGTCTACTGGATGTGGGTTTGGCTGTTCTTGTTTTGTCAGACTCTTGAATTGCATCACTGAGTGGGTTATCTGTGCTCTTCTTTATTTTATTATTACTATTATCTTTTTGTTTTTTGTTTTTTCAAGATGGGGTTTCTCTGTTGTAACTCTGGCTGTCCAGGAACTCACTCTGTAGTCCAGGCTGGCCTCGAACTCACAGAGATCCACCTGTCTCTGCTCCCCAAGTGCTAGGATTAAAGGTGTAGTTCACCACTGCCCAGCTTCTTTTTTGAATTTTTTAATGTAGGCTCTTGGGATTATAAATTCTCCTCATAGGACTACTTTTAATTGTCCCAGAGGTTTTTCTGTATTATT
Organism: Cricetomys ansorgei; assembly: GCA_026225945.1. Lineage (NCBI taxonomy): Eukaryota > Metazoa > Chordata > Mammalia > Rodentia > Nesomyidae > Cricetomys > Cricetomys ansorgei. Next base: position 3,464,195 of record JAMJFZ010003206.1, read on the forward strand.
TTTTCATTTTCATTTATTTCAAAGAAGGTTTTTTTTTTTAAATTTCCTTCTTGATCTTTTTTTCTCTGACTTAGTCAGCATTCAGTAGTGTGTTGTTTAATTTCTTTAAGTTTGTGTAATTTCTAGAGATTATTTTGCTATTAGTTTCAAGCTTATTATATTGTGGTCAGATTGAGTTATTTCAGATTATCTATATTTGTTGAGATTTGTTTTTTTGTCCCAGTATATGATTTATTTTAGACAAAGTTCTATGAGTTGCTGAATAGAATATACAGTCTTTGGTATTTGCACAGGCTATTCTGTAGATATGTTAGGTCCATTTGGTATATGATGCCTCTCAATTCCTGTTTCTGTATTTATTTTTTGTCCAGGTGACAAAAAATATTGGAAAAGGTAGTGTACTGAAATCACCTACTGTTACTGACTTGGGATTAATCTGTATCTTGAAGTCCAATAGTAGTATGCTTTTAATGAAATTGGGAGTGCCAGTGTTTGGTGCATATATGTTTTGTATTGTAGTGTCTTCTTTGTTAATCATTCCCCTGATCAGAATGAAGTATCATTCTTTTAACTATTCTAATTTATTTTGTCACACATTAGGGTAGTGATGCTTGTTTCCTGGTTCCATTTGCTTGGGATACACCAATCCTATCCTTTCACTCTGAGGCAATACCTATCCTTGAAGGCAAAAGAATTTTTTTATAGATAGCAAAAATATGAATTTGATTTCTCAATCTGTTCATCTAACCTTTTGTCTTTTGATTGGAGAATTAAGGTCATTAATATTTAAAGGTTATTATTGAAAAGTGTGTGTTTGTAGTAGGACCCTTTGCCAAGAAGTTTTTTCTGCTGTGCTTCCTTATGATTACATGAGTCTTGGACTTCTGGGACAGCTTGGAAAGGCTAAAAAGAGAGTGTGTCAGCTGAAAAAGTCAGTTAGAGCTATATAGGCAAGGAAAGAGGAGTTAGCTTCAGAAGTTGGAGATGAGAAAGCAGGCAGGCAGGAACTGGGCTCAGATAAAGATAGTGGCAAGGGACAGAGAGTTAGAGTTAGAGTAAGAGTTAGTTAGTTTATAGGGAATAGCTTAGGAGTCCTGTTTAAGAGAGTGTTGTCAGGTGGAAGTGTTGGTTAGTGGCAAGGGACGGAGGAGTTAGTGACAGAAGATGATGATGATAAGAAAGCATGTTAGGGACAGTTAATGGTTTAGAAGATATTAGAAGTTAGTCCAGTTCTCCAGGTTTAGACAGATAAAGACAGCCAGAAAGGGTTGTAAAGATCCCTCCCTCCCTTCCTTCCTTCCTTCCTTCCTTCCTTCCTTCCTTCCTTCCTTCCTTCCTTCCTTTCTTCCTTCCTTCCTTCCTTCCTTCCTTCCTCCTTCCCTCCCTCCTTCCCTCCCTCCCTCTCTCCCCCCCCTCTTTCTTTCTAATTTTTACCCTTCCTAACCATTTAGAGCTAGAGGGTTAAAAAAGTTACAAGTTAAGAATCTGTCTCAGAAGCGGTTGGGGCAGAGGTCGGAGATACAGGAGACAGAGTTTAGTGGAAAAGTAACAGTTACAATTGGCTCAAATAAATAGGGCTTCAGAGCTCAGCTACAATGACAGAATCTATTACATGCATTGATAACTATTATTTTGTTTCCCTTCTGCTCTTTGTGTTCTTAGTTCTATTTTGTATTTTAGTAATTATAACTTCATTTGTTTTCTTCTGTAGCCTTTTGGTCCCACCCCTAGATGAAGATCTACAGACAATCAAATGGTTGCCAAGAGTGGGAGAATCAGTTTTCTTGAGAGACAGGACTCCTGATAGGTTATCCGATTCCAAGTGGTCCCTAAACATATTACATATGAGCAACACTAAATAGATACCCTCTCTCTCTCTCTGTCTCTCTTCTCTCTCCATATATATATATATAATTTTAATTGTAAGAGAAGAGGTCATTCAAGAGGGAGGGCACATAAAAGGAGTTGACACAGGAAGATAAAATGGTGAAAAGGATGTAAATATAAATCTAATGTGTGAAATTTTAAAAATTTAAATTAAAAGAATAAAAACCATTGCAAGAATGCAAAGTATTATCTTAAACAATAAATGAACAGTTAGAAAATGAGCAAAAGGCATGTGTAGGTATTTCATACAAGAAGATATACAGATAACAAATTCATATGTGGAAAGATTTTCAACTTTATTAGACTTTAGGAAGTACAGATAGTACTAACATTACTCATCTATCTGAATAGTATAGGGGATAGAGCAAGATGGCAGCTGAGTCAAATCTTCTAATGATGATCTTATCATAGACATACTCATTTGAACAGGTATTCATTTACAAAAGCTAAAAAAGCCAGGTAAGAGACCATACTGCCCGGTTTTAGTAAAATAATAAGGAAGGATACATTGAAGAGAAGGAAAGAAAGAATTGTCACATCAGCTTTCCTCCAACTCTAAGAAGCATGGAGAGAGAAGAAGGAGAGAGGGGAAGGAGAACAATCAAGTTCAGGGCTTAGACTTCAAATCCAGTATCAAGCCTGCCAGGGGAAATCCAGTGCCAAGCACAGCCTTGTAAGCCTTGTCCCCAGGCCAATACTCATGACTAAGCCATTAGAACTGTGTTAGCTGGCTAAAGGATTACCTCTACTATCTTGCTCCCAATGTTGGGTAGCAAAAAAGAAAGCAAGATTCTTCTTTCTGGGGAGCAGAGCACAAAAGCTATCACAGGACTTTGTCTACTTTGGAGAAGACTTGTGTTGGGCAGAAACTAAACCCCTACACAGCCCAGATCTTGTAGATGGAGCCTCTAGGCATGATTGCACATCAAGCAGAGAGACTTGAGAGTTGGTGCAACAAACTCATGTTTTGGCCTAGACCATCATCAACCTTGGGTTGGACTTGTTGACTACCCTCCTGCCCAGTACCCAGACTGTGCAGTTCTCCGTGGCTGTGAGACTCAAGTACATCAACCTTGGCAGCCAAGGGACTTCCTGTACTACCTATTCCCAAACCTTGGGCAGCACAGGTATACCCAGGCTAATGCTCACCAATGGAGCCTTTAGGATTTTCCTAGATCTGTACCCCAATGAGACAGATTTGGCTTTTGGCTTGCATCACCAGCAGCTGTAGTGTGGTCCTGCAGTGTACACCCCTGAATTTGTTCAGGTTCTTATGGAAGACTCAGACATGGCTTAGGTTAGCATTAGCATTGGGCTACATATCACAGGTAGCAAAACAGATGTAGATGGTCCATCTGCAAGTACTGGTCCAGAGATTGTTGTACTACCAAAGGTGAGCAACCAAGACTGAATTGTAAATTGGGATGGATTATATTAACACTACCCCAACCTTGGGTTGCAGGACCCTATACTTAGGGGAGGTTAGGTTAATAAGCATAGGACTTTGCCTTGCCTTGTAGGTCAGTTCTGGGTGTATGAAACTTAACACTGGGTAGAATCTAACAGCCCCTGTCCTCAGGCCTGCCCTTGGATAGCCCCTCTAGAACAGCCCTGTTTTATCAAACTTCTACCCAGTGTCACCTGTGGCTGGTTGCAGCCATCTCTGGCCATGAGTTTGTCTCAGCAGTGAGCAGTCAACAACAGTGTGGACCTCAGTTCTTGATAGTCTGTCAGTTGTGAGTGTGACAGTGTTGCAGTTTTGGTGGCATAGGAATGGCATAGAAGCCTGAGGCTTGCTCCCTCCGTGGAGCTTCTATCCAGAGTGGGCAGAGTACTGAGTGTCTGAATGCCTGCTGGTGATGGTGGGTGAGGTTTCTGGACTAATATAGTTCTAGGCAGAGGCTTGGGAGGAGGGACTTACCTTTTTAGATACTTCTCTAAGCTCATGCTGAACAAATTACCATCTGGGGATTTGAGTTAAGCCTGGGCTTGGATCACCCTCTAGTGCTGAAACAGTGGCACTAATCAAGCAATGAGCCCAGCATGCATTGTTGCAGAAATTACAATAGACTCAGGGAAAATACATAGCCTACTTAGAATTTCTAGAAAATCAAGCACCAAAGCCAGAATGCAAAAACTGAAGCAAATGTATCACATACCTTATTAAAGCATCAAGAACATCCACAGAATGCTTCCTCATCTGACAGTTGGAATGAGATACAAGGAGGTAAACAAATAGTAATTAGTGTAGTCATTGATGGTGAATTTAAGATGTTGTTTTAAAAAACTCAGTGAGCTTCAGAAGAAAACAGAAAGATTCAGTACTCAAAACTTGAGACAGATGGAATTTTTTAAAAAAAATAAAGCATCGATGAGTTGAAAAAAATACAGTGAGTCATATTAAAAATATAGAAGGTAGAAGAGACCAGATATAGGAAAGAAATAGTGAACTAAGAAATACATTATTTAAAGATACATAGTTGGAGAAGAAAAATATATAAAGCATGAAGAATGCTTGAACAGCTTTAAAACAGAATTAAAAGAGCAAATATTTGAGCTATTGGGTTTCAAGAGGGATTTACTAATTCCAGAGGGATATGAAACTTATTAAAGAGTCAATGATTAAAACAAAACAAAAGCTTCCAAATCTAAAGGAGGATACAGATACTCATGAACAGGAAGGTCAAAGGTCACCAGAGACTCATTGGAATCTATCCCACGGCATGGCATTATCAAACTCTCAAAGTTAAAGGCAAAAAGAACATCATCAAGGTAACAAGAGTTTCCAATGTCCTAGGGACAGACTTATCCTTGTTGGCCAGGAGAGCAGCATGAGAGTAGTAACTGCTAAAGGGGGAAGACCTACAACCAAGATAAGTTACTTTTCTCATCACTGATTGAGATACCTGGCCCAAACAGCCCAGAGAAAGAAAGAATTGGTTTTGGACTTACTGCTCTGGAGGATTCATTCCATGACAGCAGAGAGAACACATGGAGCTGGCTACTTTATTTTGGGCCAGAAGCAGAGAAAAGGGGATGCCAGCACTTGTCTGCGTACTGGTTAGTTTTTGTCAACTTGACACAAACCTATACATATCTTGGAAGAGGGAATCTTAATTGAGAAAATGCTTCCATAGGATTGGCCTAGAGGCAATATCTGTAGGACATTTTCCTAGCTATTGATTGATATGGGATGGTCCAGCCATTGTGAGTGGTGCCATTCCTGGGCAGGTGGTCCTGAGGTGCATAAGAAAACAAACTAAAGCTGGAAGAAGCAAAATAGTGGCCTTAAATGTAAATGGATTAATTGTCCAGTTAAAAGACATAGAGTAACTATACTAAAAGTATACTTACTCCCCAACTCCAAGTTGCTTCTGTTAGGAACTCATTTTACCTCTGAGGACACACATAGATTGAAATCAGTAAAGAGACTGAATAAGATGTTCCATGCAAATGGAATCCAGAAGAAATTAAAAGTAGCCATACTTAGATCAGATACTATGGACTTTTAAATCAGAATCAGTAAAAAGACAGGATGGTCACTATATAATTATAAAACAGTCAATTCAGTAAATGAAATAATTTTAAATATATATGTACCCAATATCTCAATATCCAAACACATAAGATAAATGTTAATAGGCCTAAAGGTACACATAGACTCTAATACCATAATAATAAGTATTCTAGCTTGCATTATCAGCAATGGATTACCAACCAGAGAGAATCTATAAAGAAATGGCAAGAGTCAAGTTGTGTCTAACGCCAAATGTAACTAACAGACATCTATAGAACATGCCCTCAAACAGCTTCAGAACATGCATTCTTCTTAACAACACAGGGAGTGTTCTCTGGGATAAATCATATGATAAACCATAATACAAGTCTCAACACATTTTTTAAAATTGAAATCGTATCAGATATGTTTTCTAACTGCCTGTCTCCCTCCCTCCCTGTCTCCCTCTTTCTCTCTCCCTTCCTTTCTTCCACAAAATTGTAAAATACAAAATCAGCATACAGAAATCTGTAACAGTGGGCTGAGGGCTTAGAATGTGTTTAGCATTTGTGAGGTCCTAGGTCCAATTCCCAGCACTACACTCTTAACCTCAGTGCTTGGGGAGCAGAGATAGGAAGATCCTTAAGGGCTAGCTAGTCTAGCCATTTGATGAGCTCCAGAGTTTTGTGAGAGACCCTATTTCAAACAGTAAGGTGTAAAGATATCATAAGCCTCTGCCCTCCACATATGAGTATGTGAGATAGTTATTTTCATGTGCAAGAGTACACACACACACACACACACACACACACACACACACACACACACACACGGAAAGAGAGAGAATGAATTTAAGGGCTGAGCATGGTAATATATCCTTATAATCCCAGCCTTGAAAGGCAGAGATAGGCAAATTATGAATTCAAAGCCACCTTGCCCTACATAGTAAGACTCTCTCTCAAAGAAACAAACAGAATCAAGGAAACATTACCATTCATACTAGCTGCAAAGCAATAAAGTACCTGGGAATAAATTTAAATAAATTTAAAGAGGTAAAAGGTTTCTGCTCTCCAAACCCTATAAAATATTGATGAAGAGATGAAGAAGACACACAAAACTTAAACATATCCTAGATTTGTGGAATAAAATAAAATGCCTATAATACCCAAAGCACTCTGGATTTATGTTACCCTTATCAACATAACAATGAAAAATCTCACAGACATTGAAAAAATAGTTTTAAAATTTGTTTGAGACTTCAAAAACAGAAATCCTAAACATGCAAAATATCAGTTTTGAGCAAAAAGAACAAAGTAGAAGGAATTACACTATCCAACTTCAAAATCTATTACTAAACTGTGATTATTAAAATAACATGGATAGTCAGATATGGTGGCAAATACCTTTGATCTCAGAACTCATGAGGCAGAGGGAGGGAGGGAGGGAGATAGATAGATAGAGAGACAGAGACAGAGACAGAGACAGAAAGACATATCTCTGAGTTTGAGGCCATCCTGGCCTACATAGCAAGCTCAGGACAATCAGGACTACATAGAGAGACTGTTTCATAAACAAAATAAAACACACAATACTAGAATAAAAAGACATACAGAATAGTGAACAACAATAGATATTCTATACCCATATATCTATAGCCATCTAATTTTCAGCAAAGATTCTAAGAACACAGAGTGAATAAAGGAAGCTTTTCCAATAAATAATGCTGAGAAAATTGAGTAACTACATGCAGAAAAATGAAGTAACACCTATATCTCACCAGAAAAACAAACTCAAAATGATTAAAGGCCTAACTCTATGCACATCAGAATCAGTGAGGCATAACCTTGTGCCCACCAAGATGGCTGTGACCCAAGGATGGGTGACAGACTTATGGGGAGGAGGAAGGATGCTAAGCTCTCACACATGACCAACAGAGATGAGAGTTCTATTGCTGTGGGAAACAGGCCTGTGGTTCTTGAAACAGTGGAAGTAGAGTTCCCATATGACAAGAATGCCACTCCCAGGTGCATCTAAAACGAGATGAAAATATGTCCACAAAGAAATCATGTATGAATGTCCACAGAGGTATGATTCACAACATAGAAATGGCAGAAGCATCTGGATGGATGAATGGATCCAAACATCCATTCACATGCTGAAATGTTCAGCCATGAAAAAGAACAAAGCTCTGGCACATGCTACAATGTGATGAACTTTGAGGACATTGTGCTCAGTTGGAGAACCAGATGCAAAATGTCCCAATTTGGTAGGAAATGTCAAGAGCTGGTAAGCTCAGGGTTAGGATGTAAGAATGATGGTTTTTGCAGAGCTTGGGGTAACACACAGTTTACAGATAATAAAACATATTATACTCTTAAAAAAACATGGAAGAAAACTTAGGAGGGAATGTTTTAGGACATCAGAATTGGAAGAGATGTTTTGGATAAGATCTCCAAACTACAGAAAAAAAGTAAAAACAAACAAATGGTATATAAAACTAAAAACCCTTCACATAGCAAAGGAATCAGTCATTGGAGTGAAGAGATAGCCTACAGAATGACAGAAAATATTTGAAAATTATGCATCTGACAAAAGGTTTAATGTCCAGAATATATAAGGAACACAAATAGTTCAATAGTGGGCTGGCAAGAGGACTCAGCAGGTAAAGGGAGAGCGAGCCTGACAATCTGAGTTTGATTCCCAGCACCCACAGTAGAAGGAGAAAACTGGCTTTCAAAAGTTGTTCTCTGACCTCCACTGTAGCACTGTAGCACGCATGCATCTTTTGTGTGTGTGTTACATAAGCCAGCCTAGAAATAAATAAATAAATAAATAAGTAAGTAAGTAAGTAAGTAGTTTCTTAAAACTAAAAATCTGTTATTGAATGTTAATCATATTTCCACCACTGTGACAAGGTGCACTAATTTAATAAGGAAGATCCCATTATTTATCCCACTCATGGTTTGAGCAGTGTCAGCTCAGAGTTCATTAGCCTTAACTTTGGACTTGTGGTAAGGGCAGACCTTCATGGTAGGGAATATATGGGATCATAGGTGGCTGCTTTGCAAATAGGAAGAGAGAAGAGGTGCCTGGGTCCTGATAATCCCCTTCAAAGCCATACTTTCAGTGTCCCAACTTCTCACTAAGCCCCACTTCCTGAAGGTTCCACTGTCTCCCAGTAAAAATGTTACCAAAGGCCTGCTTCTGAGCCCAAGTTCTTGCTCACATTAAGGGAAAAATGTATTAATTTATAGTTTTTCCCACAACTTGACTGAGAAGTATTTTCATTCAGACATCACCTTTCACATTATATCATTAGTTGTACATACATATGCAGAGGAACACTTGGAATTTTATGTGAAGAAAAAGCTTTTTTGGTTTAACTGACTAGTCACTAGAGGTTCATGTTCCCACCCCAACTGTGGTATAGTTGTTTACGAGTTGGAATTGGAATGCTTGATGCAGGGGCTATAATTTGGTTGGGTGCAGTTGTTCTGGCACCTGTAGCTTGTCTTTGGGATTGTATACCGCATAGGTTTATGGGAACTTTTGGCTTAGGGAATAAAAGGTCTGAGGCCCCAAGAGTTCGGGTGGGCGTTGGTTGGTGGTTGGTCGGTTGGGTTGCTGTGGTGAGTTAGTGAGATAATTCCTAAGAGAACAAAGGTTGTTCGAGCTTAGGACAGCCTAAAAAGAGGCTGTGAAGATTTCTACCTTTCTCTTTTTCTGTATTAAGGCCACTTGTAAAAGCAGTGAAGATTTTTATCTTTCCTTTCTCCTTCCCTAAATTGAGGGTAAAAGATTGTAGCATACTGCTACATACATATTGGCAATCATGTGATGTTTATGTAATATATACACACGCTATAACATTTAATTCATACATATCTATTGAAAAACATTTATAGTGAAAAAGGTCTACAGAGTGTAGCGGGATATTTGAACTTATTCTCAGATATTGTAAAGCTACATGCACTATCTATGCATTGAAATGAACTTAAAAACATTTGCTATGTCTGTTGGAGGAAAAGTCATCTTCCGTAGCTTGTGATCTGGGTGTGGAAGGGGCTCCTGCTTTCTGGAATACAGAAAGAATGCTAGTGTGAGGATAAAGCAATTGATGCATAGATTATCTTGCCCTCTGGGACCTTCATGTTTGTTTTAGTGTTAATGAAAGGGGTTTTTGTGGTTCCTCCTGCAGCATCCAACAAGGAGATATGAGAACACCCATTTTTCTCGGCCTTGACCTTCACCTAATGGCACCAAGGTCAGCCAGTTGGGCATTAGGGGATTTGAACTGCATGGTTCTTCTGTTCATTAATGCAAATAAGACCTTTGTACCTGTGCCTTTCCTCAATAAAACTGATAGACCATATAGTTGGGGTCTAGTCCATCAAAGAGGCTGGTCCCTCTGCTGAGGTGGTTCAGGCCTTTCATCTCAGAGATTGTCTCTTGTTATTGTTGAGCCTGCATGAGAGATATAATTTCATCTGTAAGAGAACAAGTTCCAGGATAGCCAGGACTACACAGAAAGGCCATTTCATGAACACAACAACAACAGTCTCCTCCCATTCCCCCCCAGAAGAGCCAGGAAATACAGAGTTAGCTCTGAGTCCCAGTTACTGGAGCTGAAAGATAAACCATTCTCCTGGCTTCAGGGGCAGGGCTTCTAAGTTCTTATTGCTACATCTTCAGATTCACTGCTCTCTGAGTGATGTTACGTACTTGTGTGTGGTAGTAGTAGTGTTCACTTGTGTAGGCACACGTGGAGAGCAGAAGTTGGCACTGACGTGTCTTCCTCCATCACTTTCTAACCTCTGCCTCACACTGTATCTCTGACTGAGCTTGGATTCTCATGCCTGTACAGCATAAGGTTCTCATGCTTGTACAGCAAGTATTTTACCCACTGAGCCACTTCCCAGCCTCAGTTGTAAATTTTATACAGCAGAAATTTCATTTATTATTAATTTCAATTTCAATTAAATTTCAATTATTATGGTTTTCTTTTTTTTCATAATACTTTTATTAATTACCTGAGCTTCACACAGTATATGTCTGGATCACACCCTCTTCCCATCCTTTATGGGCTTCCATCCCTGTGTCCTCAAAAACAAAACAAAACACAAAAAACCAATAATATTGAGTCCAGCCTTGTGTCTAGAGCATGGATTATAATCATAGGCACCAACATCTGGCCGATCATGGACATTCATCTGACCCACACCAGCCCGAGATCAAGTGTGACCAAGTTCAACCAAAGTTGGGACCAACTACTCAAGCACACAGGCATCTAGAACTATGCACAGATCTGGACTTCCAGTAGACACCCAGATAACTCGCAGGCACCAGGGCATCCCATAGACACCCAGTCTTCCCACAGGCACTAGGAGCTCACAAAGTCTATCCCACAGGTACTTGGACAGCCCCACGGGCACCGACCACCACACAGACACCCAAATATCATGAAGGCACCCAGACATCCTACGAGTGCCAGTGCATCCTGCAGGCACCAGGATATCCTGAGGACATCCAGACATCTCTCAGTCACCCAATCATCCAGCAGGCATCTGGTTTTCATGCAGGCACCTGGACCTCATGCAGTCACCTAGTTATCACACAAACACCCGGACACCATACAGGCACCTGGCCATCACATCAGTTAGTATGGTTTTCATCACTAGACTTTTCATTTCTTCTTTATATCTTACAAATATAGATATTTGTTTACACACACACACACACACACACACACATCATTTCCTGTAGGCAAGGTTGGCCTTGAGCTTGACATCTTCTGCCTCAACCTCCTAAGAGCTATGTCACCAGTTGGCTCTACATACATGTTTTATATTATGTTTCATTTGTATGCCATTTACAGAATTTATAATGTTATTCTATATGATTTAATACCTTTGTCTAATCCTATCACCTTTTATTTTTGAATTTACCTCTGTTGAAGGGTCTCACTGGCATATGTCCATATACTCCTGCATCTTTACATCTGTAGTAAGTTTTGATTACATGCTAGATATTGTAATTTTACATGAATGGGGCTATGTTTTGTTATATTCCTTTAAAGAGTGTTGGAACTTTTTTACTAGCCGGTAGATACTACTTCTAACTAGTTTGATCCTTTGGAGGCTGTCTTAAGATCCCTTTATGGAGGTATTAAGTGGATGTACATTGTTCTAGTTCTAAGTTATCTTCATTTCTATAGTATGGCTTTCTGGAGTCCCTAAAGAACACCCATGCATTATTAAGGTCTTTCCTCTCTTGTTGGATGAAACTGACTGATTCACACCTCACGTGAGTTCTGCAATTTGGGAGATTTTGATATATTTTTCTTTCTTGAAAGATTTTTGTTTAAAATTGTTATTACATTTATTTGCTTATGTGTTTGTGATATATATGTATGTGAGTGGGCACACACATGCCACAATGCATGTGTGGAGGTCAGAGGTCAACTAGTGGGAATCGGTTTTTTCCTTCTACCATATGAGTTATGGAGATTAAACTCAAGTCATTAAGCTGGGTGGTAAATGCCTTAACCAAGCAGTGTTACCAGCCTAAAAGTTGTTTTTGCTAAGCTTCCTACAGTTTAATATGTGTATATTGACACTTAGTTGTCGACCAAGATCTCTGTATGCGTTACTCAGTAACTGCTTTTGCTTTGTTTTTGCATAGCTCCATCCTCTACAGACTCTGATCTCTTTCTCTCCATTGCAGCAAGATATCTAAGTCCCTTTGGGTTCTCCCTTCTTAAACAAAACTACTACTCACTTACAGGAATGAAGCTTTTATAGTAGTACAGATTAATTATTTTTCTTTCCTTTTCTCAGAGGTATAATACTGAAATCCCAACTGCCTTTTGACTGAACAGTTACTCCCTTTATTTTGTCCAGTTTCACAGTTATGGCAAGTTAAATAGCTTCCTTACCTTATGACCATTGTAAATATTCTCTTGATGGTTATTTAAATGGAAAGGAGGAGAGAATTTCATAAAGTCAGGGATTCTACAAAGCAGCCATAAGGTAGAGGAATCAGGAATTTGTTTTATGATATGCCCAATGTGGAGTATCTAGAGAAGCAGGTGCCATACTGGAAAAAGGTTCAGAAAAACATAGAAATCCTGTGTGGACATGTGTTTAATATGATCCTAGGGATCCTTCCACTTCCCCACTTCTCCCACTAACCCTTTTCTTAGGCCAATACTGTACCTTCTGCTTTTCTGGTGTCAGGAATATTCTGAATAAGGAAGCTACTCTTTCAGCACCACCACACATATATAAAAGCTTCGATTCCTGGGCAGGAAAATTCTGACATCTACACAAATGACTAGCACTTAGTCTTTTTCTGAGATGTGAAAGAGTATGAGAAGGCCTGGCAAGGCTTGCCACCCGGAAGGGTTTGGGGAATAATTTATGCCTTTCGGCTAGATGTACCTCTTGCCTTCTTTCCCCCTTCTATCTGCAGTTATGACGCAGTGCCTTTCCTCATGCATGACCATGATCTGAGTAGAACAACCAATATCAAAGAGGTCCAACCAGAATCTACTTATAACCACTCTTCCAGCTTCAACTGGACTTTCCTGTCAACCCTGAATGCTGGCAAATGGTTCTTAAAGGTAAGGATCACATCCTCTGATTCTATGAACTTATGTGGAAGCCCTCCTCTGTTCAGGTTTGTGTGCTGCTCCTAGAGATAAAGATGAAGGCAGGTTTGGGTCCCTCTAAACTTAGTAGCAAGTGTAGCAGTACGCTACAATCTTTTACCCTCAATTTAAAGAAGAGAAAGGAAGGATAGAAAGAAATTTTCACCACTTTTGTAATGAGCCTTAATATAGAATGAGAGAAAAGTAGAACTCTTCATAGCCTCTTTTAGGCTGCCCTAAGCTTGAAAAGGACTAGCTAACAGTGAGTCAGACTAGCATCTCAGCTTACAGTCTGTAAACTCAATTTCTCCTACCTTTGTTCTTTTAAGAATTAACACACTACAATGACAACCCCACCAACGAATCACCAACCAACACCCACCTGGACTCTTGGGCCTTCAGACTTTTTATATCCTAAGCCAAAAGTTCCCATAAACCCATGTGGCACACAATTCCAAAAACAAGCTACAGGTGCCAGAACGACTGCACCTAACCAAATTATAGCCACCTACATCAAGCATTCCAAATCCAACTCATAAACAACTCATCCAACCCACCACACCTGTGATGGGAACACAAACCTAATCCAAACACCATTTTGCATTTTTAAAGAAACCAAAATAACAAAAATTTCTTCCAAGTATTCCACTACAAGCAAGGCTATCACATTTTCTGGTGATACAGTGGGTTAGGACACTGCTGTCAGCATTTACTAGAATGGCTTATGATAAACTTTAAACTTGACCTTTGTTTATTTTATCCAAGAATTTCATAGTCTTTGATAGTATGTTTGTAATGCATATAACACTTTCTTAGCTATTTTAGATACCTCACAGTCTTCATGAAGCAGACTAGAAAACATTTATTCCTGAATTGTTGCTATTCAACAAATATATATTAAGTACCTACTGGGTACAAGGCACATGGAGCATAATGACAAATAACCCAAATGGAACAGTATAAGAAATATGCTGAGAGCCCAAAGGGAGCAGCATTAGAAATGGGCAATACATTGTGATAAGTGCCAACTAGAGTAAATTTCTTGTTTCAGAAGCATGCATGTAAGAAAACTCCTGTCTTAGTCTAAATAATGAGGATGGGGGTTCTGGAAGAAGACAGGCTAATTAAGAGAATAGTAAAATATAAAACATATATAATATAATTTTGAGTCATCTTCTTTTTGAGGAATGCATATTTTATGTCAAGGTACTATTTATGCTACAGGGAGATTGTTACCAAGGGAAGCCATGGATGATGATGGTGATGTATTTCAGAGATACATTACACTAAAGCCAAGTGCGTGTATAAGGAGGCCGGAAGAAGGATAGAGGAAAGGATAGAAAAAGAAGATCAAGGGAGGAATTGTTGGAAGGAAAATCAGTAAGGCAATGCAGAAGAGAGATTTAGCAATGCTGAAATTCAGAGTGCTTATAATTCCCCTTTGACGATTTCAAGGAGGTAAAGCATTTGGCGAAAGGTCAAGACTACCATCTCAAAATAAAGAAAATAACATATTTTCCAGCTTGTCTTATTAGGGAAAACTCATGAGGCCTACATTCTACCCAACTGGATATAGTCATCAAAGGCTCTGATTTTGAAAATAACCATCTTACTATGTTAAAAAGCTAATGCTCATTCTAAGGGATGGCTGATTATGTTTCATGTAAAAAACAGTGAAGAATTATGTAAAGTTGGACTTATCTTTACAGACTCCAGATTCACACTCTTACTACTATTAATATAAGAGATATGTGGAAGTTGTTTTGTAAAAACCATGTCTCCTCAGAATGTTTATTCCTATAAGATGTAACCTGTAATGCTATTTCCTTATATGAAAATAATGAGATGACCCAGGTATGGTTTACACCATTAATCCCACTTTTGGGAGGAAGAGGCTGGTGGATCTCTGTAAACCATGGCTACAGAGTGAGACCATGTGTTGAATATCAAATAATCATAATAGTAACAATGAAATGATTCCAGGTTTCTATATGCATGTAGGTTATGTGATGTGTCTCATGGTTCATAAGTACACGAGCAATGAAACTAAAAATGCTCCATATTAACATGCATATTGGATTTGTTAGTTATAGTTTAAATGTTTTATCAACTCTTTTTTACATTTTATTCATTGTGCATGTATGTGTGCATGTGTGCATGGGTGTGTGTGTGCATGTGTGAGGTGGAGATCAGAGGATAACTTGTAGGAGTTGGTTCTCTCATTCTACCATGTAGGTCTCAGAGCTCAAACTCAGATCATGAGGCTGGATGGCAGGGGCCTTTTGTTGTGGGTGCCTTTACCTGTTGAGCCACCTTACTGACCCAGTTAATGGTTTAACAGTGTGCCTTCTACATGAGAAGGCTATTATATATATGATATATACAACATATTAAAAGTCTTACTAGGATTTTTAAGATTAAGCCTCATCCTAAAAATGAGCCAAAGTTTCATCAAACTGAGATGTTTGACAGAACTGTAGGGTTGATGAATTGAGTGGGTGATAATTTTATTAATGGGTAATTTTTCTGGATTTTTCTTATTGGAACAAAGGAATTTTATGGTCTTTGTTACCAAAAGACAGCCATAACTATTTTCCAAGTCATTGGTCATGGTTTGATGCTATCTGGGGACTGTGGCATGTTATAGTTAATGTTTCTGTTAGCTATTGTCCTTGGTTTGGGTTTTCAAAATCTTCCTGCAGTACTTTTTTCTAGGGCTGGGAATGTAGCTTAGTGGTAGAACACTTGCTTGCAATGTTCAAGGTCCTGGTTTCAAGCCTTAGTGCCACAAAAGAATTACAAAAGCCCAACCGTTTTCTGTTGTGAAATTCTGGGATTAGTTATAAGTAGTTAGGTTGAGTATGTTATTATGATAGATTTTGGTGGGTTATTTTTTAGAATCAGTAGTTTTATTTTAGCATGTTAGGTGGAATGCATGTAGCATTTAGTTTTACTATGACTATGGCTACTGAGAATTCTGCAACCTGGAGTTCAAATTTTGTTTATTTGAGGAACTGTGGGGCTTTCTTTGCTTTCTTCTGATGTATCATCAGAAAGTAGTTGAAATGGTGTTGTCTGTGATTTAAATATTTAAAAGGGTAATATTTTGCAGTAAATCATTTACCTGTGAAGACCATTCTGGTGATTCTTTGTTTGATAGTAATGACTGTTAATTGATGATAGTTATGAACTGATCATTATTTATTAGTATCACTATACTTAAGAGTCTTGTGTAAATCAAGTAGTAGTTAGTCAGATTTCTGTTGCTATAACAAAGTCCTGAGGTAACCAACTTATAATGAGAGAAGGTTCCTCCTAGTTCATAGTTTTGAGGTTTGAGCCCATGATCTGTTGGCTCTGTTGCTTTGGTCACATTATGGTAGGGAACACATGGCAGAGCAAAACCATTCACCCAATAGCTGAGAAATGAACTAGAGAAAGAAGGGATTTAGATTCCAAGGGCTTCTCCAAAGGCACGTGCCACAGTGACCTATGTCTCCCATTAGGTCCCACTTCTTAAAGGTTTCACCATTTCCAAGTGTTGTCCATTTCAGGAACCAGCCTGTAACACGTGGGTCTTTAGAGATATTTTAGATCCAAACTACAACACTCTGACTGAATATGAAATAAGAACAGATATGGAAGTTCTAGGGTTTGTTCCTAGAAACTTAGAATTCTTGTTTCTTTTGCCTAACCAACATTTCTGTGGATCTAACATTTCTTATGAAAGTATTAATTCTCAAAATAATAAAACCCTAAATTTCATGTGCATGGATAGTGAATAAGGTACGTTTTATTTAGCAATTAATGAAAGAGCAATAAGGATGACAAAATTTGCTCAAATGAGATGTGAGAAACCAATCTGTGTGTAGCCAATGAAATGAGGTTTAAATTGGGTTGCTGAGTTAGATACTGACTTAGTTAATACACTAAGTGAGAAAGCTGAGGCCTTCAGAGTTACTATCTCTTTCATGAAAAGCATCACTGTCTTTAATGGACAAAATTATTTTTTTATAAATTAACATATAACTATATAATTCAGGCCCTAACCAGAAGTAATGGGTAACTGGCTGTGGTGCACATCTAAAACCCTAGCATTCAGGACTCTGGAGTAGAAGGATCATGAATTTGAGGATAACCTAACCTACCTAGCAAGACTCACATCTAAAGAAAAAAATAATGTTTTAAAAATTAAGGACTAAGGAGATGGCTCAGTCAGTAAGGTGCTTGCCCGCATGCATGAGACCTAAACCACGTGGGTCAGGGAGTCAGCTAGCCTCACCAAATCAGCAATGTCCAGCTTCAGTGAGAGAATGGGAGTATGGTGGAGAGTGGTAAAGGAAGATACAGCTTCTTCCTCTGGCTTCAGCATATGTATGCAGAGGTATGTGAACACACATGGAACACACAACACAAAAAATAAATAAATAAATAAATAAATAAATAAATAAATGAATGAATGAATGAATGAATAAAATGTCAAGCAACAACTTTTGCCTTTGTAACAGTCTCCTACTGGGATTGTAACTTTTACTGATTATTTACAGGGTTTTGTTGTTTAACTCTTAGTTTACATAAGTGGGTAAGAAGGGTCAAATAACACATATACAGTTCTTTGCTATATAATCAGCAAATCTAGAGTCAGGCTCTGTTAACTAGCCGTTAAAGTAAGTGTTAGAAGCCAGGTGACACACACCTTTAATCCCAGGACTAAGGAGGCAGAGGCAGGCAGATCTCTGTGAGTTCAAGGCCAGCCTGGTCTACAGAGTGAGTCCCAGGACAGCCAGGGCTACGACAGAGAAACCCTTTCTCAAAAAAAAAACAAAAAACAAAATAAAAAAAATGAATGAATAAATAAGTTCTAGAAGTGAGGTAAGGAATCTATAAAAATTTTTTAAATTTGTTTTTAAAATGTATTTTCTCATTCAAATTTTTATTATATTTTATTATTTAGAACAATTTTTACTTTTATTTTTATTTCATTTTTTTTTCAAGACAGAAGGAGTGTAAGAGCCAGAAGGGATGAAGGACACCATGAAAACAAGGCCCTTTAAATCAACATGATCAAAGTTCATATGAACTCACAGAGATTAAAGCAGCAAGCACAGGGCCTGCACGGGTCTGCACCAGGTCCTCTGTGCTCCCTTGTGCAGGGTTCCCTGAGCTCTGAGGGAAGGGTTTTGATGTAGACTATCCATTTAGGGCTGAGTGTTCCAAGGCCTCTCATTGTGTAATGTCTGGCTGTGGGTCTCTGTGTGTGTTCCCACCTGCTGCAGAAAGAAGCTTCTCTGATGATGGCTGAATAAGGGCACTGGTCTATGAGAATAGCAGAATATCATTAGGAGTCAATTTATCACTACTTTTTTTTTCTTTTTGAAGACCAGTATTTGGTTTTACCCTAGGCCCATGGCTATCTAGTCTTGAGTTCTTGTCACCCAAGCAGTGTTGGGTATGGGTTCTATCTTGTGGAGTGAGCCTTAAGTCAAATCTATTATTGGTTGGTTTCTCCCACAAGTTTTGTGCCACAATTGCCCTAGCAAATCTTGCAGGAGTACACAACTGTAGATAAAGGGTTTGTGGTTGGCTTGCTGTTTACATTTCTCTTTTGATAGTGCAGAGAGTAGTTTCTTATACCAAAGATGCTGAAATGTAGGCGTGAAGGCTCTGTGGAGGCACTGGCTCAACATCTCCATGTTCAGTGAGTTGTGCAGATATTGTCTTCAATGGGGCCTTACTGTCAGTTTGTAGAGGGCAACCTGTAGTCTTGGTTCCTGTTCAAGTTCCTAAATTTTTCATTTCCAGATTTCCTTCAATTTGGATTTTCTTTGTTGATTCTATTTCCTCCTTCAGGTCTTGAATAATTTTATTCATTTCCTTCCACTGCTTGTGTTTTCATAGATTTATTTTTTTTTAATTTTTTTCTTCTCTCATACAACTTATACAATACATCCCAATCCCCCTTCTCCCCTCCTTCTACCCCTAGCTCCCTCATCTCCCCTAGGTCTACCACCTCATCACCACCCACAAACATCCCCCCACTTCTTCCCAGAAAAAGAATCATCCCCCCAGGTTTACGGCACAATCAGGGCATGGCCTAGTGGGATGGAAAGAGGCCAGGCACCAATCCCTACATCAAGGGTGGACCAGGAAGCCTGGCAGGAGCAAAAGGGTCTCAAGGGCAGGTAAACGGGTCAGAGGCTCCCCTACTCCAGCCTGTAGGAGTTTTTCAAGAACAACAATCCAGACAGCCATAAGATGCATTTAGGGGATTCTGCAGGTTCCGTGTCTGTGGCTTCAGTCTCTGTGGGCCTCTAAGAGTGCTAGTCAGTTAACACCATGAGGCTTGTTCTCCTGGTGTCCTTGACCCCTTTGGTCTCTGCCATCCCTCCTCTCTCTCTCTCTTGCATGTGGTTCCCTGATCTCTGCATGATTTTTGGGCCTGGGTATCTCCATATGCTTCTCTCAGCTGCTAGAAGGGGGCCTCTCTGGTGAAGACTGGGTTAGAGACCCATCTATGAGCAGAGTATGACATCATTAGAAGTCGTCTCCCAGTTATCCAGTCTCTAGTTCCTGGCCTGTCTTGCAGTTTCAGGCAGGGGTTCCCTCCTTTGGCATGGAGTTCTGCCCTTCCATTTGTCAACAAGGATCTTGCAGGGAGGATAGGTCATATGTCAGAGGTTTTGTGACTGGAATGGTGTCCCAGTCTCATCACTGGAAGCCTCGCCTGGCCACAGGAGATGACCTGCCTGTTCAGGATCCCTATGCCCAATTACTAGGAATCCTTGCTAGGGCCTCCCTCATAGATTTCTGTGAGTTTCCACTACACTATGTCTCCCAATTGCCCCCTAATTATCTCCCAATTCTTGTTGTCTCTCCATATATTTTCTCCCTCTGTTCCTTTCCTCCTCCTGGTCCCCTCTGCTCCCATTCCCACTCACCCCTACCCCACCTATACCTTCTATTCAATTTCCACTCTACCAGGGAGATCCCTGTGTTCCAACTGGGGCCCTTCTTGTTGTGTAGTTTTTCTATGTCTGTGGATACTATATCTTTCTCCTTTGCTTAGCAGTTAGTATCCACATATAAGTGAATACATACCATGTTTGTCTTTTTGGGACTGGGTTTCCTCACCCAGGATGATTTTTTTATAGTTCCATCCATTTGCCTGCAAAGTTCATGATGTCATTTTTTAAATAGGTGAGTAATACCCCATTGTGTAAATTTGCTACAATTTCTGTATCCATTCTTCAGTTGAGGGGCATAGTTTGTTTGCAATTTCTGGCTGTTATGAATAAAGCTGCTCCAAACACAGTTGAACAAGTGTGTCCTTCTGGTATATGGACACTTTGGTGTATATGTCCTAGAGTGGGATAGCTGGATCTTGAGGTAGGTCGATTTTCAATTTCCTAAGGAATCGCCATATTGATTTCTGTAGTGACTGTACAAGTTTACACTCCTACCAGCAATGAAGGAGTGTTCATCTTGCTCTGCATCCTCGATGAGCTGTCCTTTGTGTTATTCATCTTAGTCATTCTGACAGGTATAAGATGGAATCTCAGAGTGGTTTTGATTTGCATTTCCCAGATGGCTAAGGATGTTGAACATTTCTTTAGGTGTTTCTCAACCATGTGAGATTACTCTTTTGAGAATTCTTTTTTTAGCTCGATTTCCCATTTTTAAATTGGATTATTTGTTTTCTTGGTGTCTAGTTTCTTGAGTACTTACATATTTTGGATATTAGCCCTCTATTGGAAGTGCAGTTGGTGAAGATTTTTTCTCATTCTGTAGGCTGCCATTTTGTCTTATTGACAGTGTCCTTTGCCTTACAGAAGCTTTTCAGTTTCATGAGGTCCCATTTATTAATTGTTGATCTTAGTGCCTGAGCTCCTGGTGTTCTGTTCAGGAAGTTGTCTCCTGTGCCCATGCATTCAAGGCTATTTCCTACTTTCTCTTCTATCATGTTAGTGTGTCTGGTTTTATGTTGAGGTGTTTGACCCACTTGGACTTGAGTTTTGTGCATGGTGATAAATATGGATCAGTTTCCATTTTCTATATGTAGACATCCAGTTAGACCAGCACCATTTGCTAAAGATGCTTTCTTTTTCATATATTTCTTTAAGAGATTTATTCATTTTCTCTTTAAGGACCTCTATCATATCCATAAAGGCTGTTTTAAGGTCTTTTACTTGTACTTCAGCTGTGTTGGAATATTCAAGGCCTGTTATGGTAGGGTTGCTGGACTCTAGTAGAGACATACTGTCCTGGCAGTTATTGATTATGTTTTTATACCAGCATCTAGGCATCTGGCATTGGGACAATTGTAATTCTAGGTGCAATATCTGGTCTTATCTTTGTTGGTGGGTGTTTTCTTTGTTCCTTGATTTCTGTTTCCTCTTTGTTTCTTAGAAGAGTGTGGTGACTGTGTTGCCTGTAGGAAAAATCTTCTGGGGTCCTGATAAGTGTGGTCGCTGGGAGTTCCAGGTAAAATTTGTTTCTGTGTATTGGGACCTGAGACTTAGGAGTGAGGATAGGATGGAGATGGTGGAGGGGCTTCACAAGAGGGAGGAAAGCAGGGTGTTCCACCAACATCTGCTTAGTTCTCTGGGAATGGGGACAGATAGTGAGATGAGGCCACAGCAGAAGGTCTGCTACAGACCTGGGCATGAGACTAGAGGGTTGGACGTGGAGGAATGGAGGGATAGGTGAAGATCTGCAGTTAGCCTACCCGCTTCCCTAGCCAGAATGGCCTGTGGGTTCACAGGAAATGAAACAAAGCAATGAGTTGGGGGAAGGAAATTTGGAGGGGAAATCTGTGTGACCCACTGGAGATGGTGCAAGAGAGAAAGGTAGACACTCCCAGGAATGAGCCCCCTTATTGATTGTTCAGTGCAGAGTAGTCTGTTCTGAAACCAGATACATACAAATAACAAACAAAATAGACTAGTGGGTTGTATTTATATATTGTGCAAACATATACATACACATATTTGTATACAACAAATAAGCAAAGAAAAGACACTATCAATTTGAGGAGGAATATGGAAGGGTTTGGAGGGAAGGAAGGTGGAAGGGGCTTGAGGGTAAAAAGGGAGGGATGAAAGGAAGGTAATGATATCATCACTGTTCCAGTTGTATATATGCAGCCATTTCTAGGAGAGACTATTCTACAAAAGACTCTCTGGTCCTCTGACTCTTACTACCTAAAAATGTAGACAGTTTTCTTGTTTTCAGATGAGTTGATTACTTTCTTTGTATATGCAATGCTGTGACAATGCATGACAGACAACTTTGCTTTGGAAAGGATTCTTAGCATTTGTTCTAAGTACCAGTTACATCTGTATCTTTACTAGGGACCCAGGGTTTGTCATACCAGATTGAATAGAATGTATTCTTCAATGCAACCCTGAAATCATAGCCTCAATTGCAATCTGTCAGGTGCCACTGCAGGGGAAAGAAAAGCTGATCATTAAGCATATGCAAAGAGCTGCATTGCCATGTAAGGTAGAGGTGGAGTAAAAGCATTCCTATCTGAATCTGAGGAGTCAGTGAGAAGACCTAAATATAAAGAATGTTTTACACAAACATAGCATAAGATTCAGAAACTTTAAAAGTCTTTATTGTGTGCCCATCAAAAAATAGAAAGCAATATCAACAGAATTCCCAAATGAAGTCATCAGTTACTTTTCTGTTACAGTGATGGAATACCATGACAAAAAGCAACTTAAGGAAGAAAGTATTTGTTTTAGCTTATAATTCCAGAGGGAGAGTCTTTAAAGGCAGGGAAAGCATGGTATGGCGACAGGAACAGGAGGCTAGTTGATCACATCTTCATCCACACACAGGAAGCAGAGAGAACAAAGAAAAAAGTGGGATGCAGCTAACAACTCTCAAAGTCCACCCCCCAGTGACATACTGCTTCATGTTATGGTGATCCCCAACCATAAAATTATTTTTGTTGCTAGTTCTTAACTGTAATTTTGTTACTGTTATGAATTGTAATGTAGATATCTTATATGCAGATGGTCTTAGGAGACCCCTGAGAAAAGGCTGTTCAACCCCCAAATGGGTCATGACCCACAGGTTAAGAACCACTGTCCTAAAGGTTCTATAATTTCCCAAGCAGCACCATCAACTGGGAATCAAGTATTCAAATACTTGAGCCTTTGGGGGACATTTTTCATTCAAATATCCACATTTTGTCCATTGGCCCCATAGACTCATGACCATCTCATGTCACAAAATGCATTTAGTCCAGCTTCAAAAGTCCCATAGTCCTTAATAGTCTCAACACCATTCTAAAGTCCAAAGTCTCTTCTGAGACTTGAGACAATATCTTAACTGTTACCACCTGTAAAAATTAAAACAAAAACAAAATACATAACCCAACATATAATGGTACAGAATATACATCCCCATTCCAAATGAGAGATTTGGGGAAATGATAAGGGAAGACTGAAACCTAGCAGGGCAAACACAAAATAGTTCATGTCTGATGCCTGGGGCTTTAGTTTCAAGGTCTAATACGGCACCACCCCTACAGCTCTGCTCTCTGTAACATAAACTTCTCTCTTGGACTTCTTCCACTCCCTAGATGCAGCTCTCCTTGGCATATGTCTTATGGCTCTGGCATCCACAACCCAGACTTCACTTTCAAATTGTCAACTTAAAACAAAGCTGTAGCTTTCTCATTGACAACAGCTTCACTCAGTGGCCTCTCAGGGTTTCCTTGCAGGAACTCTGACTTTGCCTCACATTGCCTGCTGCAGCAGTTCTGTGAAACCATGCAGGAATCCACAGCCCCTCCTTTCATCTTCCCTAAAAACTCATTATCTTCCAAAATCAGTCTCCACACCTGACGCTTTACATACATCCTGGGAATCTGAACTCTGACCCTCATGCTGTGCAGCAAGTACTTTATTGACTAAGGCATCTCACCAGTCTCTAGGATAAAAAGAAACAAGTGAAACAGGAGTAGAAGATAAAGAACTTAAAACAAAAACAAAAACCTGCAGCAGACACTATTTCCTCATGGTGAGAAGATGAACACTGTCCTCCAAAGATGGGGAATAAGAAAAAGTGTCCCTCTTTGCTCCATTAGTGGCACGCTGGACATACTAGACAGTGTACTCAATAAATAAAAAGAACTTCAAGTCAAAGGGAGATGTGAATTTTGAAGAAAAGAAGCAAGCTGCCTTTATTTACACACAACCTGATTCCCTGTGTAGAAGTTCCAAAATAATACATTTAGGAAGTTCCCAGAACTGATAAGTTTAACAAGGCCACGGAATGTAGAACCTACAGACAAGCAACATTTGCATTGCTATAATCCTGTAATGAAGAATTGGATTTCAAGTTAAAATAATAGTAATATATTGACACTAAAAATCAATTATTTGGGTATAAATATAAAAAGTCACATATTCAGGGTTTGTATATGGAGAAGTGCAAAAGAAAGAACCCAAAGATGTAAACCAGTGGAAAGACACATTGTGTTCATCTATCTAAAGACTCAGTATTGCTAAGGTATTATTTCCAATTTGATTGATAGTCTCAATATACTCCCAATTTCAAAAGGCAAGCAAAACTATTGTTATTATTAACTTTTTAGCTGACAAAAAGTATGCATTTAAAAAAATGAGCTGGGGAGATAGTTCTTGGGGTACAAGCATGGGAACCTGAATTTGTGTATCCAGCACCCTTGTACAAAGCCAGGCATGGTGGTGAATACCTGAAGCCCTAGCACTGGGGAAACAGAGATAAGAGGATCCCTGGGGCTCGTTGTCCAGTCACTCTAGCCAAATCAGCACACTCCAGGTCTGTGAGAGATCCTGTCTCAAAAAGTAAGGTAGAGAGAGAGTGAGGAAGATGCCCAGCACATACACACACACACACACACACACACACACACACATATGCTTATCCGCACATGCACCTATACCTGCACACATGTTCACACACCTAAACATGTCCACACATATCCTAAAAATAATAAAAATGAATTATGTGTACTTACGGCATATAACAGTAAGTTTTTGCTTTCTTGCTTGTTTTTTGTAGTGCTGAAGATCAAATTTAGGGCCTTATGTATGATGGATGTGTGCTCCACCACTGAGCTCCGTGCCAGTTCCTACAGTCTGTTTTGAGATATATCTGCATCAGAAGAGGGAGGGAGACTGGGATCGGGATGTGCTGTAGGAGAGAAGAAAAATACATAAATTAAAAATAAATAAATAGATAAATTTGAAGAAAAAAAGAATCACAACCCAGCCACATTGTCAAGAATGAAATTGCTACAAATGGCTGAAGGCTGTACCTGTAGCTATAATAGCTACCGAGTAGAGGCAGTACAGAGCCCACCAAATACTCAATCCAGTGATAACTTTGTAGGAATAATGCTGGAATGCATGACAGTCATGAAGCCCAGCATTATAATCATGAAATCTAAAGTTGTTCAGCATAGTCTCAGTACTATGAATGTCCCTTGATCTGAAATCGCAGCAAAATCACCATGTCTATGGTAATGACAAGCTAAATCTGTAACAGAAGGCAGAAAAAAGGGTGCAGATGTCCCTCCTCTCCTATTTAATTCCAGCAAGTGACTTTCACCAATTAAAAAAGTAATACTAAGATAAATAATAAAAATAAAACAACAACAAAAAATAAATATATCTGTGTCATGTAATAGATAAACAAAACTAATTAGTGTACATTTTACCACACAATATTTTTGTGTGTGGTAAGAAGCCTTAAATTGTGCTCTAGCATCATTATTTCAAGACTTAGTATACTTTAAAACTATAGTCAGCATATGGCAAAGCAAAGCTCTTGAAATTATTTTCTGTCTAAATGAAGTTTTGTATGCTTTGATTAACATCCCTATCATTCCACTACCACCACCAGTTCTCTTGTAATCACTATTTTAATGTCTACCTTTATCAATAATACTTTCTTGGAGTCCACACATAATTGAACCAGCATCTGTCACTGTGTGTGCCAGGCTTATTTCACTTAGCATGATGTCCTGCAAAGTGACCATATTATGTCAGATGACATAATTTCTTTCTCTTTTAAGGCTAAATAGTATGCCAGATATTGATGGATGCAGGTTGATTTCATATCTGTCGGTCACATACAATTCTCCCAAGAACTTAGGGACACACATATCCAGTTATAGCCTATCATCCTTGGATGTTCTGCTCTGATAGGCTTCAGTTTTTGGTACCTTTTGCTTTTCAGTTGTGGAAGTTTATCTCATTCAACTTTCAAGTTCAGAGATTCTTTTTCAGTAAATCCAGCCTACAAATAAGCCAATCAGAGACATGCTTAATCTTTAAAAATAATCCTTAGGGCTTGTTGTGGTAGCACAGATCTATAATCCAAACAATCAGGAGGCTGAGGCAGAAATATCATAAGTTTGAAGCCAAGCCTGAACTATATAGCAAGATCTTAAAAAAAAAACCCAAAACAAACACCCTTCCCCCCAAAAAAATAACCTAAGAAATAAGTAGATTATTATAACACTCTCCTGTTTTACAGTTTGAGCTATTAAGACTAAGAATATTTAATGAGAATAGTACTGATTATTAACAAGATCTAGAATTACCTAGGAGATAAGCTTCTTGGCATGTCTGTGGAAGATCATCCAGATTAGGTTATCTTCTGAGTATGCATGCATCTAGATTAGGTTAATTGAATTGGAAATAACTACATTAACTGTGGAGGCGCCTTTACTTGGGCTTGGGTCCTGGACTGAATAAAAAGAGAAAGCTAGCTGAGCACTGGCATTAGTAGCTCTCTGCTTCCTGACTGCAGAAACAATGTGGCCAGCTGCCTCATGCTTCTGTTCCATGACTTCTCTGCAATGATGGACTGCACCCTCAAACTGTGAGACAAGATAAACCCTTCCTCTTTACACTGGTTATTGCTAGATATATTGTCTCAACAATGAGAAAAGTAATACAGAAAATGAGTACTAAGAAGTGGGGGCCATTGCTGTGATGGTGTGGTTCTCAAGCCTTTGGAACTGGTTTGCAGGAGGAATGTGGAGGAATTTGGAACCATTGCCTAGAAAAGCCTTTGAATTCTGCAAGCAGAGCTTAATGGATGATTTTGTTAGGAGATTGAAAGATAAGAATGCCAAGAGAAACATGGATAATAGAATTGGAAGCCCAACTCAAGAAGTTTCAGAGAGGAACAAGGACTCTTATCTGGAATTGGGCTAGTGACCATTTATGTGGTATTTTGCCCAAGAATCTGGCTACATTATGCTAGTGTCCTGAAAACTTGAGTGATGTTGAATTTAAGGAAATGAACTATTGCCTTCCAAGACAGGAAAGCATTTCAAGACAGGATAACATTCAGGCTGTGGAATGGCTTCTGTTTATTGCTCTCATCCAGGTGTATAGTGAGAGAAAGCAAGACTTTACTTTAAAAGTACATTTTTGGTGCAATAACTTCCTTACCATGGTAGACTACTCCTTCAATTGGTGAGTCAAAGTAAACCCTTCCTCCCTAAAGTTGCTTATTGTCACAGCAATGAGAAAACTAACATACAGAATGTAAATGAGGTTACCAACGTTGTACAGCAAGAAGCATACTAAATGAGGATTTTAATTGTGGTCTAAGATGTGTATGAATACCTATGGAAGGCAGAACAAGACATAAATTTATAGAAGTACAAATATGGGCCATCAGAACTTCTTGCTAGCAAAGTCTTCTTAGTTCAGGAGTATTTCAGTAAAGCTTCATGAAGGAAGAAGCATTTGAAGAGGTAAAGAGTAGGATTTTAGCAGGTTGATATGGTAAACAAATGAGGGAGTGGTACAGCCAAGAGTCAAACCCAATGAATTGTGAAACCAAAGCATATGTTCTTTTCATTACACAAAACTATGACAGGGAAAGCCCATGTGGTAAGACAGTGTGATAGAAAGTCCACAGGGGTCCAGAGAGGAGATAAGGAATAGACCCTGGGGGAATCTTGCAACTCTGACCACAGTTCTGACTGACCACTAGTCAGAGTGCTGCTTTATTTATACAGATTTCACAAGACAAAGACAAACTTGTGGTTTCCAAGGGGATACAAATCATTTCATTTTGTAAATATCTGAGCCAGTGAATGTGAGTACCCAAGCCTTGAACTATGTATAATAAAATTTTGGTGGTTAAAGTATAATCCTAAAAAGTTTTCTCAGGCTAAACGCCTCTGCGGTTAACTTGCTTTTATGATCTCTATAAAAATTTGTTTGTATAGGAGACTTCCTTTTGTTTCCTAGTTAAATGGCAAATCCTTATGTCTAATTTTTTTTCTATTATATCGTATTACTATGTAGGGTATAGGTTGTTTTAGCCAATCTAACTAAGTTTCTTTTTCTCTGGGGGCATATCACATATGAACCCCCATCTTGTAAGCTACATATCCAGGAAGCTCTGAGTGTATGTAGGAGGAGGCCACTTCTCCTGGCCAGCTGGGGATTATCAGCTTTTCTCAAGTTTACAATGCCCTGATTGGATTGCCTCGGAGCTTATCAGCTATTCTCAAGTTATATTGTCCTGAAGAAAAGACTAGAAAGGAAAGTTAAGAACATGGATGTGGATTACTTTGTCCACTCTCCTCCCTAGGAAGTAGCTAAGCCATAGGCCACTGGCTCAGCTTCGGGAAAGAAAGCACAGGACATGGTGGTTCACGGGTCCATGCTGGTCTTCAATCTGGTCCGAGGCTGAAAGCTGCGCAGGAAACAGAATTCCCAGGAGACTGTTGTCAGTGGGACAGCTCAGTTTATTGAAGTGAGGGTGGTTATATTTATAGGGAAATGGGGGGAGGGGTCCTTGGCACCCAGGGACGGGGCCATTGGTTAAGACAGGGATACCAGAGTAGCCCCATTTGCATGTGTGTGGGGGGTGCTCATTATCATTCTAAGGGTCAAAGTCCTGGAAAAGCCTCTCCTGCATGGGGAGTGGTCTCAGGGGGGCAAGAGGAAGACACCTTATCAGAAAATGGGCCCAGCCCAAGGTCTTCCAGCCACAACAGTCAGATAGGTACCAACAAGCCCACATTCCTTTGAAAAGGCATGTTGTGAAGCAAGAGTCATTTAGAACTTAGCTGGGTTTTATCAGAGCAAGAGAGGGGAGCAGCCAAATAAATGCCTTTTGCTCTCAGGGTGAGAATTCTGGGGTTCAAAGTATGCTTCAACCCTCTCTTAGCTCTAGGACAGCCCCATACATGGAGAATCTTTGGTACATGTATGAGAAGTCTAGAATATCAAAGAAATAAATCCAAACCCTATAACTACCAATCGAGATGACATTGTATTTCCCTCATATCTCAGAGTTTGTATGTCAGAAGGCCTAGTGGGCTGAGTGATAATAGAACAATATGGAGGCAGAGCCACAGAGCAGGGAACCTGGAAGTGCTTTTGATCAGAACTGATGTTTTTTTGATATAATTATTCTTATAAACATATACATACATATTTATTTTAATATATTTTGATGCACTTATTTTTAGCATAAGCCATTTTTTGGCATGGAACGTTTATCAGAGGCTGATAAGAGAAGAGCAAGCAACCAATCAATTGCACGGCTGTCGGAGTTACTGGAACTTGCCAAAAAGAAACAGAAGTTTGTGATATTTGATCTTTTCGGACCTCCACCAAAACATCCTTTCAGAAACTCATTTATCCGAAAAGTAGTAAGGGTCATCCTTGACTCTCAAATTGAGCAACGTCTGGTATGTCTATCTTAGTATTTATGACAGAGGTTGGGAAGTGGGCAGTCTGTCCAGGAGCCTAATAGTTGAATTCCACCTACCATATAAGTCTTCTCTGAGTCTGTAAATGATTTTGCTTCCTTTGGAAATGGAAATTTGTTGACTATACAGGCAGCAATCTGAGAATGATCCTGTTAAAATTATCCTAGTGGAGAAAAACATTGAGACTGCTTGCTATTCTAAACCAAATGTAATCTTAGAGCATTCTTAAAGAATAATTTAGGTCTGAGGAGATGGTTCAGTACATGAAACATTTGGCACACAAGCATGAAGGTAGGCGTTTGGATCCCCAGAACACATGTAAAAGCTGTACAGACATAGCAGCTACCTGTAATTTCAGCACTCAGGAGGCAGAGGTAGGCAAGGCAAGCTTGCTAATTATAGTAGCTGGAATTGTCAAACTCTAAGTTCAGTGAGAGACCCTGTTTAAAAAAAAATAAAATGGAAAACAATGGAAGAAGACGGCTAATGTCAACTTTTGACCTCTACATGTATGCATACACATGTGCCTGGACATGCATGTACATTCACATACATGTGAACATTCACACGTGCATACTACACACATACATGTGCAGTGAAAAAACAAATAATGTATATAAGCCAGGCGTGGTTATACATCATTGTAATTCCAGCTACTCAGGATGTTAAGGCAGGATGACTGCAAGTTAAAAGCTTGCATGGACTATAGAGTATGTTCAAGGCCAACTTATACAACTTAGCAAGTCCTTGCCTCAGAATTAAAAACTTAAAAAGAAAGCTGAGGATATAGCTCACCAGTAGAGTCCTGACCTGGCATGTTTGAGATCATGCGTTCAAAATAATAGTGTATATAACTAATGTGACCTGCCCTGTCATCAATATAGACCTACAGGAAGAACCTCATGACAGTACAGCTTTGAGGACTTTAGCTCTAAAGAATGATGTAGAAAAACCATTGTTTCTTAATTGAGCAGAGATTTACTCCTCATTTGTTTTTGGTTTTTTAATTTTAGATTCACTCTATTTGCAAAGTTATTTCTTCAAAGCACGTAAGTTCTCAAAATATGGCAGTGCTATCAGTAAAACAAATATGTATCTCCTTGCAAATGGAACTCTTTTCACAGATGAGTCACAGCAGTATCCCTGTTACCAGGAAATACCTAAGTAGCTCCTCTCAAGGATGGCTTCTGTCATCATCAACCAGGAAAGAGTTCTTTAATGTTCATATCTACCAATGCTTTTTCTCTATTAAGGATCGAATCCATTGTTGTGCACATACTGGGAAGGTGCGCTCTCATTGAGCTTCATCTCTAGCCCTCAATAATTTTCTGTATTAATCTTTCTATATGCTTGGGCCCTTGACCTTTACTGTTAACTGCAGGATGGAAAGGTTCTGAGAAAACTCAGTTCCCAGAACTCAATTCCCAGCAGCCTTCCCCATTTTTAAGAGTTCATTAGACAATTTAACTAATTCAATTTCTTGACCAAGAGCTAGAATCTTTCTCTGCTTCCTGTAGAGTACTACCAGTGCTGGAAGGAAGCTTCAGCCATTCGCCATGGGCTATTTATACTGAGACAGTTGGCCATCCACTGAAGGACTGTTTTTCGTTGCAGATATTTTGGTTGCCAGGTTATGGAAGGGACTATGTCAAGCACATGGCTCCTGGTTTTCAGCATGTAGGCCGTTTATTCTCCATTGAACGTCTTACAAAAGAGAATATTAGTATAATAAATGTTGACTATAAGAGGTTGTTCCACAATGGATTGAGGTAAGTGTTTGATCATCTCTCTTGGTATACATTATTGCCATAACATTTACAAAATATCCATTCTACTCAAGCTACTCAGCTTCCTCTTTTTGTCTTAAGATTCCTTTATTTAGTTTTCATCTTTGAATCCTCTGCTTTCTTATTGCTTCTTCCCCCTCCATTCTTTTGCCAACAAACATTTACTGTGTGTAGATGATATTCCTTTGTACTCAGTCCTTCACCATCAACACATATTTTAAGGATTCATTTTATTATTTTATGTATGCAAGTGTTTCCTTGTGTGTGTATATGTGCATCACATGTGTGCAGTACCCACCGAGGCAAGAAGAGGGCATAATATCCCTTGGAACTGGAATTACAAGTGATTGTGAGCCTCCATGTGTGTGCTGTGATTTGAAACAAGGTCCTGTGGAAGAGCAGGCAGTGCTTTATCTGCTGAGCCATCTCTTCAGCCCATCTACACATATTTTATATGATTGTGTATACATTTTACCTTTGTAAGATTGACTATTTAAGATTCCATGTTTAAGTGAGATCATACAAATTTGCCTTTCTCTCCTTGGCTTATTTCGTGTGATATGTTTCCCAGGTTAATCCATGTTGGGACAGATAACAGAATTTCTTTTTTTAAAGGCTGGATTGTATTCCATTGTATATAAGCACCATATTTTCTTAATCCGTTCATCTATTGGTAGATACTTGGATTGATTCTTTATCTTGGATATTGTGAATAATGCTTCAGTGAAGACGGGAATGAAAGCAACTCCTTGAACTGTCACTACAAGTATCCTTTGATACTGTCCTTCAATAGCCACACTCCATGTCCTTTCATCCTTTCCCCCTAGCCTAAAATCTTGACCCCTGGCAAAATATCTATAATGTTCTTATTTCAAGAATGAAAAACACTCAAATGTAATATTTGGGAATTGGTTTCTTTTTTCACTCATAGTTCTATTGAAATTTATCTGTTCCTTTTTGTTGCTGAGTGTTCAATGGTGTGTATACCAAAGTTTGTTTAATCAGCTACTAGCAAGGGGGTATCTGATTATTTCTATCTGTTTGTATATGGGCTTTCATGCAAACATAAATTTTTATTTCTCAGGGATGAGCACTCAAGATTTCAAATTCAAATTCTAGGGTATAGTAATTGAATGTTTGGTTTTATAAAAAGCAGCCAGACTTCTCCAGGAAGGGTAGACGATTGTACAATCTTGCAAACACTATGACCCAGAGTTTCTCCATCCTTGATAATTTTTGGTGTTGTCACTTTTTAATCTTATCTACTCTGACAGGATGTAGTAACACCAGTTTGCTTAAATGTATAGTCTCCAAAGGCTACTGATGTTGTATTTATTTACTCATGGGTCTCTTCGTTTAAATTCTGTTTCTTTATTGTTGAGTCTGAGAATTCTTTTCACCCTTTGTTAGATAGGGTTTGAAAGCATTTTCCTGGACTGAAGAGATGGTTCAGTGGGTAAGAGTATGTACTACTCTTCCAGAGGACCCAGAGTTCCCAGTACCCCCATTGGGAGGCTCAGAACCATCCATAACTGGAGCTCCAAGGGATTCGACACCCTCTTTTGGATTCCATGGGTACATGTACACAAATGTCATCTACATACACATACACACAAATAAATAAATAAAAATAATAAAATCTTTATAAAAAGGAGAACTTTCTCCTAGTCTGTGACTTATTTGTGGCATCTTCTTAACAGCACACAAGGCCTCCACAAAACAAATACAGTGTTTCCATTCTGATGATGCTGGCTTATGAGTTATCCCTTTAAGGAAATAAGCATTTAGCTCTGATGTAAGAACTCTTTGCTCAGCTAGAGAGATGACAAGGTTCTTTTCATCTATGTTTTCTATAAAGTTTATATTTTTACATTATATACTCAAATCTGCAAATCATCCTGAGTTTGTTTTTATACATAGGCTGAGATTTGGTTGAGATTTTAATGTTCTTTTGGGAGAAGTCTCTGGCCTTCCAGGTCATTGGTGACATCTATTGAAAATCTACTCTTCCTCTTATTTGCTTTAACAGTTTTGTCACTGGTTATTTGACTTGCATAAGTCTATTTCTGGAGTTTCTATGCAGGACCACTAACTTATGTGTCTGCTCTGGCTCCTGTACGACATGCCTTGATTATACTAGTTGTATGTAGCTTCACCGTTGAGTAAGATGATTCCCTCTCGCTTATTCTTTTTTCAGATTGAAGTATGTTTTCCCCAGCATGTGGGAGACTGAGGATTGTCAGGGCCAGCCTGGACTACATAGTGGGTTCCACCATCCTGCGTTTTAGAGTGAGACTCTGTCACACACACCCTACACCTCCCAGAAAGATTTGATTTTCCCAGAGCTATGCCTTTGCATATGCTTTTTGGGTCATCTGACTTAATTGTACAAGCAAATCTTTGTTGATCTTCTTCTATAGGACCCACACTGGCCTTAAAATCAGCTTGGGAACAGCTGGCAGCTCTGCTCCCATGATGCTTCAGTCTGTGAGATCATACATCACTCTGTTGACTTGTCTTCTTCACTTCCTTCCTTCAGTATTCCATCCTTTTCAGGATTATATCCTTATTAAATTCATACCTAAATGTTTAATATTCTTTGAAATAATTGTTAAGGATATTATGTTTTAATTATAGTTTCTACAGCCCTTATTAATATCTAGAAATATTTAATTTTGAATTATAGTTTCAAACAATACAAAGAAGTAATTTTTTTACTACTTTTTCTCCTTTAAGTTCTTTCTAAAATTTCTCTTTAAGTGACCTGTAGAGCTATCTTAGAAGCAGTTCTTAGCATGAATAGGAAATTGGTAGCGTCCCCTGTAGAAAGGCATGGTTATTAAGTCTCTGCTTTGAAGCACATAGCTTGCAAAGCAAGTGTGTGGCAGACATGTACTTTCCAATGTGACTACTGAATCACAGTTTGAAAGTACTTGGGGCACACTTACACTTGATCTTCACCCACAGGCTGAGCAGCAGTAGGGAAGGCCCTTGTATTTTCTAAGAACTCGAATTCTGAAATGACAACCAGCCTCACATTGCTAGTTCTTCTTCACTTGTTTTCTTCCTGACTCCATAGATAAAGCAGAGGCGCTCACTGATGTTTAGTGCCTTACAAAAACCTGGGTTTGATTTCTCCTACCCAATTCTTATTTTTAAAAAAGGGAGTGGGGGGAGAACCAAAAATCAAACCTCTTTACATTTAAATATTAAAACATTTGCCTCATTGGTGTTTACTTTATTCATTCAATAAATATTTATACTTCTACAGGTAGGTGTTGAACTAGGTCTGAATTCACAGAGAAGGATAGGATTACAGTCAGACCAAGAAGATAGTAAGTGAGCAGATCATTGGAGTCAGCATGGGAAGTGCTGAGAAATACTTAATGATGAGAACCACATGCCAAGATGAAAGTAGTTTGTAGAAGCAGCCGTTCAGGAGCCAGAGACTTCTCCATGAATTGGTTTTCTCGACTGAAACTTGAAATTGGCCGTGGTGGAAATATTTGCAAATTTATATAAATGCTGCAAAGAAGGGTTTCTTATACGTTGTTCCCTTAATTCTTTCTTTCTCTCTTTCCATTTTCTTTCTTTGGTTACACCCCTCCCCCCGGACAATTTGTTCACCAGCACTCCGCTGTAGCAGTACCCTGCTGTGGCAGCTCACCAAGGAAGACACAGACATATTCATAGGTGCAAACCCTGCCGGACCTCACCAGAGAGAACCACTATCATGGCAAGTGCCATACTAGACAGTGGAACCCTGAACGTCTCATCTCAGGGGTTTTTATTGATACCTAAGCTCCTCAGGTGTTCTACTGATAGTATGAGCAGCTCATGAGCGATCAAACATCTTTTACATAAAGCAGACACTTGCAGGCAGTCAAAACGCCAAGACCTTTCCCCAATAATGTGTAAAATGACCATTTTAAACCTAACTGGAATAAATCTCTGCAATATTTCTCCCTGTCTATATAAGCCAATAAAAAATTGCTTTATCTCTACAACACAATTTA
This sequence comes from Cricetomys ansorgei, assembly GCA_026225945.1. NCBI lineage: Eukaryota > Metazoa > Chordata > Mammalia > Rodentia > Nesomyidae > Cricetomys > Cricetomys ansorgei. Next base: position 3,499,776 of record JAMJFZ010003206.1, read on the forward strand.
ACGCTGCACCAGCAAAACTATTTACAAGAGGAACAATCACAAGGACAGGACCAAATGAAACCAAACATTTATCGAGCTTTTCACACTGTCTTTGGACAGCAGATAAACAATATCAATGTCCAGTTATCTGGAATTCACTCATGATCTTCTGGGCTCCTCCAAGGACTTGGATCACTTCTCTGACTCTGCCCTCTGCAGCACACACAGCTTGTCTTCCAGGTTCTGGCTGGCTCCCCTCCACTGCTGCTGCTGTTCTTGGTGGTCATCCCATGGTACTGGCACCTTTAGAATGCTGGGGTCTTCTGCTGCAACTGGGCTGCACTTTCACCAGTAGCCTCTCCTGGGCTCTCTTCATGGTGCCAAGCCTCAACTTCTCTGCATGACCCCTTCAATCTGGGCCTTCAACTGCCACTGAGTCTGAACAGTTCACTTCACCAATGGCCTCTCATAATGCCAAACCTCAACTGCTCTTCAATGACTCCCTCATGCCTTCAAAGCCAGTACCACCTGGGAAACTCTTACACATGGCAGCCAGCATGAGACACAGCCTCAGACAATTCTGGAAGACAGCATCTGTGTGCTGACTCTAAGGAAACACTTTCCAGATTTTAAGATAGAGTCTGGTTTTAGAAAAAACAACTGGTCAATTCATGTTTGAATTCAAATTTCAATGGCACATTCCAAAGACTTCTTCATAATGCAGCAACTGTGAGTCCAGATTCTTTTAGCAAGTGTTTTTCTTAGCATCATCCCAGGTATTCCTTGTCCACAGGAAGAGTTCCCTTGTAGGGTGGAGTTCTCATCACCATAACAGATGTATCTTGTCAGGACTACCTCACCAGTATCTGCACTACTTGTAGTCAGGTTCACAGAAAAAAAAGTAAAAGCAAAAAATCCTGTTCAGTTTAACTAAGTGGCTTTTTGACTCCAAGCTGGCTTCCACAACAGCAGAGATTCCTAGGCTGGTGGGAAGAATCTCCAGCCAAAACTACATATTGGTGGTTTGCCATTCTATTTCACTATTGCTATGGGGAAACATACAACCTTCTTCTTAGACCTCAAACACAACATCTTGAGCTTCACAGACACACAAAGCTGTCAGTAAACTGTTTGTAGAACAGTATGCTTTTGCTCTTGTTTCTCATGCCTTGCCAGCAGTGGGAGTAACCATTCCATTTCCTTGCTCTGGGTTCTGCTCCATGACCAGGAAATGCTCTTGCCTTGGGGCTTTCTTTTTCATTTACAGCTCTCTCTCTCTTATACAGCTTTCCTTTCTCACTCTCCTCTTCATTCAGGAGACTTCTTTTTTTTTGCAAAATTTATATACATTATATATATATGTAATTATATATAATCCATGTGTGTGTGTGTGTGTGTGTGTGTGTGTGTATATACATATATATATATCTTTTAATACCTTAATCTCTGTCCTCTGGGAACTGCCCTGAGCACTTTACCAGACTCTAAAGGTATGGAGTTTCTTTCTTGTTCATCCTCATCTCCACATTGGATGTAGCTGGTGTGATTTTGGGTCCCATTTTCAGGTGCCACTTGTAGCAGTACACTACTGTGGCAGCTCACCAAGGAAGAAACAGAGGCATATTCATATGCAAACCCTGCCAGACCTCACCAGAGGGAACCACTATCATGGCAAGTGCCATACTAGACAGTGGAACCCCGAGTGTCTCATCTCAGGGGTTTTTAATTGATATCTAAGCTCCTCAGGTGTTCTATTGATAGTATGAGCAGTTCATGAATAATCAAACATTTTTTACATAAAGCCAACACTTGCAGACAATACAAAACACCAAGACCTAGGCAGCCCTTTCCCCAACAGTGCACAAAATTACCATTTTAAACATAACTAAAAATACACTTTTACAACAGTCTGCAGGTGCTACAAGAACAGAAGGACTAGACTAACCCTTACCTTATCACCTGAGCCCATTCTGTCACAATGAATCCTAAGTTGCCCTTGAACCAGCTGTTTGGTGACTTAGGCCATAGCTTTTAGTAAATGTGATTGTTCCCCTTTAGTTATTGAGAGTAAAACTGAACTGAAATCCTCTATGGGCTCTGTTTTTGTTCCAGAGATTACAAGGAAGCTAATATCTACATCAATGTATACATTGTCAATGAGCCTTGGCTCTTCTCGCTGGTTTGGTGTTCTAGGATCAACTCTGTGACCACAGACAACATTTCGATCCTCCGTCAGCTTCATCACCCTCTCTTCTTCATGGTGAGATGTTTGTCCAAGTCATTCTAAGCCTGGTATGATTGTGGTATATGTCCCCAACTCCTGTGTATCTCCATGTACAGTTCCATGTTAAGCTATTTCAGAATAGAAACATCTGTGAATAATGAAGATGTGTCTTTTCCCTCCTTCACCTAAACTCTTCTGGGTTCTTTATTTATTGAATCTTTACAATACGCTTTACATGCTGTATGAAATTTGACCTCCTGAAATGATCACTATTTTTATTATCATCTCTATGAGGAAACTGGAACTCACAGGTGTCCTGGGCCATATTTTCATGATATAAGATTCACAGTGAGGTCTGTCTGACTCTAGTGCTTTGTTATTGCAAGCTTGAGAATGTACACACACACACACACACACACACACACACACACTAGAAGTATGGCAGCAATGACAGTCACAGTCACAGGGTATATTATGGGAAGAAAGCCAAATCCCTTTGACTACAAAGTGAAAACTGCTTAAATAGGTAAGCTGCATCCAGCTGCCTTACCCTGGTATCCTGGGTGTACGCGAAGACCTGGTTTGCAGCCACAGCTAAATCCAATCACTTAGTACCTATGGAGGGAGCTGTGGTTAGCCAGCTATTGGGACAGAGCCTGGATTTCTTGTCTAGATAGAGTAATTTGACTGATTGGACACAGCAGCATGCAACAGAAAACAGGTTGTTTTAGGGGAGTCTTGATGTGCTACTCATGATAGCCTCAAACTCTTAGCCTCAAGGAGTCCTCCTGTTTTCCAAACAGCTGGGCTTATAGACACATTCTACCATTCCCCACTAGAAAACAGTCTAAGAGCTGGAGAGATGGTTCATCAATTAAGAGTGCTGCTCTTCCAAAGGACCTAAGTTCAGTTCTCAGCACCCATATCTGGCAGCTCATAAATGCCAAGTCCAGCACCAGAGGATCCAATGCCCCCATCCCTAGATTCTGCAGACACTTGTACACATGTGACAGGAATAAAGTAATTTTTTTAAAAGAAAAGTTTAATTTTGCACCTTTGAAAGTTAAGCAGTAGACAGAAAAACCTAAGGAAGACTAAAAACTAAAAAACATAGCTCCCATAGCATCAAGTAACACAGGAAGGGAGCAGTGATAGAGGGGAAAATCAAACCCAGGATTAGGAAATTCTTGAGTGTCAGTGTAGGAGACAGAGTGCGGGGACAAAGAGCTGGTGTTGGCGGAGTCCGGAGGGGCAGGCGTGTGAGTCAAAGGACATTCCATGTAGTTCGGCATTTACGTGAAGAGTGGTGAGTCGGGACGGGGTGCCCAGAGGCCGCCTTCCAGACTAGTTGCACCCTGTCTCCTGGGGGTGCTGAAACTAGAGATTTTGATTACTTCGGTCTGTAGGTAGCCCTAAAAAGCTGCATTACTGGAGCTTCCCAGAACAGTCTGGATGTGAGCTAGATTTTGGAGACCATGATACAGAAACAGAGTACAAGATGTCAGATAACCTGGACTGGATTCCTGGATCCAGAGCAGACGTGGTGTGGAACTTCTCTGGGATTCCCACAGATGTCTCTTTTGAGAGTCAAGGAATATGAAGGGCATAGCACATTTTATTCCTCAAAGATCCCTGCATGTGAGAGAGTTACTGTTAGGATAGCTGGAGTTAGGCTCATCTTTCCCATTTCCTCTCCCGCCTCAGCCCCAGTAGATGAGCAAGGGACTTAAAAACCTTCCAACTATGAAGTTCTTCAGCTTAGATTTGTTTGTGTTTTGCAGACGCCAAAATACTATATGTTCTTATGGCTTTTCATGGATGTTGTTTCTGCGATTATCATCAGTTGTGTGTTTTATTATCACTGGTAAGTGTATATTTATAATTCTAAATTAAAAATTCCTTTAAATAAAAGTAATGAGTGTGGTGCTGCAGAGATGGCTCAGTGGATAAGACCACTGGCTGCTCTTCCAGAGGACCCAGGTTCAATTCCCAGCACAGCACCCACATGGCAGCTCACAACTGCCTGTAACTCCAGTTCTAGGAGATCAGACACCCTCACACAGACATACATGCAGGCAAAACATTAAGTAAAAATAAATTAATCACTTTTTAAAGATTTTTATTTATGTATGAGTGTTCTGTATATGTATGCCTGCATGCCAAAAGAGGGCATCAGATCCCATTATAGATGGTTGTGAGCCACCATGTAGTTGCTGGGAATTGAACTCGAGACCTTTGGAAGAGCAGCCAGTACTTTGAACCACTGAACCATCTCTCCAGCCCTCAATCATTTTTTTAAGTAATAAATATGTTCTTACAAAAAATCGAGAAAAAGATTATTTTCTTCTGATATCACTCCATGGCAAGGTGCACTTATAATCTGAGTCTCTCATTTCATTCTGCCTCCAGCTTCCTCCCCACCCCCTTTTCAAATAAGGACTCTCACTGGAGCCCAGCCATGCATTTACTATGGATTCAGTGTAATCTGTTGAGAAAGAACAGGGGTTGAAGCTTTCTAAAACAAGGGCCTCCATCTCCCCTTCTTATAGGAAGTGACAGTAATGTACACAGGAAGGCTGGCTTGCAGCCCTGACTTTGCTTCTTAGTTACTGGGTGACCTTGAGAAAAATTACTTTCTCTTTCTGGACCATACTCTTTTTTATGTCTTCCCAGAAAATGACGTTTGATAATCCTGTTAGGATGAATACTACAGGTTGTAGTTTTGTTCGTTTGTTTTAGTATTTTATTATTTTTGTGTGTGTGTGGTTGTTTTGGCTGCCTGTGTGTCTGTGCATCTCGTGTGTGCCTCATGCCCACGGGAGCCAGAAGAGAGTGTCCGATTCCCTAGAGTTGTAGCTAGAGTTGCAAATGGGTTGTGAGCCACCAGGTGGGTTCTGAGAATCAAACCTGGGTCCTCCAGAAGAAGAGTTGGTGCTGAGAGGTTGTCTCTGAGTCACCTCTGCCGCCCCAGGATTGTAGTTTTAAGATCAAGGGAGAACGAACAGCCTGGAAGAAGGATCTATCCTGCAAGAAATCCATTGTTTCTTGATTGATGGCTTACCCTTTAGTGGGGAGGAAGTACTCAGCTGAGAATCTGGCTAGATGTCTCTTCTGGCCACTGCATAGAATTAATGCTTTGTTTGAAAGAGGCCTGTGAGTTGGTACATGTTCTGCTTCCTTCTAGGATAAAAGAGCTCAAAAGAAAAAGGTGGCTTGAAAATGAGTCTGCTACAGCTGCAGGTAATCAAAGGCCTGTGCAGTCCTTCCTCTTTGTCCCTTCCCACTTCCCCAAGAACACAGGGCCTGCTCTCCACATCTCTGTCAGAGCTGAGGGTGTATGGGAGCTGAAAGTTGGGGACCAGAGATAAGCAAGGAAGTTTAATCAGCCCCTTGTTCTTGAGTTCCCATCTGTAAACTCAACCAAGTGCCAGTGGAAGCAAAAGTTATGTTGTTACTGATGTGAATTATGCGTCAGGCCTGTAAGGTGTGCTGGGTGTTGACCACACACAGTTTTGCTCTTGTCATCAGTCCTCATCACTTCAGAATGGGGGTGCTTTCCAAAAAAAAAAAAAAAAAAGTTTGCTTATGTGATTTTATCATTGTGCAAACATCCTAGAGTGTATTTAATAAAAACGTGGGGGAGGGACACTGTGTGTGTGTTAGACTATTGCTCCTAGGGCCACGATGAACAAAACAGTATGATATGAGCACATGAGCAAATGGTGTAGTCTAGAGCAGGGGGTCTCAACCTTGCTGATGCTGTGAGTACCTTTAATACCGTTCCTCATGCTGTGGTGACCCCAACCATAAAAATATAGTTGTTGCTACTTCATAACTATAATTTTGCTACTGTTATGAATCATAATGTAAATATCTGATATGCAGATGGTCCTAGGTAATTCCTGTGAAAGGGTCATTTGACCCCTAAAGGGGTCATGACCCACTTGACAACATGATATTTAGCTGCCTAGCAAGACCTTCTGTTTTATAGTAACCCTTTTAAGTAAGATGTGAAAATAACAATAAAATGCAGTCACCTGTTATCACGTCACAGATTACAAACTATTCCTGTTATGTAGCTTGCATTCTAACTACACTGTGCTCTAACTCAAGATGGCAGTAGTGTTATTAAATAAGAATTTTCAGTTCTGTTGTGACTTTTTGTAACCAGTGTCATGTGTTCAATTCAAAATGACTGAAACATCATTATGGAACACATGGCTGCATTTTCTAAACAACACAGTGTAGCTACTTATACAGCATTTACATCATTTGAGGATTACAGATAATCTAAAGATGATATAAAGTATATGGGAAGGTATGCATGGGTTTATATGCATCCTACAGAAGAGATGTGGACACCTGCAGACTGTGTTTCCCTAAGGAATCCAGAACCAGTCCCCTATAGACACCAAGGGCAGAACTATATAGCATGACATAGGTTCTGGAGACCCTCCATTCCAGACTACAGATGTCTAAGCACATGTCCCTGGGAGATTGCCAGAACAGGTGTTTATTTGCTCGTGTCTTTGTATGTTCATGAGTTACATTATTGGGTACCTATTTTGAGCAGTTGAACTGGAAATTGTCTGTGGTGGGTGGCACAAGAGAGAGTGGGGGCTGTCCTATTTAGCCAGTGAGGAAGCAAGCAAAAAGCTGCATTGATAACATTGAACCAGGCACCTGGGTCCAAAGCAGAGTATCTACTATGCCTGTGAGGGCTGAAGGTGCTTTATTGGGCTTTATCTGTGGGTGATGTATGTTTGAGAATACATAAAGAATACTTTGTAGGTCCTGGAATGCTAGGCTGCAGTCTAGTCTCTGCTACCAACAGTAGGAGATGACAAATGAATTCAAACAGGGAACGGTAAATTTCTAGGAAAGGATAGAAATGTTTATTCAATAAAATATCTCAAGAGCTGAGGAAGTAAGATAGGACCAGCAAGGGAGGGTGAATGGAAGTTACGTTCAGTTCTTAGACAGCTGAGTAATCGCCCAGTGAATCACTAATTTTAGAAGCCAGGTGTGATGGTTAATTGTTCCTGTCAATTTGACTGGGTTTTAGAATCACCTAGCATGCCCTGGCATTTGTCTATCAAGATGTGCCTATGAGAATATTTCCAGACAGAGTTTAAGAGAGGGGAAACTACACTAGCATGGGTAAGGTGCTCAGATGGAAAAGAAGGAAAGAAAGGAGCAAAAGAAGCCAGGTGGCCATCAGCACCCATCTGGACCTGCTTCCTCACGTTTGTCTCAGTGTGATCATCTGCCTCATACACTCTTTGCCCTGCCTTCCCAGCTATGATGGACTGTCTCTTGAAAACCACGAGCCAAACAAACCCTTCCTTCCTTCCTTGACATCTTTTGGCCAGGGTTTGAACTATTAAAAACAGCAACTACTTTGGATTTTTTATTACTCACTTTATTTTCTTATCAGCACTTCAATGTAATGGGCTCACGTTAAACTTGGTAATTTTTTAAGGCATCACTGCAACCTCTGTCATCTATATTTACACAGTTCTTAAAATAGTTCATAGTTGTCTGTTATAGAAACTAATTTTCCCTGATCTAAGTAGAAAGTAAATATGATAAAAGGCCATTTGGGATCTCCAAGAGATACACAGAGGGTATAGGCCCAAATTTAGAGTCAGAGAAGGAACAAAGAGTGGACAGAGTCAGGACCTTGGCAAAAACCACAGACCAGATCACTCTGGGCTGAAAACCAAAACAGAATGCCACAGCCTTCTTAGACAGGGTATCACTCTGTAGCCCAGGCTAGTGTAGTGGAACATTTGAACTTATCCTCAGATATTGTAAAGCTGCATACACTATTTGTGCAGTTAAATGAACTTTAAAATATTTGCTATAAGCTGCTGAATGAAAGGTCATCTTGGAACCAGCTTCCTGGGTGTGGATGGACTATAGCCTTTTGGAATGCAGAAAAAATGCTAGTTTGAGGAACTAGTAATTGTCTAGGCAATTGATGCTTGGATTATCTTGCCCTCTGTTTATTTTATTGCTAATGAAAAGGATTTCTGTGGTTCCTCCCCATCGACCAACAAGGAGATATGGGAACACCCAGGTCTCTTGGTTTTGACCTTTGCCTAGTGACAATAAGGTTGATAGGTGGGATATTGGGAGAATTGGATTATAGGACTCTGTTCATTAATGCAAAATAGGCCTTTGTATTGGTGGGTGGTTCCTTTTCTCAATAAAATAACCTGGAGATCATTTGCTCAGGGTTCAGTCCAGGTGGCTTAGACTATGAGAGGCTGAACCCTCTGCCTGGAGGAAGGGGGTTTCAGGTCTGATCTCAGAAACTGTCTTCTTGTTCATTATTGAGCTCATGTGAGATTAGTACTTGATGCTACAGGCTAACCTCTAAGTCCCAATTCTCCTGCCTTCTGAGTTCTGGGGTCACCCCTGCGAGCCATCAGCCAAGGTATCATGTCTTATATCACAGCCACTTGACATATGCCACATCTGCCCTCAGAGGGAGTCTGTTACCTCTGTCTTCAGTTTCATTTAATTTCTTAAGAAACTCTTCAGGTTTCTAGTCCTCTATGCCATGCCTAATTTTGTCCCACTAGCTTTTGAAATTGTTCCTTTTGTGACTGATTTTTGGTAATTGGATTATAATTAATCTCGATGTAGGGGCACACCTGCAAATACAGATTTTGCATCCTGCTTAGAATTTGTTGAAAAGTTTAGATCTGTCAGTATAATTTTTATCAAATTGGACAGATTTTCAGCCAATTTTTTTCTTCAAAAACCTGTCCCTCCCAGCCTTCACTGGTTCTGATTCCAGTTACATGGATTTTAGAGACTGGTAATTGGGGCTAGAGAGATGACCCAGTGGTTAAGAGCACTGGCTACTTTTCCAGAGGATCCAGTTTTAATTTCCAGCACCCACATGGCAGCTCACAACTATCTGTAACTCCAGTTTCAGGGGACCTGAGACCCTCACACCAATGCACATGAAATATAAATAAGTAAATAAATAAGTAAATAAATAAATAAATAAATGCCAAATTTCTGTTTTTAACCTATTTGATTTTTTGCTTCATTCAGGAGAAATTCTGTGCTCTATGTATTAGTTTCTTATTGCTATGTAAAAAGTTACCTTAAATATTAAAACAGCATAAACATATTATTTCACAGTTTGAGGTTAGGTCTTCTACTAGAGTCTTACCAGATTATGCAGAGTAACAATTGGAGCTGCAGTCTCATCTGAAGCATGGGGTCTTCTTCTAAGTTCAGTAGCTGTCATAAGAGTTTAGTTCCTTATAGTTACAGGACTCCAGCCATCACTGTTCTCTCGTGGGCTGTTGGCGGTTTTCTCTGATCTCTTGAAGGCCACATTCATGTTCAAGCTATGTAGCCCATAGCAGCTTGCATCCTCCAAGACAAGAGAATATCTCTCCAGCTGCTATGATAGTCTTATACACTGAAAAGCACTCTTGGGAACAACTAGCCCACTGCCTTTACATACAGTGGAACCAAGAGTTCTGGTCATATTGTGTGATATAGGCCTCACGTCACTTAAACAAGAGGGATAAGCATCAACGGTTGGGAAACTTGGAAGCGATCATAGAATTCTCTCTCCTACACTGAAGCGTCAACAGTCTTGTCTTTTGTAATGTCTTACTAGGTAATTGTAACCACTGAACATTTCAAATATGTGTTTTATATCTGCGAGCTCTATTTTGGTGGTAGGGACACAGGCATGTCATAGTACATAGTAGACAACTCACCAGAATCGTTTTCTTTTTTCCCTATGTGGATCCTTGGGATCAAACTCTGGTCATCAAGCTTGTCATGAAATGAATGACTTTACCTCCTGAGCCATCTTGTTGGCCTTCCCCCTTTCTCCCTGCCTTCATGTAGTTTCATTTAAATATCTGAATGTAGCCAGGTGTGGTGGTAAACACCTGTAATCCCAACACTTGGAAGGTAGAGGCAAGAGAATCAATACTTCAAAATTATAGTAAAGTCAAAGTCAGCCTGGGTATGTGAGACACTGTCTCAGAGCAATAACAACAAAATCTGAATATGGTTGTAGTGGTTTACTCTCCTGCTTGCTGTCTCTCTTACCTGCTATTTCTGTATCCCTTTATAACAACTTCTGGATACAGACCATGTTTTCCCATTTCTTACCTATCATTATTTGCCACATTGTAAAATTTTGAATATTTAAGATTAATTTAAAAATAATTTCATAGGTTTTTGTGTAATATATCAGTTTTTGGAAAAGAATGCACTGAGAAATATAGCATTCTTCTATATTTTTCAAAATTTCAATGTCTAGATTTGAAAAGGGACTAAAAATTCTCATATCTGCTTTTGAATTTTGCATCGTGGAGTCTCACCTGTGGGGTGGCCTCTGGAAGAGCCCTTGGACATTGAGACAGACATAGAAACAGCAAATAGCGTTAGTATTATTATGAAAGCCGTTCTGATCTGAGAGACCCTCCCTTATAAACGTCCATAAGGTTTCCAAAGATCCCTACATGACAGCTTGAGAAATGGTGTCAAAAATTTTTACATTTATCATCAAAATAGTATGACATTCTTTATTATAGATTATTTCAGCAGGGTGTCATCTTTCCTAATAATTTTATATCATGCCTTCACTTACAAACGATTGATGAGTTTTACTTTAAAATTTTAATGTTATTAGCATTTTGTGAAATAGGTGAATGTAAATATCTCAGAAATTCAGAAACAAACCCATGTGTGCTGCTGTTCCTTCCAGACTGAATAAGCACAGGCAGAAGTCCTGCTCGAGCCCTGGGCTCCTGCTCTCACGTCATCTCCTGGATGTTGGCACCATCACTCCTCACCACAGTGTACACTCCTTGATAATTTGGACATGTTCTCATGTTTTTACAGATTATCTGGTCTCACTATTTCTCTCAGATAAACTTGGTCCAATATCCTTGTTCCATTATTATAAATCTCTACTCCTATGTTTTCCTATCAGTGAAACAAAATGTATGTATCTGGCACGTATTTTGTGACACACCCTTTGAAGCACTGTGCGGGTAATGACAAGTCTTAAAAAGCTTCATATAGCCGGGCATGGTGGTTTAGGATAATCCCAGTACTTGAGAAGTGAGACAGGAGGATCGCCACTAACTTCAAGGCCAGCCTGGGTTACATAATGAGCTCCAAGCCTACCTGGGTTAAAAGTGAGACCTTGTCTCAAACAGTCAATCAAACAAACAAACAAACGAGTTGGGATTCTAATTGAGAATGTATTTATTTTTTATTTAGATTGATTTATAACCAAAGGTTATGAGACATGAACTCTGAGCAAAGATTGGTCCTTTCCTTCTGAGACCTTCCATGTAAGCTAAAGACTTACAGTAGCTGCTTAAGCTCCACCTCCATGCTGAGTTGTAGGATCATAATAAAATTTGTATGGTCTAGAGGGAAAGGAGAGCTTAGAGGAAAGAACCCCAGAGGTTGAAGGGATAGCACTGAGAGATGATTTGGATGTTATACGTGACCAGCAGGGATTGAAGAGAAGTGACATTTGAGGAATCCGTATTTGTGTCTTTTCTGTCCTACAGATACTGAGAGCATAAACCTCCCAAAAGAAAAATCTGACAGCAAAGGAGCTTCATACTTACCTAGAAAGCCTCCTGCCCGAATAGTGAGAAGTCTGTGGACTCCAGCATTCCACTATGAAAGCTCAGTCAGGAGTGGAAAGAAACACTCAAGCACTTCCCATTTTGTCAAAACCCCCAAGAAGAAACCAGGGCCGTTCAAGAACACCATTAAACCACTAATGCTCACCCAGGGGCTTTGAACACACCCAAACATGCACCAGGGAGGCTTCCTCACAAACCACACTGCCCACCTTGAAGAAGGATAAATTGGCAGGACCCTTCATAGAGGACTCCCATGCTAAAACCAGCCAAAAGACTCCCATGTTGGACTCCTCTGAAGAAAGAGCTAGAACACTAGATTCCACCATTTCTTCTGTGTCCTATAAGATGCCTTCAAAGAAGAAATAACCATGTCCCCTTCTTCCTTTCTGTGCTTCAGTGTGATGAGGGTCGGGTGTGCTCAAGAAGGCTCACACAAGGGCCACTGAGGCTTCCAGGAGGGGCACTCTGGCCCAGCCCCTCTAAGGAGTGCACTTCAGGAGACAGGCCAGGCCAACAGCGGTGCATGCTCATGGACCTGGAGCTGGCTGCTCTCTGGGAGCTGCAGGGTTGTCTCACCTTACACTTCTGTCGTCCTTCTGCTGACGGAGTGACTGGTCACATCAGCATGTAATAACAACCTCTCAGGAAGCCAAAGTGTTGTTTGGCCCCCTCTGTGGTCACCCAGGCCGATGAAGACCATGGAACGGGTGCAGTAGTGACATTTTCCTAAGACAGGGAAGGAGAGATGACATGGACACGAGCCGGGGCAAAGCTCTGATCCCACTCTCGTTTTCTGACCTGTGTGCAGTGGCTTCCTAAAGCCCGAGGGTTACAATTCCCTGATTTCATTCCCTCAGCCTTGAATGAAATCCAGAACTGGATCCCTGTCAACACAGAGAGAAGCTCAAAGAAGGCAGGCCCAGGATCTAGAAATACAATGATATAAAAATGTAAAACTAAGATATACCATTAATCAGACCTAGGTACAAGTTCTAGAGTCTGCCCCTTGGCTGACACTAAAAGTAGGGTGTTGCTATTCCCTCAGGTAAGCATCAATCTATAACAAGAATCAAAATAAATAAAGGTATCTGTAAATTCAGATACTTAATTCTTCAAGATAAAAGGCAGAATGAATTGTCAAACTCACTCAGAGGGTAACAGTTCTTGGGACTTAGGAAAGAAAGAGACATTGTTTTGGAATTAGAAGAAATTTTGGGGCCTAGGGTTGTAACTTGTTGGTAGAGCACTCACCATCATGTGTGCCCGAGGGTCACTTCCAGTACAAAAGGAGGAGGAGGAGGAAGAAATAATAATAGCAATCTGTGAAAGTTGAGTTTTGTTTGTTTGAATTTTAAGATAAGGCTTTGCTATATTGCCTGGATTGGCCTCACTTGCAATCCTCCTGCCTCAGCTTCTTGAGCAGCTGAGATTATACGGCTGCACTGTCAATGCCTGACTATAACAACAATCTTAACTACTGCTTTCACTTTGTGTGTGTGTGTGTGTGTGTGTGTGTGTGTGTGTGTACTTGAGCATCTGTGCGTATACATATGCATGTAGAGGCCAGAAGATAACACTGGACGTCATTCCTTAGAAGATGTCTTCCTTGTCTCTCAATGGCCAGGAGCTCACCAATTAGGGTAGGCAAGCCCAGGAATCTTTCTACCTACTCAGGGATAGGGGATCATGAACCACCACACCTGCTTTTACTCCTTCCTTCCTTTTAAAAAATATAATTTTTAATTATGTGTGTGTTTGGGGGTGGGTAATGCTCATGTGAGTACAGGTGGCAGCCAGAGACATCAGATCCCTTGGGGTCAGAGTTGGAGGCAGTTGTCAGCTGCCTGATGCATGTGCTGGGAATTGAACTCCAGTCCTCTGCAAGAGTACTATGTGATCTTAGCCACCGAACCATCTTCAGCCAATGCACCAGGCTCTTTTTAAAGTGCATTCTGGGGATAGAATTGAGGTCTGCATGCTTGCTAACACAAATACTTTACCAACTGGACCATTTCTCCAAGTCTTACATTTACTTATCCCTTTAAAAATTGTGATAAATGACCAGACAGTGATGTTCAACTGAAATCCCAGCATTCCAGAATCAGAGGCAGGAGGATTGTGAATTGGAAGATAGCCTGGGTTATATATTGAGTCCCTATCTCAAATAAGTAAAAGTTGTAATAAAATACACATAGCGAAGATATTATGTTAATCACTTTTGGGTACAGTACTGGAGCGTTAAGTACATTCACGTAGTTGCAAATTATCACAGTTTATTTATATCCAAAACATTTTAACTGCATAACAAACTGGACTACAGACTGAGATTGCAAAACTGCTAAGAGAACAAATGTCTTTTTGTTGGTGGTGGTCTTGTTTTGTTTTTTGAGACAAGATTTCTCTGTGTAACAGCCCTGGCTGTCCTGAAACTTGATCTTTAGACCAGGCTGGCTGCCTGTCTCTGCCTCCTGAGTGCTGGGATTAAAGGTGTGTGTCACCATCCCAACTGAGGGAAAGGTCTTTTTGAGCATTGTCTGGGCAATGACGTCTTAACTATGATGTCAAGAACATGAGTAACAGGGCCAAGAATAGGTAAGTAGGACTTTTTCCATAGCCATGGAAACAATCATCAAAGTGCAGAGACACCCTGTGTAATAGGAGAACACGCCTGCTCATCACACTGCTAGAAGAGGTTAATATCTACAGTTTATAAGGAACTCAACTCAATAGCAAGAAAGAGATGATTAAAATGGACAAAGTACCCAAACAGATATTTCTCAAAAGAAGACATATTGCTGACCGACAGGTATAGGCAAAGGTGGTCAGCACCCCCAATCACTAGAGAAATGCAAATGAAAACCACAATGTGACATAGCGTCACACATGTTAGAACGGCTGTGGTGGTTTGTTTTAATTGTTAACTTGACACATCTAGAATTACTCAGCCAAGAAGTCACAATGAAGAATTGTCTAGATTAGGTTGGCCTGTGGGATTACTTTGATTACATTAGTTGATTTGGGAAGACCAGCCCACTGTGGATGACGTCATTCCCTGGGCATAGTAGATCCTGATGATAGAAGAGTGGAGGAAACAAAGTGAGAACTAGTATGCATGCATTTGTTCATTGTTTGCTCTTGGCTGTGATTTAATATGATTAGCTACTTCAGGTTCCTAATGCCTTGAGTTCCCAAAATGATGGACCGTAACCTGGAATTGTTGGGCAAAGCAACAACAACAAAAACCCTTTTTCATGGTGTTTTACCACAGTAACAGGAAATGAAACTAAGATAATGACTACTATGGAAAGAAGAAAGAAAACAAGCATTGGCAAAGAGTGGAAAAAAGGAAACCTTGTGTGTTGTTGGTAAAATACAAATTGATACAGCCACTACAGAAAGTAGATGTTCCTCAGAAAATCAGAACTGCCATTTGCTCCAGCAATCCCACCACTGACTGAATGTCCAAAGAAAGGGAAATCAGCACAGAGAGGAACTGTCTATATTCTCCTGTCCAATGCAGTACTATTCACAGTAGCCAAAACGAATGAGCTAAATGCCCATCCGTGACTGATTAGATAAAGAGAATGTTCACACAGTGGAAGATCATTCAGCTTTAAAGAAAGATAGCTTTGGTAAACTCGAGGATGGCATTCTAAGTGAGATAAATCAGTGATCTCACTGCATGGCCTCACGTATAAAACCAAGAGCAGAGAATAGAATGGCGATTATTAGGTGTCTAGCTGGGGGGCACAGGAGATGGGGGGCAAAGTTCACTGAAGTTGCAATAGACAGCAGAATGACTCTAGTTAGCAATATTGTAGACTTGTAATTTGTTGAGAAGTTATGTCTTAAGGGTTATCACACACACACACACACACACACACACACACACACACACACACACACGGGAGATTGGAGATGTGATTTACATGTTTGTTTATTTTGTTGAAACAGGGTCTCATGTAGCCCAGGCTTTTCTCAAATTTGCTATGCAGCTGAGGCTGCCCTTAAATTTCTCATTCCCCAGTCTCCTCTCCCAAGTTTGTGCCACCACTCCCGGCTCTTATGTGTTAGTAGTTTTCATTGTGGTGATTATGCAGATTATGTAGGTATATAATAAATCAAGTTAGACACCTTGAATTTGTATACTTTTTATCCCCCCTCATTTTTTCTCAGCCCCTGGAAATTGCTATTGTTTCTATCTCTAAGGAATTTGATTACTTTTAAATGATTTGAATATGTTAAATAATATAGTATTTTTTCTTCTGAGATTGGCTTGTTTGACAACAATATCTACAAGTTCATCCATATTGTGTTGGAGGTTGTTTCCTCTTTAATAATAGTGTATTATTACAGAATAATAGCTAAATACTATTCTGTTACATTTGTGTGCCACACCACGTTTATCTGATTATCCATACATGGACATATGGGTTGCTTGAGCCTGCTGACTTACCAACATCACCCTTATTAATGGTACGGTAAGCATGTGTGTACAAACATCTTTTCACGTCCCCACTTCCTCCTCTTCAGGTGTAGTACCAGAAATGCAGTTGATGTGTGATCAGGTGACTTGATTTTTAAAAATTTAGGAACTTCCATTTTCCACATTCCTACCCAAAGCACACATAGTTCCGGTTTCTCCACGTCTCTGCCAATCCTTGTCCTGTTCTGTGGCTTTGTACTGGCCATCGTTATGAGTGTGAAGTGGTTTTGTTTCTGTTGCCTTGATGACTAGTGATGAATGTCTTCCTGTGCTTATTGGCCATTTGTGTATCTTTCTAGAACTGTCTACTTGAGTCCTTGGCTTATTTTTTAACCTGATTTTGTTGTTGTTCAAAGCTCATCTCTTATTGTCTCTTCAAGGGACATGGCTAATGGGAATAGTATACTCTTGTGCTTAAAAAAAAAGTGCACGAGTGGTTTTGCCTACATATATGGACGTGCACCACATGCGTGCTGTGCCCACGGAGAGCTGGAGGAGAGCTTTGGATCCCCTGGAACTGGAGTTACAGATGGTTGTGAACCATGATTTGCATGCTGAGAATGGAACACAGGTCCTCTAGAGGAGCAGCTAGTGCTCTTAACCAATGAGCGATCTCTCCAGCCTCCTAGTTCTTAATATTTAAAAATGCACTGGTACCTTCAAACTGATACCTGATTTTGTTGGACTTGGACCTGGTAACAGTTTTAGATCACATGCTCTTTATATGGTGAGTTTATAAGAATATATTTAACAGTTCGA
This sequence comes from Cricetomys ansorgei, assembly GCA_026225945.1. Taxonomy (NCBI): domain Eukaryota; kingdom Metazoa; phylum Chordata; class Mammalia; order Rodentia; family Nesomyidae; genus Cricetomys; species Cricetomys ansorgei. The sequence continues at coordinate 3,516,880 of JAMJFZ010003206.1, forward strand.
CATTGAATGGTACTATGAAAGAAATTTCAGCTACTAAATAAGCTGCTATTTCTGCCTGCCTAAAAAGAAAAAGAGTCTAATGACATAATTGAAAATGACTTGGAGGGCTTGGGGGAGGGGTTCAGTTGGTGAAGTGCTTGCTGGAGAAGCGCAAGGATCTAAGTTTGATCCCCAGCACCCACACAAAGGACAAGGCATAGTGGCATACATCTGCAGCCCTAGCATTAGGGAAATAGAGGCAGGAGAATCCCTGGGGCTTGCAGGGGAGCCGTGGGTCCTGGCGAGGGACTGTCTCAAAGAAAAATCAGATAGAAGAGGGCTGGGAGTATAGTTCAGTGGTAGTGCACTTGCCTCCCATGTGAGGTTCTAGCACTGAAAAAGACTGCAGTTCACAAGGAATGACACTGAGGCGGGCCTCTGGCCCCCATGCACATGTGCACACACAAAAATACTCTACAAGGAATTCCGTGCTAATACTCCTTGGTTTTCTTTCCTTGGTCTTGGTATTGTTTTTAAAATAACTAGACTCAGATCCTTATGAATTTCCATTTAGATGTCTAGTAGAAAACTCAAATAGCTCATATCCAAACCTGTGATCTCCTGATCTTCCATTCCAGAACCTTCTTTATTTACATCTTTCCTGACAATGGCAGTTCTATTCATCACTTCAGCCCCAGATCTTAAATCATCCCTGATTCCTCTCTTGCATACCCCACATCCAGTTCGTTGGTGAACTCTGTCACTCACGCCTCTAGGTATGCCCATATCCGTTGTTTCTCATATTACTTACTGCCTGCACGGGCTAGGTATCATTACATTGCTCGGGTCTCTACAGTTCTCCTACCTTGACTTTCCAACTCTACTTTGTCCAGCCCTTCCTTCCCTCCTACCAATCCTGTTTTCAGCACAGCAGCCAGTGACCTGATCCAGTTAAATCCAGCTGGGATCACCCCTCTCTCTGCTCACCACTCGCCCCTCTTCCCCCACTGCACATGATCTTATGTTCCTCCCTCTGCTCCAGCCACACTTGCCTCGCTTTCCCTCCAGCATATGCAATGCTCCTCCCCCAGTGTGTCGTCACTTGATGTCCATTGGCTGGACCCACCTGCCTTGGGTGTTCGAAGGGGTTCACTCCCTCAGCTCCTTCGACATGTTGTCTTGGCTCAGATAACATTCTGAGAAAGGTCTATTCTGTTGGTCTTATTTAAAACTAATCACATGCTTAGTTTTACTGTCCTCCTGATCAATCATTTTTCAGCAGTATTTCTCTCATCCTAATATTCTGTCACTAGTCTTTTTAAATTTTAAATGTCATTGTTGTGTGTGTGCATGAAGAAGGCAGAGGGGAACATGCACATACTGAGGCATGTATGTAGAAATCAGGTGACAGCGTTGTGGAGTCGCTTCTCTCCTTCCGCCTTTCTGTGGTGTGGTGGTTTGAATGAGAATGGCCTCCATAGGCTGTATGTTCGAAGACTTGGTCCCCAGTTGGTGGAACTGTTGGGGAAGGATTAGGAGGTGTGGCCTTGTTGTAGGAGGTGTGTCACTGGGGGGCGGAGTTGGGGATTCAAAAGACTCTCTGCCTCCTACTTGCAGTCTGAGGTGTGAGCTCTCCGCTGTCCTACTGCCATAACTTTGCTTCACCATCATGGACTCTAGCCCTCTGAAACTGAAACCCAGTTAAATGCTCTCTTTTATTAGTCACCTTGGTCATGGTGTTTTATCACAGCGATAGAAACCAAACTAAGACATTTTTAGGTTCTGGAAATCCAACAGGATTCAGCAGCCTTGGCGGCAAGCCCCTTTACCTGCAGAGCCATCAGCAGCCCACTCTTGCTGGCCTTCTTCTGTTCCTATGGGATATAAACTCCACAATAAAAAATATTCTTACCATTGCTTCCGTGTTTTCAGCACCTAAAGCAATGCCTTGCATATAGATGAAACTATAAAGGATTTTTTTTAAAAAAATGGTCTTATTATGTTCTACATACTGGCCTTGAACTTGCTACACAGTCCAAGCTGGTGTCAAACTCACAACTATCCTGTCTCAGTCTCCTGAGTGCTGGGATTGATTATAGAGATATATCCACCCCAGCATATTTTAAAGAAATTGCCAGAAAGGTTTTTAAAAAACACTTTCCTGAGGATTAAATGGCATACAGTAAACTCTTATAGATATTTGAGATATAGCGATGAGTTTTTAGCTAGGTGTGTGCTTTTAAAACCTCTACCACAACCAGGAAAATCAATGTATCACCGCCATGTCTTCTTGTATCTGACATGATAGTAGACACCTGTAATTCCAGCCTTGGAAACCTGGGGCAGGAGATTTGCTGTTAGTTTGAGGCCAGGCAGGCCTATATAGCAAGACACTATCTCAAGAAACAAACTGAGTAAGGTAGCCATGTCTGTAGTCCCAGCTCACGAGAGGCATGAGGACCAGCATTTAAGGCCACTTTCAGCTACACAATGAGTTCAACACCAGCCTGAGCTACACTGGGACCCTGTTCCCCGAAAATGAAGAATGGTGTCCTCAAATCCCTTTGTCACCGCTTCTCCTTGCCTTCCTGTCATATGTCATGCCCAGACACTGACCTGCTTCCATAATATAGCTTGCATTTTTCCAGAAATCCATGTAAATAGAACCAATAGTTTATAGTAGTTTTCATCTAGCTCCGTTCATTCAGTGTAATTATTTCAGATTTCCCATGTTATCTGTGTCAATAGTTCTTTCTTGTACTGTGCGGTAGTTTAGCTGTAGTTTGTTCCCTGGACGTTACCATGTTGATTCTCATTATGGCAAGGTTAAGAGACAATGAAACCTTTAACAAAGAGTCTAGTATCAGATGATTGAATCATTCCGGGGTACTCTGTTTTTTTTTTTTAATGAAGTACCAGTAGTACATATTTTGTTATAGCAGCAGAAATCAAAATTATTTATTTGAGTTGTTTCCAATTTGGGGCTATAAACAAAATCGCTATGAATGTTTGTATACAATCTATATCATTGCCAGATATAAGCAGGAATCAGTTCTTTCTCTCCACCACATGAGTCTTGGAGATTGAACTTAAGTTTGCAGGCTTGGTAGTGAGCAGCTTTACAAACTTTGCCTCCTTACCGGCCTGTCAACTTCTATTAATACTATTGTGCACGTGCACATACACACAGTAATAATAACAAATATATTTTAAAAGTATTTTGGGATTTGACTGTAGTCATGTTGAAATCTTTACATCAACCTAGAGAAACCTGGTATCTTAATTATATTTATTTTCACAGTGAATGCATATATTGTTCATTCACACCATGGTGTCTGCAGGGAATTGAAAAATGCCCAAATCCAAAATCCAGTCTCACATAGAATGTCTTAGTGTTTGCACATAGCCCCTCACACCCTCTCATATTCTTGAAATCATCTCTGCATTACTTGTAACACCAAACAGTGTTGGGAGAGTGTAGGCAGGATAAATGGTTGTTATGCTGTGTTGTTTGTGGGCTAATGGCACAGGGGAAGAACCCTGTGCATGCCAAGTACAGGCACAGTGTTTTTACTGCAATCATCTAGTGTAGTTAGTTAAGGTAGTTTGTCTAGTTGAAACTGCAGTTGTAGAACCAAAGATACTGAAGGCTGAACATGCATTTCTTTATTTACTTAGAAATTTACTGAAAGTTTGATTAGCAAGGCTTTGTAATTTGTACATCTTACATAACTATCAGATTTATCTCAAAATATTACATCTTAAGCAATTAAAGGTAGTATTTTAAAATTCTAATTTCCAATTGAGTATCTAGAACTGCCGTTGATTTTCACATATTGATCTCATACTCTGAAGTCTTAGAAAGTTCACTTATTGGTTCTAGTGAGTTCATTTTTGGTTCTAGCTTTCTATATATACAGTTATGCCTTCTGTAAAATTCCACTTCTTCCTACACGGATGCCTTTGATTTCTTCTTCCTGCCGTATCACGTTGGCCAGAATCACAGGTAATCACAAGTGAAAGTGGGTGTCTGTGTCAATAGAAAGCATTTGGCATGATAGTGCCTGAAGTTTTTCCATTAATACCCTTATCAGGTTGGGGGACTAGTTCCTTTCTGTGACTAATGTGTTGAAAAAGCATCTTCTGAAGCTACTGATTTGATTATGTGGGTTTCTTTTTTAATACTTTGTTCTCTTTTAGTGAGTTGCATTGATTTTCCAATGTTGAAATGATCTTGTTCTTTGGAACAGACTGCACCTGATGTATTTTTATTTGATAAAGTTTTGTCAAGGGTTTTGTGTCTGTTTTCATGAGCAACATTGTTTTGTAGTTTTCTTGTAATTTCTTTGTTTTAATATCATAGCAGTGTCAGCTGCTTAGAATGTATTTTCCACTCTTCTATGAAGTCATCTATCCCTGGTGCTTTCTTCATAGTAAAAAAATGGGTTTTTTTCTTGAGTAGTTTGTATCTTTCAAGGAAATTTTAAAAATCTACTCCCCAAACTAATATTTATCAGCATAATATGTTTTAGTCTTCTTTTTATATTTACATTTTCTGAGTTATTCAATTAATTTATATATTTATTTGGTTTTTCGAGAGAGGGCTTCCCTGTTGTAACCCTGGCTGTCCTGGAACTCACTCTGTAGACCAGCTGGCCTTGAACTCACAGAGATCCGTCTGCATCTGCCTCCCAAGGGTGCCACCACTGCCCGGCAAGTTCTTTTATTTTTTAGTTTAGTTTAATTTTTGACATCAGGCCTCACTATGTAGCCTGAGATGAGCCCACACTCGCCATCTTCCCACCTCTGCCCCCGAGTGCTGAGACTATGGCGATTTGCTGCTGTACTAAGCTCTTATTCTCTTTTCACATCTGTCCTTTCCTGGTTTCTCCTGACTTATTCCTGATACTGGTATTTTATGCCTTTTTGTTTCGTCCTCATCAGCCTAGCTGGAGTTCAGTAAGTTTTGTTGGGTTTTCTCCTGTCACCATCGTTCCTTTCTCCTGCTCTAGGTTCCGTTGGCACCTCGTTATCTAACTTCTTAAGGTGGCGGCTGAAGCCGCTGACTTGAAACTTTTTTTCCTAATACAGTCTTCTTCAATACTGCTTCCATGACCCCCGTAGATCACATTATGTTGTTGCTATGCACCGTATGGTTGTATTCAGAAGTGAGCATTTGGGGAAGAGATTAAACATGAACACTTCATCTCATGGGAGGGTTTGATGCTCTTATAAAAGAAGCTAAATGTAGTGCCCTCATACTTTTTTGTCTTTTATTCTCCGATCCCCATGAATACACAGATGTATTTCATTTGGAGCCTACAAAACAAAGTGCCATCTTGGAAACCGAAAAGCCAGGTGGGCCACCCAGTTCCAATTTAGCCCCTAAAGCTAAAAAAGGTAAGCTTCTGTTGTTTATAAACTTCTTAGCCTACTGGTGTATCTTTTATAACACTAGGAAATGGCAGAGAGCATTGTGAGTTCATGTTCATTCATTTCAACGTCTTTTCTTATTTCCTTTTCTTTTAAAAAACATTTTTAAAAAATATGTTGCATTTTAACTCATCTATTATATGTGTGTGTTGCGTATGAGCATGCACGCCCCACAGCGCGCGTGCGGTGGTCAGCGGATAACCCATGGGAGTTGGTTCTCTCCTCCAATTAAATGGCCGTGGGGTTGTCAGACCTGGCTAACGTAGTCAGGTGGTCCACACAAATTCTCATTCAGGCCTCAGACACCGAAATATTAGTTCTCCAGAACTTGTGCCCGCTTTGGGGATATGCAAGGTCGTCACACTGGGGCACTGCCCCAGAGGAAGAGCCCAGGCTACACCATGCTTCCTACACACATGTAATAGAGTAGAAATAAAAACCTGCTGGTTGAAACTCAAGAAATTAGAAAAACAGTAATAAAGCAAACTTAAAGTTAATAGAAGACAAGAATTCATAAAGATCAGAGCAGAGTTGAGATGAAAATATGTAAATAATCAGCGAGCCGAAGCTGCTTGAAAAAGATAAAAGACCCTAATCTTAAATTCAGCAATGAAAACTGAGACATCATAACTCAGCGTCACAGAAGAGAAAGCAATCACTGGGCGCAGTAATGAACAATTATATGCAACAAATTGGAAAACCTAGAAGAAACAGTAAGACTTCTGGACATAGGCAACTTACCAAAATTGAACCATGAGGACATGGAGAACCTAAACCAGTAGTGAGTAATGAAATTGAATTGGAAATGTAAATCTCTTGTATTAATTCCCTAGTTACTGTAACCAAATACCCGACAAAACAAAAACCTTTAATGGAGGAGGGGTTTATTTCAGCTCATGGTTCAAGGGGATACAGTCCATGTTGGCAGAAAAGATGTGGTGGCTGGAGTTGGAGGTAGCTGGTCATTCTGCATTCCCAGTCAGGAAGCAGATAGTGTTGAATCCTAGTGCTCAGTTAGCTTCCTCCTGAATTTGCAGCCTGAGACCCCAGCCCATGACATGGTGCCACCCACATTTAGGATAGGAATTCTACTTCATGAACCTAATCTAGAAAATCCCTGACAAATACACCCAGAAGAATGTAACAGTTAGCTACTGTGTCACCACCAAAGAAGACAAGGAGGCATTTTTCATAGGTACGAACCCTGCCAGACATCAGCAGAGGGAGCCACTTGTCCCATACTGGACAGTGGAACCCTGATCATCTGATCTCAGGAGGTTTTATTGATACCTAAGCTCCTCAGGTCTTCTATTGGTAGCACACAAAGACCATGAGCAATCAAACATTTTTTACATAAAGCCAACACCTACAGACAATACAAATGCCAAGGCCTAGGTAGCCCCCTTTCCAACAGTGCACAAAACAGCCATTTTTAACATAACCAAAATTAAACTTCTGCAACAGAGGTGTGTTTCCAAGGCGATTCTAAATCCAGTCAAATCAACAGTAAAGATTAACCACCATCTCCAAACAAATAAAAGTCTGGGGCTGAATGGCTTTACTCATGAATTTCACCAAACTTCTGAAGAACTAATACAATTTCTTCACTAACTATTACAAAGAATTGAAAGGGAGCCCTTCCAAACTCATTCCAAGAGGCCAGCATTACTCTGAATCCAAAGTTAGACAAGTCTACAACAACAAAAAATCAGCATGCCAATAGCCCTGAATAACATAAGTTCATACTGGGGTGATCAACTGCTCTGTGGTAGGATGGAGGCCCGCTCCACAGAAGGGAGTAAACGTCTGGAACTGTAAACTTGGTCAAATGCCTATGGCTGAGGAATTCATGGGCCCAAAGGAAGAACATACTGCCATTGTTTCCCTAGATGGATATATTGTCAAACATTCTTCTAAATATTTATGTTTATAGCCGTAGACTAGTGTCACCTTCAGCCTGGGTAGAGGGTAACACTTGGCGCAGAGACACAAAACTAATCAGAGCGCTGAAAATAAGTGACTGTTAAGTGATTAGCCCTAGATGGGACATTTATCTCAACCCCTTAAGACTCAGCAACATCAGTGAAGAAGGGCGGGAAGAACGTACGAGCCAGAGGATGGGAGGATTCTGCTAGATCATGTCTTTTGGACCTGACATCACCACAGCGCTCGAGAACTCGCAGTAGCTGTGGTTACCTTGCACAAGACCTACACAAGGTCAAGCCCATCAGTCAACATCCCAGCAGGCATAAAGGAGGGGCTTAGGTGGCTTCACCCATAGCTAATTGATGACTGCTGGAGAAAGGGAAGGTGCTCATGTTCTAGGGAGTGGCCCACACCTTTGCACATGCAGGCAAGACTAACGGGACTCACTCAATGGATTATTTATTAAAGTAGAAGAGGACATTAAGTTGAGGGGAAGAAGTATTGAGAAGGGTCTCAGGAGAGTTGTACGGGGAATTTGGGTTGGGTATGATTAAGATACTTTGTACACATGAATGAAATTGTCAAAGAATAAATAAAAATATATTCAGAAAGAGAATTAGATCTGAGGTACTAGATATGGCAGTTACTATGACCTGATCATTACATACGACATACATGTGTTGATGCCACTGTATACGACATACATGTGTTGATACCACTGTATACCCCATATATATTATTTTGATACATCAAAAAACTGAACTTGTTTGTTCCAAATATTAGTGGATTTTCCAGGAGTTCTTAGTGGAGGCTGGGGTTGGAGCTCAGATTTTTTTACATGTTAAGCCCGCATTCTATTCCTGAACTATACCCATAGCTCCAACTTCACCATAGCTCCAACTTCACCAAAACCACTGCTATTGATTTCTAATTTAATTTTCTATTTCCAGAGAACATACTTGGGATGATTTTAGTACGTTTATATTTACGGTGGCTACTTTTATGCCAAGAATATAGCCTATCTTGATAGATTATTTCCATGTGCATCTGAAAATAATGCATATGTAATTTCATAGAGTATACTATAAACATCAGTTAAGTCAATAATAAAATGACGTTCATTATTTTGGGTAATAGTATTATTCTGAAATCTACTTGGTATTAGTCAAAACCCTGACTTTTCATTAGTGTCAGTATGATCTATCTTTTAAAAGCATTTATCTTTATTTGTGTTTTAAGTATCTAAAATGAGTGTCCTACAGGAAGCATAAAGGTGGGGCTAAGCCTCCCGCCTTAAGTTACTACATTCTTCTTTATTTGGATCCTTTAGTTCCTCATTAAATTGTAACCTCTTAAATAACTTTAAGCAGTTTTTTCTTTATACTCTACCCATTTTTTAAAGTTGATTTTCTACATGAAGGTAGATCTGAATTCCCTAGCTCCCCACTACCAGTTTTTCCATCAATAAAGTAGTAGAATATATTTGGCCTCTAGTATATGACATTTTTCTGGGTATTGGGAACATGATGACAAGCAAGTCAAAATTCCTCCAAGAAACTCCCATTCTAGTAAAGGAAAGTGTTCATTTTTGAGGGATAGGTTGAAACACGAGCTCGCCCGGGCTGGCTTCAAACTTGGAATCCTCCTGCCTTAGCCTTAGCCTTAGTGCTGGAATTTAAGAGTGTGGTATCAGCTGGCCTGTTGAAGCCAATGTCAATTCCTGCCTTCTGAGCACTGCCTTGGATCACACAATCACTTTTATGTGTCTGGATGAACTGGAGGGTTGTTTGTAAAGTTTGGACAAAACTGTGCAGGGATTGAAAACTTAGAATGAATTGGTGGTGGGCTGGAAGTAGTTCCAACATGTATGCGGTGACTGTGATCTTGCCATATAGCAAGCAAAAGTCTAGGGGTGACAGTTGAGAAATCAGTGCTTCTCTTTTCTCTCCCCCGCAGGACCTAAGTAAATAACAAGAAATTCATAGAAAAACTCTGGCCACCTTCCAACCATCCTGGATAAAAAGGAAACAAAACTGAGATGTTCAAACTCTCTCCATTTCACAGCAGCCCTCAGAGAGGAGACTCTCCAGCCATCAGATTTCCTCTGAAGAGAGCACCATTCCATTAGGACTTGCCAAGGATATCAAACCATTAGTATCTCCCCAGGGAGACATTAGTGTCATGCCACCAGTAACTCCAAGGGAATACCATACTTCAAGGGACCCCCGAAGAGGACATCGCTCTACCAGGGCTTCCAAAAAGAACTTTGAACAACCCAAAGTACTTTAAAAGGGATGTGAAATCACTAATGCTCCCCGAAAGACCGTGTCCACCAAGGGAAATATCAAGCAGCCAGTGTCCTCTATAGGGAACATCAAACCTCCAGGTTCCCTTTGTGGGTATCCCTAGGCGACCTCTCACTGAACCTCACCGTGCCCCTGTACAGCTGAATCCTCCTCCCAGGCATCCATCTACATGGTCCATTCCTCCTCTATCATGTCTTCCTTCTCCCACTTCAGAACGTTTATTTGCCCTTATCTTCTCTTCCTTTCTGTGCTTCAGTGTGATGAGGGTCGGGTGTGCTCAAGAAGGCTCACACAAGGGCCACTGAGGCTTCCAGGAGGGGCACTCTGGCCCAGCCCCTCTAAGGAGTGCACTTCAGGAGACAGGCCAGGCCAACAGCGGTGCATGCTCATGGACCTGGAGCTGGCTGCTCTCTGGGAGCTGCAGGGTTGTCTCACCTTACACTTCTGTCGTCCTTCTGCTGACGGAGTGACTGGTCACATCAGCATGTAATAACAACCTCTCAGGAAGCCAAAGTGTTGTTTGGCCCCCTCTGTGGTCACCCAGGCCGATGAAGACCATGGAACGGGTGCAGTAGTGACATTTTCCTAAGACAGGGAAGGAGAGATGACATGGACACGAGCCGGGGCAAAGCTCTGATCCCACTCTCGTTTTCTGACCTGTGTGCAGTGGCTTCCTAAAGCCCGAGGGTTACAATGCATGGTCCCATGTTTACTCAATAAATAGCCTTTGGCCTTATCAGGAAAATCAGGCTTGGAACAAGCATCTGAAGTCCCTTTTGCCGGGGAGCCCGATGCTAGCAAGAGTTGAGTTCTATGATATGACCTTCACCCATTCTCACACACCTTCCCCTGGACCTTCCCCTTCCCCTCAGCATGGCGACGTAGGGCAAACTATAACACCAGCTTCCCCCTGGGCCAGCTTCATCCTGGTTGACTGTGAAGCCACGTGAATGGTGTGAATGTTATAGAGCAGGCTGTCTCCCTCCGGCCGGACAGCAGCAGCAGCAGCACGCCATATAATGAGGCTGCCTGGTTTGGTGACTCTACAGCAGCTGCCCTCTCCTGCAGCGCTGCGACTGAGAACAGCACCCTTGGGGTAGGCTGGGCACACAGACATGGCTGGCCTGCATGCTTAATCTGATGCAGTCCCAAACGTAACCATCCGTAGCCGCTCACTCCAGCCACTGTCCCAGCTGAAGCTCCTGCCCCTGACCTACCCAGTCACTCCCAGACCTCACTGACCCGTTCTGGTCACAAAGCACCATTTCACAGGCAACTCACCCAAGGAAGTGATGTGTCTTGATAAACCAAAGGGAAGCTTCTGGCACTGTGTGAGGGCCATTCTGCCTCTACTGGCCCTAGTTAAGAGCCAGGAAGTGAACCCTCCCCTAGATCCTGCTCCACCCACACACACACTTTAATACACGGACTTGGGCCTTCCCCTCTCTGGCTAATGTCCATCATTTTCCCCAACCCCGTCCTAGTCTCAACTGGTTTTTTCAAGGACAACTTGGCTTAAGCATGCCACCCCCTAAATGTAGAGGGGCTTGGTCAGGCAGGTGGAAGAAGCGGCTCCGTAGTCACTCCCCTACAGGTCTGTATCTGGATCTCACATCGTCTCCCCCAGCAAGGACCACCACGAGACCAGGGGGTAAGACACATGCTTTATGCCTTAAGGTGGTCAGGGAGATTTCAGCAGGGACCCAGCAGGAAACTGTCACATACAAAAGTGATCCAGGTACAACCAGGAGCCTTTGTCCAGACTTAGGAGGTAGTCTAGGGGGGCTTCCCGGAGCAGGTGACACGGAGGGAATTCTCCAAGGAGACCTCAGTGGTAGTGTTTGCCAGTGCTGAGGACCCTGGAACCAATCCATGAGTTTCAGCATCAGATCAATGCACATATGGTTTGTTGCTCCTGGTGTGGCGAGAGCTAGGTTGTCCTCTTAATTCCTCTGTCCCATCAGTACATAGAAAGTCAAAAGAGACTGCTTGATGGATCCGGTCTAAATCGGGAGAGGTGTCCAAGGAGCACAGGCTCTTACACCAGGAAGGCCACAACAAAGTAGGGTGACAGCTTCGTCAGCGCCATGGATGGGTGTGTAGTTCTGACCTCACGGCAGACAGGTTGGAGGCCCAGCAGATGTGGTCAGCTCAGCCTCCCGCCTAGATGGCCAGGGCCTGAGCCAGCATCTCCTCTACTGTTCACCTGCTGCTCCTGGAGTTCCTCTGTTTGCTCATGGCTGTGAGCATCTGGCTGATGTAGGAAGTCAGAAGGTCATCCATTTTATAGCCCTGGAACCAGGGGTGAGAAAGTAAGCGGAGCCCATAGAGGAACACGCCAGCCCTCGCACACAGACATGGCTCCCAGAACACTCTACAGTGGTCACAGTCCAGAAACAAAGCAAGTCCTGTCCCCATCTACACACTTGTCTGGGTTCATCTTGCCATCTTGATCCCCAGGTTTGTGGTCCTGGATGCCTCTCTCCAGGAGCAACTGCAAACACTGCCAGTTAAGCAGCACCTTGGAAGTTTGGGCTTGTCTAGGGCTTGTCAAGGAGGCCTCATTGCTAATGCTTCTTCTGTTAAACTCAATAGCCAGGTCTAAAACAGCAGCTGAATGAGGGAATCTGTTCCTCGACCCCTGACTGAGCACTTTTCCGACCTAAACTAGGCTTCAAACAGACCCAACCTGGAGAGGCAGGGACCCACGCCAGGCGCCAGGAGGTGCTCTCACCAGTGACGTCTCACAGAGCAGTTTGCTCCCACGGACCAAGTTCCCAATGGTGATGTGGAAGTAGGTGTTGCCACTACTCCAGTTGGAGATCTTGGTGAAGGGGTGAGTGGTCAGGATCTCCTGGTGGAGCAGGGAGGCACACAGTTGCAGAGTATGACCCTTTGGCTTCAGTAACCCCAGCTCCAGCCTGCAGATACCCACTTACAGGTCCGGGCCCTCATACGAGAAAAGGAACGAGAGGGAGAGGCCAGCTCTGTGTGGAGCTGCATGGAGAGGGTCCCTTCCGCTCCGTGCCTTGCCTCAGACACCCAAGGAAGCCCTGGAGACTGTTGGATACTTAGGGCCAAATATAGAAACTTCAGTGGCCTGAGAGCACTGACAGCTGTTGGCCTGAATGAGGTAGCTCAGGCCAGTTTAAGGAGAAAATGAGACAGAGAAGAGCCTTGATGGACACAGCATAGTCGGATTGTGTAGAGCAGAAGCCCAAAAATGTCTGAGAAAGAATGATGAAGATGAGGGGCCCACTAGGCCAGGCAGCAAGGGAAAGACGACTGTTACTAGTGATTTTCACCAACTATCTGGGAGCACGGCTTCGGGGACACACTGGGACCAGCCTCTCTGGTGCATAAGCATAGCTGCCCCTGCACAGACTGCCACCATTCAGCATCCTGACCAAATGGGCAGAGAACATCTGGGAAGGAACAGCACTCTGTGGCACCCAGTGACATTGAAAAGCTGAGCACTAAAAAGCAAATACTTCGAGGAACTTGGGGGCAACGATTTGGCGGTGAGTCGAAGGCTGCGATTTTGGTGGAGCAAATGAGTTAGTCAATGGCGTGAGCACAGGCAGCCTTTTAAGTTGGGGCTCTGCAGTGGGGACAGTGGCTATAAGGGCTCGTGGCGGGGACGTTGGTTGGTCCCTGTCCCAAACTGCCCGCTCCTGCCTTACGCACCTTGGTTCTGGGATCGATGAGGCTGACCCCGTACTTGTTGATGGCAATTAAGAGAATCTCAGGGAAGTTTGGTTCTGTAGTTTGCTAGCAAAGAAAACAGAGACATCACCAGATGGGGGTCCAGAGCAAGACAGGCATTTGGGGACGGGCATGAAGCCAGCCTAGCCAGGACAAAATCAACCTGACCTGCTGCCTACATGGAGACAGAGGGTACAAAGGCCCTGCCAGCCCTGTCATGGCCTCCTGGTCGTCCCCCGTTCCCCGCACCCCATCCATGGCCTCACGTGTCCCCAGCCTAGGGCCTATTCTTCCCCTCTTGCTTCCCTGGGAGGTTTGGCTGTGTCCTTTCTCTCGATCCAAATGTTTCCCAGTGACCTGAGCAGCCGTATGGTGCTCTTGTCCCGGTCCCTGACCTTCAGAGGCTGTCTCCTGAGGAGACCCTGCCCCTCACCTCACTCAGCCACATTCCACCCTCTTCCATCCCCTGCCCAGACCTGAGGCCTCGGGCCTGTGGGCCTATGTCCATACAGAGCCCTGGACAGAGGACTTCCTGGAAAGCCCAGCATCGCCTGCTCCTGGAAGCCACCCTAAGCGACCTCCTCACCCTGGGCATAGTCTCCTGGCTCTGCTACCTCACGAGAGCCCGCTATTACAGTACAAGCCACCCTCCATTAGTCCGGCCTTTTTATGTGACTGTCTCCCTTGGCAGGCCAAGCTTCTGGTCCTTCACGGTGGGCCAAAGTTAAGGATGCTTCCCTCCTTTCTGTGCCAGCAGGTGTTCATGGACAATCACTGTCACCTTCATTCCAGTCTCTGTGCCATCTCACCCCCAACCCTTTACCCCTGCCTGCCCTCCAAAGAGCTCCTGAAGACATACCTTCACCTCGAAGAAGGCTGAGCCAAAGGTGGGCCACTTGAAGATGAGCTTTAGGAAGGCCAGCTTGGCCTCCTCCTTGGACTTCCCTGCATGCTTGTTGAAGTAGGCGACGATGGACTGTGGGAGAAGTGAGTTGCGGGGACCACTTGCAGCTCGTCTTGTGCCCGTCTACACTGTCAGAGCCCAGCATGGGGCAGACAGTATTCCCAACTACCACGGTCCCCACTTATCCCAACTAATTGGCTTCTGATGCACCCCAACACATGCAGACAAAACAGAAGATCTCAAGTAAACTTTGGTCACCTCCACATCTAGGATAGGACAGATTAATACCGTAGGCCCGAGTCCTTTGCATGGGGGACTACTGGGTGAAGTGGACAGATGGAATAGAGGGTGCACTCATCACACGGGAGAGGCCCTCCCTGTAGCTGACGGCCGGTACTTGCTGCCTTGACCCCCGGGATTCCCAAGGTCCCATTCCGGGAGGCCCCATTCCGACCGCCCCCCTGTATTTACCCTCTTCCAGTCATCCGGTGAGACCTGCCGGATGAGGTCGTGGGGCACCAACTCCCTTAGCAACTTGGGGATGCTAGGGAAGTAGGACTTGTCCTCCTCAAACTTGACCCTGTAGATGAGCGCGCCCAGCTGCAGCACCTCCTCCCGAGTGCACTTGTGGTAGCCACGGAGATACTTGGGCAACTCCTGCCAGAAACGGAGCAGGTGTCAGGCATGGGCGGACCTGAAGATGGGCTCCTGTCGCCATCGCCCCCCCCCATTTCCGCCCACCACTTCCTCTGCTTCAGCAGGCCCCGCTTCCTCACAAGAGATGCACAAGGCAGGAAAGGCGCTGTGCAGTCTCAGCACTTGGTGGTTTGCAAGCAGAATTGGAATATGCTCTTCCTACAGCCGGTGAGCTGAGCTGACTCATTTACCCAGATGGGTAGTCAGGTGAACCTGAGCCGGCTCCATAGCCCTCCTCTCCTGGACCCATCCTCCCTAGCCTCTTCCTGTCGCCTCTCCTTAGGGGTGTCAGGAGCAGCACCATCCCTCTCACTGCCTTGAACTTCCAGACCCAGAGCAGAGCATCTGCAGAGGGAGGAACGGCCGTGGCAGCAGTGACCCTCTGCACAGCCACAGCCTCCCGGAGTCTTGAACCATCATATCCACACCTGAAAGGGCAAAGATGCTGAGGCTGGCCAGGGGCACTGCTAATCAGAGCCTGTCCCCCCACCACTGTCCCTCCGCCCTTCCACGTACCCACCGCCCACTCACTCACGGGTCTGTCTACTCACAAAGCTTCCTTTCCACCCATTTCTCTATGTGTCGCTCCATCCACATCTATTCACCCATCTACCCACAATCCATCTGACATTCATCCTCCCGCATAGCCATTCAGCCTGCCACCAGTTCACCTGTTCATCAATCCAACCGATGATCACTGAGCACCGACTATGACCCAGGCCTCCTAAGCAATAACACAAGCTCTTGTGGAACAGTCTTTAGTGAAAAGCCAGACATCAGTAACCACACCAACTGTGAGGAAACCATTCACAGTGCCGTGTGTGTGTGTGTGTGTGTGTGTGTTACAAGGTCTAGGCTTGGGGACAGGGAAGACTTCCTTTAAGATGAAACATCCGAATGCTCAGTAGGTGAGACGCGAAGGAGGAGTGTCCCACACAGAGCAACAGTGCAAAGGCCGGGTAGCACATGAGAATCTGGAAAGCTGTAGCTGGCGTGGCCTGAGCCAGGGGTGACAACCACAGGAAAGGGCGTCAGAAGGAACGGGCAGCACCAGGATCTGGAGTTAGACCTTGAGAGCAACAGGAAGTCCCTGAGAAGCTCTAGACGGCAGGAAAGCTACCCCATACAAAGCAGAGTGAAGGAGAGCCAAGCCAATGGGGGAGACCAAGGAGAATGTCCAAGCCGTGTGTGAGAGCGTGGCGGAGTATCCCGTCTCTGAGAGTGATGGGGAGATGAGATGCAGTTTGGATATTTTAGTGAAAACATCAAGCCAGTAAGGCCGTGGAAGAGGTCAAGGCTGACTCTCAGATTTGTGCGTTGGGGGAACTGGTGGGTGGAAAGGGACATGGGGGAGGTACCCCAGGTCTGAATGAGGGCAGTCTTTCTCCCAGGTCAGCCTGCTCTGCACCGCAGCAGCCACCATCCCCTTCTTCATCCCTTGCCCCCCCCCAGGCATCTTTGTTTCTTACTCAAGACTAGGCAGGCTGCAGCCCAGCACTGACATCAGTCACAAAAACTGGGAGCATGGTTCCACCAGCTGTGTGACCTGTACTACATCACTTGGACTCTGTGTCTGTATGTCCAAAGCAGGATCATGCTGATTTCAAGGGGTTACATAGAAGGACAGAAGGAATCAAAGGCAGACATGACAGGCTCTGCCTGTGAGCTTCCCTCTAGGTTTCCTGTCTGACAGTGCCCACATAACCAAGGAAGGCTTGAGTGGTCTCAGCCACACCGGCAGACACCTCACCAGAAGGGTGATGGAGCATGGAGCATGGAGCAGCCTGAGCTAGCAGGGATATCAGAAGAAGAATGATCGGCCAAGCCTTCAGGACTGGAAGATAACGAGATGGGTTCTGGAAGCTCTGCCGTCTCCTCGGGAGGCCTTTTGAAACCGCAGCTGCAAGCCCTGTCTGTCAAAGGCAGCACTCTCTGGCTTAACAGTGAACCCACAGCATGGCTGGTGGCCCATGAAGCCCCAGCTCACCTGGTAATAGTGGAAGATGGAGTCTGCCATGGGATCCTTGCCCGGCACCGTGGTGGTCCACAGCTTCTTCATGAAGAACACCTGGTAGGTGAGCGAGGGCACGATTCCTGTGCACAGGGCAGCTGGTCACAGGGAGTCTCGGCACAGGAGGTCCCCCAACCCAGCCAGCCTGGCCCCAAGCCAGCACCGTCCCCTCTCCATGCCGCTAGCATCCCAGAGCCCAGCCCCTTACCATCCTTGATGGGTCGTGCTTTCTTTATCCAGTCTGTCAGGTGCCGGACAAAGTCAAAGAAGAAGTCATTCTCGGGGACACTGATGACCTGGGGGTGTATATCACAGCCCATTTGCTTCAGTTCTGATCTTCCCACTGACCTTCCCGTCAGCTGCTTCTAGAGAAGGACTCCAGTCCCAGTCGGAGGGGCTCCGTGTGCCAGTTCCACCCACGCCACCTGTGCCAAGTTGGCACCTCCGGAGCACAGGCTTCCTGCCTGGAATGGCATCGTCCCACCCAGTGCCTGGCACACCACAAGCTTCACAGGCCCAAGGCAGCATGGCCAAGAACAAGACCCAGTCTCTGCCTTGGCTATCTACTGGCATGTATGTCCAGCTCCTCTCACAGGCTCGACAGAGACCCTCCAACACAGGACCTCGTAGACATTGTCTTTGGCCCCCATGTCCTCCTGTTGGTGACAGTCATGAAGTGAGATAGAACGTACAGAGAGCTGTCAGTGATCAGTAGAAGGGAACATCAGCCCTCTGGGCAGGCATTACAGCTGACTTGTGAGACCCTCAGGGTTAGCACACCTGAGTCCCGGCTGTGTGGTCATGGATAAGTTAGCTAGCCTCTCTGATGAAGCAGTGATAAGCATTCTACCCTCCCAAGGTTTACTTAAGGTGAATTTGCTGAGGGGACAAAGTCAATGAGCCCCATGTGTCCAGAAGTTTTGCAGCATGTTCAGTGCCTCAGGGTACAGAGCTTTAGGGGTGGCAGTGCCATGTAAGGGGAGCCTGCAGGGGTGCAAGAGGGAGGTGGGCAGTCAGGGGCTCCGTGCAGGGTCCTCTCCTCCTCTCTCTGGGGCCCCAGCAGGTCTCCAAACAACGGGCAGACCCACCTTGTCTGCGATTTTGACAAAAAGGCTGAATCCCTCGGAGGACTTGAGGAGCAGCCTGCTGGAGATGTTCTGGCAGAAGTCCTTGGCCTTGGTGCTGGATTCCACCTCGAAAGCCTAAGGGCGGCGCTCACTTGACTTCTGCAGGGCCTTTCTCCCCTCTGCTGCCCCTCCTACCCGACTTCCTCCCTTTCAAGACCCCTGCCTGATCAGGTCCTGCTGATGGAGCCCGAGCCTCATGCAGCATCTGAAGAAAGCAAACTCCTGCCTGGCTCTTCTCAGATCTCTGTCCCCAACCCCCCAAGCAGGACGTGGGACTAGAGGTGGGGGCTCACAAGTGGTATGGGGGGAGGGCTTAAAAAAGACAGCCAAGGGGGTGGACAGGGAAAAGCAGTCCAGAAGGGGAGAAGACGGGAGAGGGGAGAGAGGGGTTAGAGTATAGGAGGGAAGGATTCTGGGAAATTTCTGAGCTTGCCAGAAATTACTGTGGCATCTCTGAGCGTCCAGGATCGGGCAAGTTAAGAAGTCACACTTGTGATGGAAGGCCTGACCGTGGGGGAGGGGACCTAACCCAAGGGGTGTCTGTAGTCTTTTGAGCTAGTCCTGGCTCTACCCAGGGGCAGGAGAATGAGATGCCAAGGTGCTAGGTGGCATCAGAGACACCCAGTGCAGGCTAGGAAGCTAGACCCTGTCCACAGTGTCAGACCTGCACGAGGCCCCCTCACCTCATCAGTGTCATCAGGGAAGTAGACTTTGTGGAAAATCTGGGTAGTCTTGTGCTGGATGGCCTCCACCTCCACCAGGTGTGGAGGGTACTTCCGGGACCCGTTTCTGAAACACAGAGGGAGAGGGGAGGCAAGCCTGTTCCTAGGACCACAAGGCTGGGAGCAGAGGAAACAGGAAGCAGGCCCGTTCTGACCCCCTCTTCACGCCCAGCAGTGAGTTCCCAGGCAGTAAGTGGGATGGCGACTGGAGGGAGAGGCGGGAGTGAGAACACAGGGTGTGAGAGAGATTTGCAGTCTGCAGCAGGGCCCAGGGGCCACCTGCCCATCAAGGAGCAGCAGGACTCTCCAGCTGTGGCCAGCATGGGCTATGGATCCCGCCACTGTGAAGCTAGAGAGCTCAGGGATAGGCCCCACACTATTCGGTCGTGTCCTCACCCCCAAGGGTTTGTCCTACAGCTGGATGCCCCCACCCCTACCCCATGCTTGCCCCTGCCCCTGTGGCTCCAGCACCTCAAGGCTTTCTGGAGCCGCTGCAAGCAGTCGATGGCAAGAGGGCAGTGTTTGCGGGACTGCAGGAAACGCTGCACATGGGGCAGGAGGACGTTGCTGGGCGGGAAGAGGCCCGTGCACAGCCACAGCAGCTCCCAGCCCCGCTCTTCGCTGTACCTGTAGGAGGGGGAACGGGAGGGAGTCGCAGGGACCTGCGCAGTCTGGGGCTACACCTTCTGTCCAAGGACCAGCGCAGACACACATCCATGACAGCCAGAACCAAATAGAGCTACTCAGTGTGGCCTTCGTCCATGCCAGGCCATACAGTCACCAGTCCATAGGGACCCAAGGTTCCTGCGCTAGAATGAAAGTCCACAGTTACTCAGCCACACGTTCCCCAAGGCGTGGAAGTGAGTGTGCAACTCACACCCGGCCGAGCTCCTGAGTTCATCTATACTGTTAAGCCAGACCCTACCTCCTCAGGCACCCCTTGGTTCACTGGGCCTGATGGAGGCTCGGAGGGCTCTATAACAAGGTGGTATTAATGTAGCCTTTGAAGAACAAGACAAATTCTGACACATAGAGATGAAAGGTGATCCTGTTCAGGGGAAGGACTGGGACTGGGAAGAGATCTCATGTGTTTGCTTCCAGGGCAGATCTGTGCAAAAAATGTCGAGTGCAAAGATGGGAGGATGTGCACACCATTCTGTTAGAGGGGGAGATGCTGGGCTGTTCCAGCCCCAGAACTAGGCTGTCACTGCCTCGGGGAGGCTGGACTTAGACAAAGGCCTCTGCTACCTCCAAGGGGGAGCAGAGCCAGCATCTCATCAGAAAGAGTAATTCATACCACTCCCCAGCCACAATCTGTCTCCGTGCATCCTGGAACTACTGCAGGGGGTTCTATACTTTAACACACAGGCCAGACTATCTAGAGTCCGATCCCAAGTGACCCATGGGGTCTTACATGGGTGGCTAGTCCCCAAAAGAGACAGCATACAAAACTCAGCCCTCAGCAAAGTGATGAGATGCCCAGCTACCCATCCAGATGTGAGCCAGACACAGGTGTCTCATGTGGTAAGACCATGACCTTCCGTCTAACCACCCAAAGAAGAGCCTTCCCTTTCTCCCAGGGTGTGATGCCTCCTTTGGGAACTCCCACTGTCTCCCTGCAGTTTGTTCAGAAAACCTTCTCTTTGCTTATTTTATCTTGGTAAATTCTTCAACCCACCCACACCCCTGGCCTCTTCAGATATCACCTTGCACAGTATTTGTATGAGGGCAGGGGTGGGTGGGTTGGGGGATCTTGCCTTGTCTCTCTTAGCTACTTAACCTGGTGCCCGTGGTGGCTAACTGGGTGGTCCAAAGGCAGCGATGGCCCCTGGCTGGGCTTTGGACCACACATACTAAGGAGGGTTTTTTTTAACTTCTTGGAGAAAAACCTTATTCCCCACCTGTGAGTGGTGGACCCTGGCCAAGACTATCTGTTGGTGGAAAATGAAGGTAAGAGAAACAGGAGGGCTGCCCGCCATAGAGTCCCTAAGGGCAAGAGGCCACTTAGGCCTCCCCTCTGGGGACCCCTTCATCCTCTGTGTGCTGTACAGATGGAGCCAGCAGCTTGACCAAGCACACACACACTGAGGACCCCTCTTCCCCGTCTCCTTCCACAGTCCAGCATCTGCTGCCCTCCCGAGCGGGGAAAGATTGTGTTTGCATTTGTGCTTTCCCCTCCGGCCCAGCCTCCCTGATCTGAGGGGCTCCTGGATACCCAGTTTTTCACTATTGCTAAACATCAAGCCTCCTCTAAGGACTGATGCGTGGCCAGAATCAGCTTGTGAGCTTCCCTGTTGGGATTGCTCCAGCCTATGGATCTGGCTTGGGAACGAGACTGAGGTCTACTTCCTGGAGTCAGAGGGATGTCCTGGTTTGTCACAGGACCCTGAACCATGGGAGGGACATCACCTGTGTGTCACTAGACTCTTACACTAGGCTCATCTTCTGTAGAAAGCAGCCTCATCTGGTCCTTCTGTGAGGCACATCCATGCCCATCCCTGGCAACTCGCTTTTCTCTCTCTGTGGAGCTCTCTCTGAACCCTTTCTCTTTACCCATAATGCATTCTCTCCCTCACTCAGGAACTCCATATAAGGAACTCATGGAGCAATTACAGCCACCCCCTCTCCCTCAGAGAACATCTTTTTCCTTCACACAGTGGCTAACAGGGTAAATGTCACTTCCCCACATCGGATCTGTCCCAAACACCATCTAAATTGGGGCCATTTACTCAAAATTCTTTCACTGCCATTAAAGAAATCAAAGGGTTTGTGATGGCTTTGACCTAACCTGGCAACACATTTATCACCTGACCCACACGCTGTGTATAAGGAGCGGTACCTGACCTTGACATGTGCCTGGGCTGATGAGACCCAGGTCTTAGCTCAGTCACAACCAGGCCAGCTTCCAGGATGGAACCGGCCAAATCAGGCCACCATTATACAAGACACCGAGAAAAGGCCTGCTGGGACGATATACTCACCTGCCTGGTAGAAGGATGACAAAGGTCATTTTCAAATATCTTAACCATGACAAGATGCAGGAAGTAACAGAGACCGTCCAGGAACTTCACCCTCTTTCAACTCAGGCCAGCAGAAACCATGTGCAAGTATTCCAGGCCCCAAGGGCCACAACCATCTTAGCTGTGAATTTATAAGCAAGTTCTACAAGAACTAGACCAGGAACCCCAGATTCCTTTTCCCTACTTTACCAGATACACCCTTCAAGGTATTTAATAACCAAAAATAGATCTCAAGAGCTAAAAAGGCCAAACTGGAACACGAAAGGTACAAATGACAGGCTCCAAACAGCTGCAACAACTGTTTATCCCCCGCCCACCTCAAACGCTCCGAGAGCTCCATCTACAACCCTTGCCTGCCTGTTTCCAATCTATGCGAACTTAGGATGGATGAGCTTTTCCTGCTCTCACCATGGCCAACTTGGGCATTTCTGACAAAGCTACCATCTATAAGCCTTCCCTGGTGCCATGTCCAAACTGCAGATTGGGGGCCAAGTGGAAGCAAGAACATCCCTCTATCCCCTGAGAAAGGGGACAATCCATCCCCCACCTAAGGACTTCACACTCAGGTCAAACCTGGAAATGGACAAATGGTCTTGATTTTGTTCTGAGGCTTGAGGTACTCAATGAAAAGGGAGGTCACCCCTCGGAGAGCCAATGGGTTCCCGAGGCTACATGGGCTCCCATATTTTCTATATCTATGGATGTCTGATAACTCGAGATACGGCAAGGACCCAAATGACATTCCTTATTGATATGGAGCAACTTTTTCTGCCCCAAATACTTTTTCTGATTTGACCTTCCAGACCCAAATCCTCGCTGGTTTTGATGGCAAGCCGCAGACAGCCCACTGTATGCCCTTCTTAACGTGTGTGATATACAACACATTTAGTCCACTGCCTCCCAGTCCTTCCTAGTTAAACTCTAGCTTAACTCCTTCCTAGTTAGAACGCTAGTCCCATCTGTGACTTCTTGAGACACCAGAGTCTGTTATCCTAACAGTGCCTTGCCCTGTAATATCCCTGTGATCTCTACTATAGCGGCATCGCCCAACGAGTTTCCTACAGAGTCTGGGATGGCGCCACTCACTAACAGCCTCTCCTGTTACAGTAGCCCTTAAGGACTCCTAATGACTTTCCTTGAAGGAAAGTCCCAATACCCTTAAAAGCCTAATGTGAAAAACAAAAAACCTTACAGACTCTCATTGATAAGCTCATGTCACTTGCTAAGCGACACTCCTATCTTAGCATTTAAAAAGTCAGTTGGATCCTACGGGATGGTTCCCAGTCCTTACTAGGAATGGGGCCCTAATGAGACAGTGGTCCCAATTCACTCCAGAGTTCCCAATGCTTCCACCCTCTTGGGACAGACAGCCTCCAACCCTCCTGGGCAACAGTGTTCGACTTTAAGGATATTTTTGTTTGCATTCTCATCCACCCAGACCCTCCTGATTTGCTTTCAAATGGCAGGACCCCTTCACCCAAGTTATTCAGCAGCTTACCTGGACAGCCTCACCTCAGGGCTCTGGGATAGTCTCAACCATTTTGGACAGGCTTTAGCCAAAAGACCTGCCATCCCTTAAATTTACTCCTTGGGAGCAGCAGCTTTGAGTACGCTGATAATTTATCCAACTCTAGTAGTCCACAGAAACCCACCGCAGAGCAAATAGCTGTCCTGACTCTCCCAAAGTGTCTCATGTAGCTATAAGACTTCTTCAAAGACCAACCTCCCTACAAGGGCCATCTCCTGAACCTTACCTGACCCCTATGCCAAGGGGTCTTTCCTGTCAGCACTAGGATCTCATTTTGACAGAACTCTAACCACAAAATAACTAAGGACTTTCCTACAGAACCTACAGAATCCATCCTTGTGAACTAGACCTCACTATGAGGCCTTGAGGGGACCGGAGAAGGGGCTGCTAGATTGGACCCCCCTGAGATAGCATGAGACTCGAACCTCCAAAAACAGGCACTTACCTCTGCCCCAGCATTAGTGCCCTCTGATCTCACTTAAACCCTTTTATCCACATGCATGAGGGGAAAGTTTAATTCAAGTGCTGGCCTTCCAGTGCTCAGTTGTGTATCTTTACAAGTCATCAGACCTGGTGGCGTGAGGGTGCTCCCTCACCTTAAGATGCTGGTTGGTAGTGGTGACTTTCTTGGTTGGAAAGGCCTCTGTATCAACCCTGGGACAGAGTGTGATAGGTGGCTTCTCACTGGGGTGTGGTCCTCTCTGGGAATTCCCTCCCTACCTTCTTGCAGCATACGTCAATAAGACTTATTTTCTGGTCTTGGTAAGGACTTCCCCTACCTGTGCCATGGGCCCTCCATGTCACCTCACACAGAGTAGAAGGTCAGGCTGGACGGAGGAGCCAGGTAGCACTCTCTCTAATCTCTGAGGTGAGCTTAGGCTTGACTCTCCACTCCTGCATCAGGCTGGCCCAGTAAGGAAGTGAAGGAGAGATGTCCTGTAGGCCCAATGCTCCCAGCCCTGGACAGGAGCCTTTCCAGACAGACTGGCTTACAGCCCTTCAGGCCGAGTCAGGACAGGTGTTAGGAATGGCTACTGGGAGGGCTGGGCTGTGGACTTAGAAGACTGCTCTAAGGGATGCCCCTTGACCTTGGCCCCGGGCCAGTCTTCTGTGGATGAGGCCTCAGCCGCCTCAGGAAGTCCCAACCTGTGTCTGCTCACCTGATGTGATTGTCAGTCAGCTGCTTCAGGATCTGCACGTAGGCCTCATCTTTGAGCGGCTCAGCCTTCAGTGCTCCTTCAAAGATCTGGTCGGTGAGCTCATTGACAGAGCGCGTTCTCTTGGATGGATAGTCTCCCATGTACTTGAGCACAGGTGGGAGGGCGTCAAGGAAGATCCTGTGGCTGAGGGGATGCACTGGCCTAGGAAGTAGGGGGCCAGACTCTCCCCACCCTGGACCCCACGGCCCTGAGTTACATAGTAGATGTAGCCTGCTCACTACCTCTCTTCCCTTCCCCGTCATGGCCACCCCTCCTCGAGCCCTGACTCTGCACCCCAAGTGTCTAAGGCAGAACGCTTTGTTCAGTCACCAATCTGTGTGTCCCCCGGCCCAGAACTCCCCCTGTTCGTGGGACACAAGCTTATCTGGTGCTGTATGTGTGTGTTGCTGGGGATAGACCCCAGAGCACTGGCCTGCTAGGCAAGTACTGTACCCTCTGTTATATTTCCAGCAGCCGTAGCTTTTAACAGGGCCTGGGAGCCTTTCTTTGGCACACATCTGCCCTTCAGATGTGCAAAAACATCATATGCCCTTGAAATAGCCCAGCTGATTTGCCTAAGGGCCTATGTATATGCCACACCCTCAGGAAAGCCCTCCCTATAGGTTGGGTCAGGCCACTTCATGGGCCTGCACCATCACCGCTGATTCTGGCCAGCATGGCATCCTTATGAGGCCACAGCTCTGTCTCTGTGCCTGGCCCAGGACAAATGCATACATTTCAACAGAATGACAAGATGGAGGGAGGTGGTGCATGAAGCTGTCCCTTGCATGCTCAGAGGTGCTGTGTACTCAGTCAGGGTCTTCCATCTGTCCCCAGGACCCCGACAGTTCCGTGGAGAGAAGTCTTGCCCCCAGTGTCCTCCCTACTGCCCCCCCTCAGCCCCCGGGGCAGCGGATATCTATGAAGGCCATGCAGGCTTCCTGGGAGAGCTCCTCACTGCCCAGGATCTTCTTGAGCAGGGCCTGCTTGAGCGGCTCTCGTGTGTGGCTCCACAGCCGGTCCTTACCTCGGGCCTTGGACACCATGACACGGCTCAGCGTGTGTTTGGGCGGGGGTCTGTCGGGCACAGGGACAGTCAGGACCTACCCACCACGGGAAGCTGGGTAGAGAGGCCCCATGGATCCCCTCCCCAACTTCTCTTCCTGCCATGCTTCCCAGTGTACACAAGCCACCTCCTCCTGAAGCCTCTGCCCTGTTTCCAGGCACCCTCCACCAGAGCTGAGCACCCAAACCACAGCGGCAATCTTCTTGCCCAGCCCCCACCAGGGCAGAGGAACTGAAGGGTGGCGCAGGTGCCACCCAGATGAAGAAAGGACGAGACGAGACTGCACTGGGGCTCATCCCGAACAGCAGAAACTACTCGTGCTGCCCTGCGCTGCCCCACGGGAGCATCTCAAAATGAGCCATTCTTGTCCCAGACCTGCCACCCACCATCACCTGAAGTAGTCATAGGAGAACTCCTCCAGTGTGTAGGGCTTGGTGCGCACCTCTGGCTCCGCTGTGCGCAGCTGCAAGAGCCGGACAACATCCTGCCTCTGGTCTGGGGTCATGGTGACCAGGGCCTGGGAGGCGAGAGACAGGGAGTTCACAGCTGTTCAGCTGTGGCCACTGGAATCTGGTAACGCTGGAGCCTTCCAGAATGGTGTGGGGAGACTTGGGTCTCCATAGGAGTAGACCCCACACCTTTTCTTCCCATGCCTACAGTTCCTGTGCCTCCAGCATACTGGGCTCAGAACAGCCCAGGTTCATGAGCCTTGCTCAGGTGCTGCCTGGAGAGCTGTGGCCCCACTTCCTTTCAGACCTTGTGACATTTGTTTCCCCCCTCATCCCTACCCCTGGGCCTCTAGGACCCAAGGGCCATCTACACAGAAGATGCAAATCAGGAGTGTATTACAATCCTTCATTCTAAACACCGGATGAGAGAAGAGTCAGGGAGGGTCCCAGTGCAGCCACATACCACAATCTCCCGTGGCGGCAGGGTGACAGTGGGCATGACGTATACACAGTCAGTGGGGAAATCCCCACGCTGCTTGGTCCTCTCGTTGATGCCATTGGCCCAGCCTGAGTTCATGACCTGCTCGCCGGTGTCATGGTCAAGAATGATGAGGTCTCCCTTGGCAAAGCTGAGGAAGCCCGACTCCTCACCAGCTTTGAAGCAGCAGGGGTCGGGGGCGGGGGGAGAAGATACAACATCTTCATTCAGGCTGACGGTCTATGCATCACGGCTCCTCCAAACGAAGCCCACCCGCCACTCTGCATTTTCTCTGTGAGAATCCCACACCCAGATTCAGCCACCACAGTGGGTCTCCTCCTTCTCAAAGCCCATCTCCCTCCTCTGTGCATGGGTCTCCTCTGCCCTCTGCCTCAGACCCCTGCTCACTTATGCTTCCTCCCTGGACCAGTCAGTACGTAGAGGCTGACCCCCAAGTTCCCACAGCCTCTGGGAAGTTACCATTGCCACTGTTCTATCACGGGGCCACCCCCATTTTCCTCTTCCCTCTCAATTAAGCCTGGGTTCCATATTGCTCAGGGCTGCCATTGTGTTATCAGGGATGGAGGACCCCATATAACTTGGAGATAGTGAGGGAAGTTACAGGCCTAGAAGGAGGGAGAGGAGGAAGAGTGTCCGGCAGACTGCAGGCAAAGGCAGTTCTACCCTGGGCCCAGTGTCAGAGAATATGCTAATAAGGCCCAGGCACCTGTTGTACCATAGAGGCCGGGCCAGTTGTACAGTCTGCCTACCACCTCTGGGCACCCATGCCAGTGCTCACTCACCGGGGTTGGGATTGTCTTGAAGTGCCACCACATACTTAGACCTCTTCCGCAGCCCCTCCAGGAAGGTGACCACCAGGTCACGGATGTCCTCAGCGTTGTTAGAGGTGAAGGTGTATTCGTCCCCTTTGATGGTGGCCAGTGTAAAGCTGGAGGCCATCAGTTTTGCTCCCCTACAGGACCAACACGGAGAACAGGGTCCAGCCGGGGTCAGCCCTGCCAGGCCCGAGTGACAAGTAGCACAGCCCAGGTCAGAGCAGCCCAGTGAGAGCAAGACGCGGCACTCCCTGAAGGGGACCAAGGCCAGCCTGTCAGAGTGGCCCAGACGCCCAGACAGGGCCCTACCAGGGCAAAGCCGGGCTCACTGGGGAGATAGGGCCAGCTCAGCCATGTTATCCTCTAAGGCAGGTGTAGCCATGGCTATGGTCTGGTCTAGAAGCGGCCCACTCTGGCCCAGTGCACTGCTCATTGCCCATCTATGTCCTCATTCAGCCTACAAGGCTCAGCCTGGATGCCTCTTCCACCAGGAAGTCTTCCCTGCCCTCATCATATCTGAGATGCATTCCTGCAGGTCAAAGATGCTCCGGGTTGCACTGTGCTATGGGAAGCAGCTATCGGGGGACCCCACCATGCTCTGGGTGCTTCTCAGATGACAAAGAGCTCCCCATCAATAACACTGACTGTGGCCCTGGCCCCAGAAGCCGCATCCTCCTCCCATCACTGTCTGTGCCCTGGCAGCCATCCCCACCTACTGCTGGACACAGCCATGATCTCTGGGAAGGACAGCTCCAGAAGCACCTGCTCCTGCTCGTCCACGAAGTACACACCCGTCCAGTTGACAGCCACGATGACATCGTTCTTTGGGAGGGGAGGGCCTGGGACAGTGACAGAAAGGCTCTGAAAAAGGCTACCCCCTGGTCTTGGATCTAGCTCCTCCCCAACCCTCATAACTGCAAGGAAGTATCTTTGGCAGAAAGGCTCTGACTCTGGGTTATACACAGGGAGAGGGAGGCTCAGCATGGCTACCTCACAAGCTGAAAGCCAACAAGTGGTGGGAAGAGAATGCTGACTCGAGAAGCAGTCTCGGTCCCTTCCTACTTCTGGTCCCTGCCCTGCATTGAGGTGTTGCACGCAGAGAGGTCAGATGACTGAACCTCAGGGTCGCCTTTGACTCTGACCCCTGGGAATTCTGGGAAGCTCAGAATCGGCTCAGGGCTGACACAGAGCAGATCACCCAGCAATGACAGCTTAAGGACTGTGTGGGCTGATGCCAGCCAGTCTCTTCCCCTCAGCCACAGTCACCCACCTCCGTTTCTTCAGGCTAGCCCAGCAGAACAGCCCATCTATAACTTGGCCGCTCTCTTCTATGAGTAGATGGGCTTTTTTTTTTTTTTTTTTTTCTTTTAGAGACAGGGTTTTTCTGTTGTAACTCTGGACTCACTCTGTAGACCAGACTGGCCTGCAACTCACAGAGATCCACCTGCCTCTGCCTCCCAGGTGCTGGGATTAAAGGCGTGCACCACCACCTCCCAGCTGCATAGCAGGGGCTTTAATGATCACTGTGGGCCATCACTGACTGCTCGGGTCTCTCACGCCCTTCAGCAATAGGACCTGAGAAGACCAGGCACCTGCAGAAAGATAACCACCCTCTTTCTGCATCACTGGGATCACAGCCAAGGCTGAGAGCTGGGCAGATACCTGAGAATTTGTAGGCTTCGTAAAACCTGGAGAAGAGCAAGGGCCACTTGAAACGGGCATAATTGACCACATCCTCTTTGACCTTCTGGGCATCAGTTCTCCTCTGGGCGTAAATTCCCTGCAGAGGACAAAGTGGGATAAAGATCATGGGCCCTGGGCAGGCTCTAGGAACTAGTTCTCCCTGCCACTAGGTGAGGGGCTAGGGGCTTCTGCTCTCATCAGCCCCCAGGGACCCCCATGTACTGCTTCCCTTGTCTGGTCAGCATCAGAGCTTGTGAGGGTTTCACAGAAAACATAACTGCACCCTTAGGGAGTTCCCAACGTGGTGACCCAACCAAGGTAGCTGGCTGGTCTTGTGTCAGCTTGATATACAAACTAGAGTTATCTGAAAGGAGGGAACCTCGATTTAAGAAAACGCCTCCATAGAATCCAGCTGTAAGGCATTTTCTTAATTAGAGATTGATGTGGGAGGGACCATCCCATTGTGGCTGGTGCCATCCCTGGGCTGGTGGTCTGGGTTCTATAAGAAAACAGGCTGAGCAAGCCATGATGAGTAAACCAGTCAGAGGCACCCTCCAGGGCCTCTGCATCAGCTCCTGCCTCCAGGTTCCTGCCCGGCTCATGTTCCTGTCCTGACTTCCTTCAGTGACGAACAGCAACATGGAAGCATAAGCTGAACAAACTCTTTCCTCCCCAACTTGCTTTTTGGTCACAGCAACAGAAACCCTAAGACACAAGGGCTCCGGGGAGCCACTGGGAGGCCGGGACAGGGCTCAGCGGGAGGCACACGCTGTGTGGGAGCAGAGGGAGGATGTGGTCACGGCACAGAAAGAGGGGACGTCAGCAAGGCTGGCCAGGCAGGTCTAGGAGTGAGCGGCTGCTGTGACGTTCCTATCAAGGAGCAAAGCATCAGCATTCTGTTTCCTGGTGAGAACTCCATGATCCCAGAGTAGACCAGAGGGATCAGAGTGAACGACGTAGACGCAACCCCAGATGAAAACACTCATGCCAACTACATAAAGTTTGTTGCCGCCCATAGAGAGGGCCAATGGGTCCCAGGCCAGGGACAGGAAGCATTAGCTGGGATTTTGATGCCATGAATTTAATCGCAAACTGTTCAGAAAAGAACTCTGTGTGTGCGTGTGTGTGTGTGTGTGTGTGTGTGTGTAGAAAGTCCCAAAGCAGAAGGTGGTAGCCACCAGCCAGTCCAGGGGAAATTAATACAGCAGGGAGGGGCCTTCAACTTGCAACTTCTCTGCATGTTTGAAAATGCTTCTGGATAATTTTTTTTTTAAATTTTCCCTCTAAATCCTTGTGTGCAAGTCTTCCTATCCATGTGCATGTCTATAGGCCATGGTGAGTCTTTTGCAGGGCCTGTTGCAACAGGCCATATCCTCTTGGGAAGAGGCAATTAGGATACAAGCGCCTGTGACCACCAAGGACAATACGGAGCAATCAAGGGGACCTCGGGAGAAACCAGACCAGCAGCACGGATCTCAGCCCCGGCCCCAGAACCAACATGGAAATGCCTGTGGTTCTCATGCCCAGTGTGACTGTTTCCCACCCTCCTTCTGGAAAGCACCCACATTCACTTCTGTTCAGGGCAGGAGAGCCCAGGGCACTGGGACTCAAAGGTGCCCTTTGAGGGAACAGAACTCAGCAGCAGATGCCAGAAGAGCATATCTGTCCTACTCAGGACTGTGTCGCCAAGGCCTGACTACAAAAATAAAATGAATACCACCACTCTGCTCAAACATGACACACACACATACACACACACAAAGACACACACAGACACATATGCACAACATACATACACACACATATACACGTACACAAACACAAACACACACACATACACACACACACAGACATGCACACAGACACATATGCACATACACACACACAGAGACACATATGCACACACATACATACACACACACATACACACACGCACACATATGTACATGCACACATGCACACACACAGACACACACACACACACATATGCACATGCACACTCGCATACAGACGCATACCCCTTTCTGGAAATGAATACTGGAGCAGCCGAGGAGGGGCTGAAGCTGTTTGGAGCCAGAGGAAGGTCTTCAGCAACTTGCCAGGTGACATGGGGAGCAAGAAGAGATGGCGAAGGAGAAGAGGTTTTTCTCTGGAGAGACATGGGACACAGGAAGGACACACTCTAGAGCAGGGAGAGCCAGGCCTGGAGGAGAGCCTTGTAGGGGCATTCAGGACCAGGTGGGCTACAGGGAGCTAACCAGAGAAGGTAAGAGGGTGGGTGGACCGTACCAGAGGGCATCTGGGTGAGGGAGAGGCCATCTGTAGGGTATGGGAGACTGTAGCCATGAGAACCTCCAGTACCTGAGGCTAGGCCTAGTTGCTCTGATACAGCAGGCTTTGGAGGAGAGAAATCCTTTTGTTTACAGCAGCCACACACAGCTACTGCTTCTGCTCTACTCCCTTAGCTCCAGAGGGAGTCCCTGTATTCAGCCATGGCCTGGGGCTTAGACAAGGAGTATAGCAGGAGCCTGTACCCAGAGTCCCCAAGCAGAAAGATTCTAGATGTTTTTAGGAAAAAAAGAAGGTACATTTCCTGGATGACTCCCATTTTCAGTCCTGAGTGATCACTCAAAGCAACAGGAGAGGTCATCCCAAAATCTATGACCCCAGGGATCCCTCAAGAAGTCACAGGACCAACTTGGAGCCATCTGTGTCCCAGGTACTCAGCCCAGAGAAAGTGTCAGAAGACAGACATGAATGACGTCTGTGTGGGAGCGGGGATCGGGGCAGGAGGCCCTGGCCCCTAGCAACCTCCCGGCAGAGGCTGTCAGAAGCCAGCGGTGTCGCTGGGTGCTGCTCCTCTGAGCCCCTCCCGCTTCCTACCTTCTTATGGGCAGCAATGGCCAGCTGTGCCCACTTCTCCAGAGTCTTCAGGGGTGTGATCTCACGGTCAGGGATGTACGTGGGCACGAGGCTCAGCAGACGCTCCAGGATCATCTCAGAACCATAGTCCACAAAGTACTGCTGGGAGGCCAGCTCGGCCAGGTCATCCTCCTGAGGAGGGTGTGTCAGTCAGACCCGAGCCCCCGCCCAGCCATGCCGCTGTGGCTTGGGGCCCCTGACCCTCAGGACCCTGTGTTCTCTCTGTCTTGCTATCACATTCTTCTCTGCACAGGACAACCATGAGATCCCTCAGCCACATCACACTCTTGCCCTGTCCTGGTCCTGTTTGCACCAGCAAAGAGCTGACTTCTGAGCAAAGGAGGGCAGCTAGCCTGCTAGCGATGGTCAGACACTAACGCCCAGCCCTGCACGGATGCTGCCTGGGCTGACAATCTAGAAGAGAAGAAACACCTGCCGTGGCCATAGAACACTGGAGATGGTCACGGCCAAACCCACCACTGTCACTGTCTACCTGGGAAGGGTCACACGGTAACAGCACAGAGCCAGGTAAGAATCTGGACCGTGTGGGCTCTTCTCTGCCTAGGCTGGTGCCCAGCAGCCAGGGTAGTGTCCCCCTGGGGCTCCTGGGCTTCTATATAGGAACAGGGCTGACAGAAGAGGCTCTCAGGGACCTGGTAGGCAAGTGCTATTTTCCAATAGGTTGGAAATGTTTCCCGATCATAGTAGCCAGTGTGATGGCTCTAAAACACTCTGAACACTAGCTTATCAGCGTGCACACCGCTACCACCATCACTACCGTTACCACCAATGACACCTTTGCCACCAACACCAATAAATACCACCATCAGCATCAGTACTACCATCGTCACCAACAACAACCACTCCGCACCAACACTGTGCCCGTCTCCACCCTGCCATCACCAACAGATCTCCGGGCACTGGCAACGCATTATCTTCACAAACAGGACTCCCGACCCCATCCCAAGACGGAGATAAACCGGCCCACACCCGAAAACCCTGGTCTAAATGATCCGATCTTCTCCTTCAGAGTGGTTCCTAGACTGAGAGCCACACCCCACCATGTGTCCGTCGGCGAGGACCCGTGTCACAAACTGCGCTGCAGAGGGCCTGGGCCCCGCCCCGTGGGGAATCAGGATAGCTTTCTAAGCACCCATTCCGCACATCTCATGTGGGGTTAAGCAGCACCGAATCCGAAAGGAACCTGGGACATGTCCAGCTGCCAGCAGGCCAGTCTCAGCACCAACTGACGGTGGCCCTTAGCCTGTGGCGAGAGCCCAGGCGGCCATGGCCAAGAGCCCAGCTTGTGTACCCCGCGTACCTTCTCACACCTGTACTCCCCGAACTTGACTCCTCGCACCACCTGCTGGTAGATGAGGTTGGTGGCCACGTTGTCCTCTGAGGGGTTGTGCCAGGGTGTGAAGACCTCTTTTCTAAAGAACAGCCTCCATGGAGCGTTGCGCTCCTGGGCCCCCTGCTCCTTGGCGTACTGCTCACACTGGGAGACTGCGTCCATGACATGGTCGCTGCTGCTGCCTAGGGAGGACACCTGTGAGCAGACAGGCAGGCACACAGTCAGAGGATAGCGGCCTGCAGCCCCGAGGAGGCAGGAATGAGTCCTAGGTCCCCTGGAAGCTTATCCCAGGCACGAGCTCTGAGATGCCACGTGGCATGCACAGTCCTTTTTCTCAGAGCAAGGGGTGCTGTTAAGCAAGCCATCACGGGAGGAGCCAATTGGTGAGGAAAAGGTCCAGGTAAACCGTGTCCAAACGCAAGGTTCTGTCCCTGGGTCTGCCCAGTGGTGGAGGAAACTCCAAAGTCCCAGGCCTGGCTCAGCACGAAAGACTGTGTACCCAGGCTAGGGCAACTCACACAGCTGGCGAAGATGTGAAAGAAAGGACCAGTGGCTGCGTAGATCCCCCTAAACATTGTGACCCTGAGAAGCCGAGTTGCCTGCCTCCAAACCACTGGAGCCCCCATCTTTCTCCTTTCTCGGCAGCAAGAGTAGGTGCCGCCCCCTGGGCACCTGTGGTCAGAGCCCTGAATCTCTGACTGTGGGGTACCCGGGTGCCCAAGAGCTTCACACCATTCGCGTAAATCTGGCAGAGCTGGTTCCCGTGGCTTAAGTGACCCACCTGAGAACACCTGAGCCAGCAGGTGGCAGCACTGGCTGCGCTGGGCTGGGTTGGGCCGCCATACCTTATCAAACAGGGCGATGTAGAGGGAGAACCCAAAGCGGTCCTTGAGAGATATCTTGTCGGCCAGGGCATTGCACAGCTCCTTGGATGTGGTTGCTGAATCCGTTAGCAGAGTCTTAGTGGTCCCGTCCATGAAGGTCACAGGCAACATGATGGGCTTCTTGGACTTGGTGGCCTGAGAGTGACCGGCAGGATCTGTGGTCTCCTTGTTGTCATCGCCCTCGGGATCCCTATGGGGCTGTAGCTGATCCCCAGACACCCAGAATCCCACTGGGACACCACCTGGACCTGTCGCAGTGTCCACCCTGATGGGGCATTTAGATGTCTTGAGCCAGGGACCCAACACTAGGAGGAGAACACTGCAGGACCATGGCCTTGACTAAGTCCCATGGGCATGAGACAGGCAGAAAGAACCGACGACACTTTGGGGCTTTCCTGCTCTGGGGGGCCTGGGATTCCAGAACTCAAGGAGCCCTGGAATCCCAGGTGAAGGGTGCTTCTGGGGCACCAGAGAGCACGTGCCCACATGCACGCCATGGGAGCCTTGCCTACCTGCAGCTCCAGCCAGCTGGGTGGCTGTGTCCGAGTTCCATTGACAAAGGTCCTCCTCAGGCGTTCCTCACAGTATGGGGCGTAGCCAGGTGGGCCCCCGTGGATGAAGTTGCGTAGGTACTGCAGACAGAGGACTCAGTGATAAGTCTCCACCCTAGCCGCTGCAGCGGTCTGCAGTCCACCCAGGTGCACCCAGAACCCGCTGCTCCAGCCCTCTTTTCTAGTCTTGCTCCTAACCACCCTTGGAGTCAGCACATGCCTGCAGCAGGGTGGCAAGGCCATATGTCAATCTGCTCAGCCCCACCTCCTGCCTTACCTGCTGACCTCCTCCGGGGCCCCATTTGGTCCCCACTTGGTCCCCACCACCCCTCATGCACCTAACTAGTACCCAGAGCCCAGCACAGAGCGGTATATCGAAGTGCCTGTCCCAAGATGTGTCCAGGGTACTCAGGACACGACCCTGTCCCGCGCACTCTGCAGCATTGGGCTGACAGAGCCAAGTGCTGGGCACTTGTGCAAAGGGGACCCGGGAGGAAGGGGCTGGGCAGGAGGTGTGAGACCTTTGGGGACCTGGGAGGGGCTCTGTCCCCACATGGGGTTTTGCTATTCTGAGGGAGATTCCAGAACGTGAGGAGTCCTAATTTGTTGGGGACTAGAGAATGCATGCCACATACGTGCTGTGTCCCAGCATAGCAGGGTCCTGCCTCCTTCCCGTCCCAACCATCCGCCTACCTTAACAAACTTCTCAGAGGGGGCGAAGCAGCCCACACAGAGAGACACGAGGATCCAGCCCCTGGCGTAGCTGCTCTTGGACGGGTTGTGCGTGAGCTGCTTGCTGATCTGGCAGTAAATCTCGTCCCTGAGAGGGGACAATAGCTCAGAGCGACACCCAATCACCCCTCCACACCACAGCTGTCTGACCAGCCAGCCCGGGGCATGCCAGGAGACAGAGACAGGTCAAGTGAAGGCTGAGCAGAGGGTTCTTGCTTTAGATTTGAGGGTCATCAGGAATAAGGCCTGGCCCAGACCTAGACAAAGCTTCTGATGGGGCCTACCATCCACAGGTGACCTGTATACAAGTTCAAGGGTCACAGCTGCTGATGTCCACACTGATAAGATGAGCCATTCACGGCTCATCTTCTCTGGGTCACTGCCAAGTAGGAGGCAGGATTATTTAATGCAGTAGCTTCTCAATTTTGAGAGTTCATGAACCAATGAAATTTCAAATTGCCATCTTTTTATCAAGATAAACTACCATGTGCTGCCCATGACCCAAATCATTTCCTAAAACAAGAGCCATTTTAAATATCCAAAGTTGGACAGGCAGCCCTCAGATCCCAGCTCGCCATAGACCAGCAGCCAACAGATAGGGGGCTAAGCAAGACGGGGATTAGCTGTGGTTCCCCTGGAGCCCACTCTCGAGTCTTCTTTAGCCTGGAACTCCCGGCACAAGACTCTGAACAGTCTATTTCAGGCGTGGCAGAAAGATAACCCGGTACCTTTCCCTCCTGGTGGCCCTGGGTGGTCTCTGGCTCAAGTGAGGTGTTAAACTAGCCTCAGGGAGCAATGGGAAGAGGTGAGGCCGACAAGCAGGCAGTCTGGAAGTCCAAGTGACCCCTGGAAAGTCTCTTCTAGATGCTGGGCCTCAGTTTCCCCATCAGGAAAATGGGGCTGAATCCTTGCCATGGGTCATGCTCCCAGTAGAACGACAAGTTCTAGGGATCCCTTGTCTACCCGTGGTTATACAATGAGCCAGTTCCCTTAGAAGCCCAGTTGCCCACATCTGGCTGGGTTAACTATCTTAATTGTATTGGTGACTCTGGAGTCTTTCCACCAACTCGCCAACATCCAGTGCATTGGTGAAGGTCTCTCCTGGCATGCTACCCACTGTAACCTTGACCTTGACCTGGGCCAGCTGCACTGAAGGTGATCCAGCAATGGAGTTGAAGCAGAAAGCTCAGGTGGGGCCGTGTAACCACAGGTACTAGTTATGGACGGCTTACCCCATTCACCTCTCAAGCCTCAGATGTGGGTACTATTCTTACTCCGGCTCTACAGATAAGGCATAGAAAGATGAAGGAGACAGCCTAGGGTCACATGACTAGCCAGCAGCAGAGCTAAAAGCAGGCCTTCTTACTTAATCTGTGGCTAAAGTGATGGAGCCACTACCAGCTACCTTGAGATTCCCCCCCCCAGGCCCTGCCCAGAGGTGCCCGCTGGCCACAGCCTCCCTCTGCCCCTCGGGCACTGACCTCAGTGCAGGTCGCAGGATACCATTGCCGATAATGAAGTGCAGCTTTTCCAGGTTTGAGGTGGGCCGATCCTCCAGCATGCTGTTGCCCTGCACAGTGGATTCCCCATCGTGCAGCCTCTTAGTCACCTGGGCGGAGGAGACAGGCTTCAGCGGAACAGAGAGCAGGTGGATGCAGGTGGCTGCTGAGCTTGTTGTTACCACCCCCCCCCCCAGAGAGTAAGAACTAAACCACATGGCTGGGAGCACCAGCCTGATGACACTGGTTCAAAGGTAAGTTCTTCTCTGTGGCCTCCTGGGCCCCCTGCACCTCAGTCCCTCCCCAGGGAAACCCTGTCAGCCAGAATGCTCCATACCTAACTTTGAGTGGGACCACCATCTCATATCTGTGGCACCAAAGCACACCCTGGTTTACAACCACCTGGTTACCAAGGCCCAGAGCTCTGACATGGCCAGCTCAGATCTGGTCCTCAGTAGATGCTTGTCTCTCTCCTGGCCTCACACAGCCATAGAAGCAGACCCACTCTGCTCTCAGAAGCAGTGAGGGAACTGCCATTGTGGACAGAGAGAGCCATGCAAAGGCCCTCAAGTCTACTCAGCCTGTGTCTGTTTCTGTCCTGGCCTCCGCCAGCTAGACAGCTCTGGGTGCAAGGCCCTGATGGCCTCAGAAGACGGACGGCAGTGCCTGGACTCGGGAAGACTACCACAGAGTCTGCTCCCAGGCTGAGAGGTCCTGGGACGGAATGCACCGCACATGTGTCCCTTTTACCTGTGTGTGATTGTGTGTGCACGCGCTCGGCCCCTCCCCACTCTTTCTCCTGAGGTGGGCAGCCCCACCCCAAGCACGTCTGTGCACTCTTGTCCAATGATTGCTCCCATGCTGTGCTGTGCAGAAGAGAGAGGCATCACTCACTGCTACTCCTGCTCCCAATCCCAGGGGCCAAGGCCCTAGCTTGGCTGTGCTGCACCTTGCTACCTAAGGAATGCCTGAAGAACCCCCGGGCTCCGGGGCCGGTTCTTACCTCTTCTGTGAGTTTGGACTTCTTCTTCAGGGTCAAGTGCACCAACTTGTGTCTCACACTGCTCTTCTTCTGCCCCTCAGGGGTCTGGGCCTGTGTAATGGAAAGCAAAGGTGAGACCTCTGGACAGGGGTGTGTGTGTGTGTGTGTGTGTGTGTTAGGGTGTGGGGGGTTTCATTTCCACAGATGCTCACAGGTGCAGGACGTGAGGCCACTCTCTACCCTCACCCCCACTGAGACTCAAAATCGCAGTCACTGTCTGAGGCCTCCCAGTGAGTTGTCACTAGAGGTGGCTCCCATGGCAAAGTCTGTCTGCTCTGCAGTGTGGTCCCTCAGTTACGGTGAGCACGCAACAGTTGGCAAGCCATCACACATTATTCCCAAGAGTCGATAGAGGATGGCGGGGAACCGGGCGGCGGGGGAGGGGGTTGTGTGGCAGGGACAGCGGGACCAGAGAATGCTTTCTGCTGATTACCCGAGGCTGGCATGCTGACATCATCCCCACGTGCCCAAGACAGTTATCAGCTAGGGGCACCCTGGCCTCACCTCTCCCTCGCCCTGCAGGGCCTGCAGCTCCCTCTTGTACGTCTTCTTGCCCAGGGTCTCATAGATCTTAGTCATCACCGGGATCTTCTCACTGCCGTCACTCATGGCTGTGTGGTACTTGGGCTCTGGGAGGTCCCCCATAAACCGGAGGATGGTGATCCAGACGGCCAGTGCTGCCTGAGGATGGAGCACGCATGTAAGAAAGCCAGGGAGGACAGAGGACCCAACTCAAACCACAGAAAGAGCCTGGGCTTGGAGAGGAAGGCAGAGAGCTAGATAGCCACCCGCAGCATGGCCTGACCCCAGGCTGGGCACCGGGCCTGTCAGCCCTACACCGAGCACACTTCCACCGCCCAGGCCAGCCCCGTGAGCGGTGACCCAGCCTCAGGCAGTCTCACCAGCTGGTCGCCCTCATCATCATGGTAGAGCAATGGCTGCTTAAGAGGCCTCCGGGTGTAGGAGTGCGTGGTTGTGCCCTGGAAGTAGGTGGCAGCAAACTTGGCGAATTTATACTCAGAAAGGTCCTCCTCGTCCTCATCAGGCAAAGGCAGAGCTGCATCCACGTCCTCTTCCACCATCTCTCTCCGCCCTCGCTCCAGGTCCTGACGGACACAGAGGGGTTGTGCCTTGGCAAGAAGGTCCAGAGCAGAGGCAGCCCTGGGATGCTGTCCACACTCCATCTCTGCAGTGCCAGCTCCTCCCAGAGGGCGTGGCCTCTGCTGGTTCTCTCTCCTGTCCAGACAGAGCCCAGCATATAGGGCAAAGTTTGAGAAGGGCCCTAGAGAGGACAGTGAGGCCCAAGGTCATGTGGTAGGGCTGAGGCTGGATGGGATCTGAGACCTGCAGTCCTTCACCCATTTGACCACCACTGCCTTCTATTAGAAGGCAGAGGATGTGAGGGGAGAGAGGGAAGGCACCGGGGTGCCTCAGAAAGCCCTGCATCAAAGTCCTGGTACCTCAAAGCCACTAGGTGCCTGGCCCTCCTGGCCTGGCAGACCGCCCGAAGGCCCCAGGAAGCCAAACATCTTGTCCACCATATCTGAGTGGTTGATGGGCTCATGCCGGGCCTTCTCCATCTGCTCCAGCAGCTCCTTCTTCCGCCGAGCCTCCTCCTTCTCTCTCAGCTCCCGCTCCGCATCCTCGCGGGCTAGCTGGGCCAGACGCTCCTGAGGTTGGGCCAGACGCAGGAGGATAAGTCAGCACCCAGCAACACAGCCTCAGAGAACAGCTGCCCTCGGGGAGCCCGTAGAAACCACTAGCAGCAGGCCCACCTCCACTAGGGTCCTGAACACAGCGGAGACCGACTGTGCCTGGAGCCCCCATCTGGGCCAGACAGGTGTCCAGCACCCCTGGACCACAGGAGGACACCTAGCACGCAGCTTCCCATGCCCTCCCCTGCCTCCAGGCCACAGAAACCAAGAAGCCCTGGGCCATGGGGCTGGGAACTGTACTAGAGCTGAACAAAAGATTAATGTGAGCCGTATTTAAAAGGAAAACTATATCATCATCATCATCATCTTTTAATTATTTGAGTCATAGTTCCTAAATATCGTAATCAATATAAAATTAACACTGGAGTGCCTTACACCCCCACCCTCTGCAGCTTAGTCTTTATAATACTGTGTGCATCTCACAGTTTTGGCTATGGCTCTGGACAAGCCACATGTCAGTGTTCAGTGGCACATGGAGCTGGCAGCCCTGTATCAGGCTGCACGGCCCTGGTCACTCCCCTGCTTACCTGATGCTTGCGCTCCGCCTCCTCCTTGGCTTTCTTGGCACTCATCTCCTTCCGGAGCTTCTCCTCCTCCGCCAGGCGCATCTTCTCTGCCTCGAGGCGCCGCAGGTACTGAGGAAAGTGGCAGTCACATGGGCATGGAAACACGTGTAGCCCTTGTCAGGGCTCTGCCTCACCCTACCCCCACCACCCCTAAGCTCTGAAACGGAAAGAGGCAGCTGAGTTGGTCCCCAGGTCATACAAGGGGGCTCTGTGGATCCCAGAACCAGAACAGATGTGCCTCTTCTCCTTAAAATGCACCAGGGAACTGGGCCTTAGTCTTTGGTCCATCCTGAGAGCAGGCAGAACAAAAAGTCTCCCTTCTGGCTTTCGTTTCCTCAGCCAGCACCAAGTCAGGGGTGGGGAGACACCTGCCTGAGGTAGCACACACCTAGAAACCACCCACCCCTGGAGCTCAGAAACCCCCTCACCTCTCCTCTGAGGCGCCGGTGCAGCCGGCGGGCAATCATGCCTCGAGCATAGGCCTGCACAGTGAGCAAAGCCCAGAGGCGGTGGCGGAAGGCCTTGCGTACCAGGTAGGCACGGCAGCGGGCCTGGAACTCTATTATGCGCTGTCTGGCCAGGCGGTACTGCCGGTGCAGCTTCCGGGAGCGGTGCAGGGCCTGCAGCCGCAGGAAACCAAGACGCATCTGCAAGGAGAGCAAGTCATGCTCAGACCTGAAGCCCAGCCCAGACGGATGAGGCCAGCAGCAGCAGCCAGTACGCATGCCTCCATCAGACTGGTCCCTCCAACTTACCATCTGTGTCACTCAAACAGGACCCTACAGAAAGGCCTGCCTCCCTCCAGGAACCCCAGCCCCAACTAACCACTGTCCTTTCTGCCCACCTCCCTAACCCAAGTCCAGGCTGCAGCCAGCTGTTCCACAGAGGTGCATGTGACCAGGCCTCTCCTGGCTCCTTCCAAGCCCTCAGTTTCATTCTGCTTTATCTGACCAAAATACTCCAAGAGAAAAGCTCAAAAAACATAGGCAGAGCCACTAGAGCTAGACCAAGGCTTTGAATGAAGGAAAGGCAGTGCTGGCTGGGGCATCCTTGGATGTAAGGTTAAGTCCTGTTGCCAAGGTAACACAGCCGGCTTCTACGGCCTAGCCAGGAGAGCAGGGCCAGTGTGTGTGTGTGTGTGTGTGTGTGTGTGTGTGTGTGTGTGTGTGTATGGGGGAAGTGGGGTGCTCACCAGCTCATAGTTCCTTCGACAGTAGTGGCCCCGCCAGTGCCTCTGGATCAGTGTGGCTGCACTCTTCAGTTTCAGGAAGTTGGACCTGAAAGGGAGGCGGCGATGGGTGACTCCAGAGCAGGCAGCCGGTGGCCAGAGTCAGCCAGGGCCCAGGTGTGCCTGGACAACAGGCTGGGAGGTGAGGTCTTGGGCAAGACACGGACCCTCTAGGTACCACAGTGCTCCCATCCGGAAGGGATGCAGAGCAATGGCTGTCCTTCCTGCCTGGCTTATCACGCGAGGCCTTCGGGGCAGAGATTAGAGGGGTGCTTGTTAAGTGAGGATACGGATGGCCAAATAATAATGAAATAACATGAAAGGGAGGGCTTCAAATTGTCCCCTCTCTGTGAGGGTGAGGAAGCTGAGACCAGGGAGACTGGAGTCAGAGCCCCTGTTAAGGCCTGCCCCTGAAGAGCCCAGTGCTACTCCCCTGCACACAGTAGGCTGCTTGTCAGATACCGCAGTCACCTCTGGCTTGATGGGGCCAGAGACCGCACAGCAACTGCAAGTGTCTTCTGAGGATAAGAAAGCACAGGAGGGAAGGGTGGCCGTGTCATGGCACAAGCCAGCACTCCAGGGCCTGCATGCTTCTGAGGGCAGAGAAGCAAGGCTGAGAGGGTGGTGGAGAACAGGAGGAGGGGTGGGTGGAGAGGAAGAGGCTGGCAGATGCGCAGGTGATGGGGAGACAGAGGGAGGAGGGAGGGACCAGATGGACTGCAAAGGAGGCAGATTGTGGGTTTCTGCGGCACCCGAATCATTCGCTGGAGTTGGTCCACGTGTGGGCCATTGCAGGCATGTGCATGTCCTCAGTGTAGAATGTGAGCTACACCTCGTACGTCCCTCCAGTCCT
The DNA here is from genome assembly GCA_026225945.1 of Cricetomys ansorgei. Classification (NCBI taxonomy): domain Eukaryota; kingdom Metazoa; phylum Chordata; class Mammalia; order Rodentia; family Nesomyidae; genus Cricetomys; species Cricetomys ansorgei. The sequence goes on from JAMJFZ010003206.1 coordinate 3,559,294, forward strand.
GTCTAGATGAGCAGAATGTCGGTGAACACACGTGCAGGGAAGACAGGCCACTGTGTGGTCCTGTTTATGTGATATGGTAGAGCTGTGTAAACCTTACACCCGGGTTCCTCCATGATCTTGTGATCATGTGTGCATGGCATGCACACGTGTGATGGTTTCTGTGTGTGTACCACGGGTATGCATGTTCCTGGGGTTCATGTGGGAGAGCAGAGGTGAGCCAGGCACAGTCCCAGTGGGGGTGACACAGACCTGTCTCTGAAGCCCCGGATGACCTTCTGGAGCAGGATGACTCTGTCGGTGATGGCCTTGTCCCGCTCCACCTCCAGCAGCATGTCATGGTGGTCCTGAAAGGCAGAGCTCCTGAGCGACGTCCCCCAGGGCCACTGCTCAATCCAGGTAGGACTTGTCTTCCTTCCTTCAGAAGGAAGGCTTAGGGCTCTGTGTATACCTCAGGCTCCCAACCTTTCTAGGGCCTCCTACAGCCACCAGAGATTGTGGCATTTCCCAGAGGCATGGGAAGAGGGGACCAGAGGAGCCAGGGGCATCCATTTCACTAGACTGGGAGGACAGACTCAACAGGTCACAGTCTGGCTTCCCCATCACCACTTCAGCCCTGCTGTTATCTTTTCTCTCCAAGGTCTTGGTAGCAGACTCCTTACCAGGAGTCTCCTGGTGTCCATCGGTCCCCCTCCGGCCCTCTCCTTCACATGCAGTCAGACAGCCATCCTATGACCTTCCAAACATGCCCCAAGGCATACACCTTACCCTAGGACTCAACATCACTTTGGGCCTTATTGCCACCCCTAGCCCTTCCCTCTTTTTCCCAAACCCAGTCTTCCTGCCAGTCGGATGAAACTTGAAACTTCACTGGTTCATTCAATACATAGATGGAACGTTCCATGGGTGGGCACAGTGCTGGGTGGTGTGGTGGAGTCACAGAAGCCCAGGGAGATGTGTCCTTGACTGGGGGCCTGGCCTTTGAGTCTCACAGGGGGGAGATAAAAATCCCTCTAATAATCGCAGACACAGAGGCTCAGAGAAGCTACTCAGCCATGGCTACCTCAGCGAACAGATGAACGGACCGATGGATGGATGGATGGGGCTGGGACATGTGGGCTCTTAGAAGTATTCCTGAAGTATAGATGGGTGAGCCTGGGGACCATATGGTGCTTGATGCCGCTCTGCCAACACATGCCTGTCACTCGACCGTCCCAGGTCAGTAGCCTATTCCCTGCATCCCTCAGTCTGACTTCAGTCACTTCCCCCTGAACCTGTGAATCAGGCACAAGACTTCCCGCCCCACACCACTAGCAGGAAGACAGTGGGAGGCCTGGCACAGAACTCACGCTCCAGCCGGCAGTCAAGGAACACACAGAGGGGATGCAAGGGGGCTGACACAAAGCCCACACCAAGAGGAGTTAGACAGACCCCACCAGACCCTACTAAAGGCTGCTTCCTCCCCTTTCTTCTCCCAGCCGTCCTGCATTCAGCCCTGCCCCCACACAGGGGTGGGGGGCTGCTCTGTCACCAGAGTAGAGGAAATGGAAATGGGGACGCCCACATTGTCCCTGTGCAGCTGCTCTCCAGGGCCACGACTTCTCACGGCCCAGTTTTTTGCTCTCTCTGACCACTCATTGCCTAGGAGGCTGTGGGAGCCAGGAACTCCGGCTTCTATTCCTGGATGCTAAGACAGAGCCATCGTACACAGCTGACCCTCATGAACCCTGCCTGCAGAAAACCATAAGGAGGGACCTGAGGTCCACTCTAGACCAGCCCAGACCAGCCTGCCACAGAAGAGTAGGCAGAAATGCTCAGCAACTTGCCCTAAGCCCCAGAGCTGAGGACCACAAGGCCAGGGTTTAAGGCCCTGCCATGGGTCTGACAAAGCAGCTCACCTCCAGTTGTCCGACTATAACCTGGGGTCAACATCTGGCCCCATCAGTTATCTCTTACGCCACACACATCGAGATACTTGCAGCCCCCTGGGATACATTCCATACATTGAGGCTCTAGACATGGCAGAACCATGGCAGCCAGTATAGGTTGTGCTCACCTTCAGAAAGATCTTGGTTTTGCCGATCTGCCAGTCATTGTGTGTGCCCAGCACAGCCTCAGCCATGCGCTGGCATGTCCCGCGGAGGTCGCCCTGGGTGGGAGACAGAGGTACTGACAGTACAACCAACAGAAAGCCCCCAGGCGTCCTTCTCAGGGTTGGGGGAAGGTCTGTCCCTGTCCGGCTGTGTGACTGACCCAGCCTGGCCCTGACTTCTGTGAACATTTGTTTTCTCCTCAAGTCAACTGGACGACAGTCACCATGGCAGCTGACGTGTCCTTCTCTCCTGACCAATCTTTGCAGCAGACCCGATATGGCCAAATAGATGTCAAACTCCGGTCACGGTCACATGAAAAACTGGGGTTCTCTCCCCTGTCGGTGTGCTCAGCCTTGTACCTGCTTGTATGCTGGCTTCACTCCAGGCAGCAGCATGCGGTAGCGCTCCACAAACTCCACAAAGCTGTAGCGGATGGGGTAGCCCGCACGGCGGATGCGGATCGTCTCCATCATGCCTGAGTACCGCAGTTGGCGCACACACAGGTGCCGGTCGAAGAGCTGCCGGGCCAGAACCAAGAGCGTGGGGACAAGGCCACCACTGAGAAGCGGGCCCTGCCCTTGGTGTGCCCAGCAGAGAGAGAAACACGCAGAGGTCAAGGCCTCTGAACTCATGGGGAGCAAAGCAGGAGCCTAGGTCTGTTGGTTAAAGTCACAGGGCAGCGTGAAGTGAGGTCTGCGGGCAGGACACCCGTGTGTTACAGGATCGGATCACAGAGAAGACACTGGGTCGTGTCCTTTGGGAGACACAAGAGGCTTCATGGAGCAGGGAGTATTTAGGGAAGGGTCTTCGAAGGCTGGAGGAGGGTGAGCTTAGAAGTAGAAGGCCTGCTTGGGAGGTCCGTGGAGGGGGCATCATACATGGCACAGTGAAGGAGGTGGGTGCTCTGCACAACCCCAGGCCACCCTTCGCATGGCCTCTGTCACAGATCCACGGTTATTTAAACAACTCCCCAGAGGCTGGTAGGAGTGTCTAAAGGAAGAGAAGCTTTCTCCTAGTCAGCACATGGTAGCCCAAGTGATGGCTGCTGGGCAAGACTATGCCCTGGGTTCAGATAAAAAGAAAATGCTGAAAACAGGCTCGTCCCATGGGTGGCAGGAACCAGCAAAGGTTTGCAGCGGTGAGGCTTGGGGCAGCATTTACTTTCTGAATCATGCCCTGCTGGGTGTGGCGATGCATGCCTTTAATCCCAGCACTCAGGAGGCAGAGGCAGGCGGATCCCCCTCACTGATCTATATAGCAAGTTCTAGGCCAGGTCAGGTGCCACAGACCTGGTCTCAAAAGAACAAGAATGATGCACTGTCAGTGCATTGAAAGGGCGGCGGGAGGCAGCAAGCCGGAGGTGGAGAGGCAGGTAAGGCAGCCACTGACAGGCCCGGGCTGGCAGGTACCAGGGAGCCAGCGTGCAGCCCTGTCGTCCTGCACTCCCTCCTCCAAAGGGGAACCTGAGGTCTGAAGGGAGCAGGACTCACCCACTCTGGGAACTGATTTCCTGGCAGGGACAGCATGCGGAAGGTTGACTTCCTCTGCCTGTTTCCTCTCCCTCTGGGTCACTTTCCCCAGCCCTCCCTCCCTCCCTTCACTCCACACCAGCTCCCTGCTCCCCATGCCTCTCCCTCCTCTGGATAAACAACACCTCTCAGGACCTGCACTGAAGCAGGGGGCTAGCAGCTAGGTAGCCTGTGAGGCTGGAGTCCCTCGATATCCCTGGGTCCCTATGTCACAGCTCTAATTCTTGGGTGGCTGTCACTTCCTCATAGGCGACTTGCCGAAGAGGGCTATACCCAGCTCTACCCGGTCACAGAGTCAAAAAGAACTCCCTCCAGGCAAAGGAGTCCAGAAGGACTTCCTGAAGGAGGTGGGCGTGAACTGAGTGAGGGCCGTCAAAGGAGGGGCCCTAGCAGGAGCCACACTATTTACCAAGCACTTGATAGGCACCCTGCCATCCGCAGGCAGGACCTCTGGGAAGAGGTGCCTGTGATTGCTCCTGCTTTTGTTCTCAAGGAAATCGAGGCACAGGGCAGGGTGTGACTTACGTACAGCCACTCAGCTGGGAGGTAGCAAAGCCAGGATTCACATGGCTGTGGAGCCCCTGTGCCCCCAGCAACTCTAGACCTTCTTCTACAAGCCCTCAGGTCCCCAGGGAGGACAAGCCCTTGCATTGCCCACCTACCCTGCCCATCTTGCCCCCGCCTCCCTGCCAGGTCCCTTCCAAGGCTCACCATGGGCTTCTTGAACTCATTGGGTTTGATGCAACGGACGAAGAAGGGCTGGCAGGCGCCCAGTGTGCGCATCAGCAGCTCCAGTGACCGCTTGAACTGGCTGCTGAGTGTAGGCGAGCGCTTCCTGGTCTCCGCACCCTGTAGCGGGGGACAGACAGACAGCAATGGGAGGGGCCACGCCTTCCCCCTCCCACCCTGGAGCAGCTGTCCCAAGGGGAGGAAGGCACCAGGGAAGGTCACCAAGGTCAGAGCCTGAGTACATCAGCAGTCCAGGCTTTCCTGTGACACTCTTGATCTGGGCTGGAACTTGGACCTCAGACACCACTCCAGGGAGCTCCCAGGACCTCCAATAGTGTCCTTCTGGGCCCCCCACCGTCAGCTGGGAGACTCTGGGCCACAAGCAGCCCCTCTCTGAGTCCTATTCCCTCTCTGTGTGAATGAGAGGTTCAGACTTGGTGTCTTCCAGATGCTGGGGTCATCTTTTAGTGACAGGAGTTAGGCAAATTTAAATTCAAACCCCATATGTGACCTAGGCTGACCACTGAAGTGTGCTGGGTCTCCGTTGTTTCCTAAGTGAAAACGTTACCATCCACCTGCCTGATGGGTTGGGGACGTGAGTCAGAATGCAATAAGCAGCCACCAGGGTGGTCACTACACCCCTGGGAACCTTGGAGGAGCCTGCACAGCTCATGACCTCCTCTGCTCTGCTTGTAGGATTGGCAGGCAGGCTGGGGCAGTGTGGGCGACTGGATAATCCTCCTGCAAAGGCAGGCTGCTGTTCCCCGCTGCCTTGAGCCACAGAGGCCCTCTGCACCTCCTGCCTATAGGATCCTCTCAGAACATGGTGAAACAGCAGGGACAGAGGACTAGGGAAAACCTGACGTCAAGCAAACAGGAAATGAACCTTCCGGAACATTTCAGAACTCAGATTACAGAGAGTACCATACCACCACATAGTGTTTTCCTAGCTGGCCATCTTTGTGTAAGAATTCATCAGTAAACTTAATTTTTATTGTAAGGTTTTATATTCTTAGAGTTATAATTCAATCACATCCTTCAGCATTAAAACTCTGGAACACAGCGGGCTGGAGAGACGGCTCAACAGAGAAGAGTGCTTACTGCTGTTGCAGAGGACGCAGGTTCCCAGCACCCACATGGCAGCTCACAACAACCCGTAACTCCAGCTCCGAGGGACCAGACACCTGCTTCTGACCCCTGAGGTGAGGTCTCCTGTATACATGTGGCACGTTTACATACACCTGAGCACACACATATACACATAAAATAAAGTAAATATTTTAAAATCTGGAGTGCAGAAGCGCATGTATGAGGTATTTGAGAAGCGGTAAAGGTGCTTAACCCGTACTAAATTCAGGTGATGTGCCACAGCTTCTGATGAAGCCCGCAGGAAGGCAAATGCTTTTAGTCCTTAAGCATGAAATTTAAGTTCCAGTGCAGAGCATTCAAAGTTTTACTCAGGGGATCTAGGGATAAGGTGATTCCTGTTCTAGTCCAGCAGGGTTCTTGATTCAGCCACAGCACATACACACAGAGCATGCGGCTCACAACACAGAACACACACGATGCACAACAGCACATACACACAGAGCAGAATACACAGATTACACAGAACACACACGATGCACACCATATGCATATAGTACAGTGCACCCAGCGCACACAACCCGCATGTACACACACCCACACACAGCATACACACATACCGCACACACGTGCACAGCATATAGCATTATACACATGGGTGACATCTGAGCGTGCAGACACCACACATGGTGAACACAACACAAACACCCACGTGCACGCATGTAACATGCGTACAGCACGCACACCACGCACACCACATAGCAAACATGACTTGCCCACACCAAGCACGCATATACCACACAAATCACTCACAAAATGTCATGACAACACATGTAAGTCAGTCAGCATGCGCCTCATCCTGCATAAATGCACACATGTGACACAAACATGCAAAGAACACAACACTCAGCACACTTGCTGCATATATTCTATAAAGCACGTGTGCCATGCGTACTCTGAGCATGCATGCACCACACATCCCACACACAGCACCCACACACAGCAAGCACCCTATGCAGCACTCAGGCATATATATGCCATATTTTAAGAGCACACCCCACACCTCCCTCACAGTGCGCACACCCCTGCATGCGCATGCGTAACATGCACAAGGCATGCTCATTATGTGGCATATGTACACAGGACATAGACACAGAACACACATGACATGGAGCAGGACACACACACCCTTGCTCTCTTCTGTCTGTCCTCCCTGTTGGAGCCCCCTGAGGGCAGGCTGGGTCTGCCGTGCTTATTACTATGTCATCAGGTCCTGGGCACACTGTGCCCATCAACACCCTGGTCTCCTGGGGTGTGGTCACACTGTTTCCTGGTGTCCTCCATGGTGCATAGACTGTCCCTTTCCAGCTGTGCAACCAAGTCTTTAGGAACTCTCCTCATGACCCTTCTCTCATACGGAACAGACCAGCAGGTCCTTCCCAGAATCTGATGCCACTCACATTCCCCGTTAGCTGGTCCAGCCTCAGCATAGCTCTCCATTTCCCAGTTCAGCCTCCACACTGGCCTCCTGCCCTGTCACCATATGCAGCACTCCACCCCTCCATTCACAGAGCAGCTGAGGGCGAGGTAAGGAAATCGGCCACGTCCCTCCCTACTCAAACCTTCCAGTGACATCAGTTTACTCCAAGGAGAGCCAAGGCCCTACAAGGATCCATAACACTCCCAAGGTCTCCCCCATTCACCTCTGGTCCCCATCTGTCCACACCCTGTCTGACACTCCAGCCTCCTGGTTCTGCCTGGGTACACTTGGACTTCTGCAAAGCCCCTCTGAGGGACCGGTCCCTTCCCCTTCCTACCAATAACCCAGTAAGGCCTGACTTGAGCCTCATGCACAATCACGGGGCCTGCCACCACCCTGTCCTTCTCCAAGCTTTGCTCATTTACTGGCTCTCTCCCTGTTCTCCCTCTGCTAAAACGAACAGTCGTTTTGAAAGGGGTTTTGTTTGGTTTCTATTTGTTCACTACTGTGTCCTGACACTTAGGGCATTGTGTGGCATGTGGTGGGCACTCAATAAGTATTTGTAGACAGGAGGAGTGGAAGGCAGGGTGTGTGGGGTCTGCTCTCCCAGCCTCTGCCATCGGGCTTCTCATCCGGTTCTGTTTTAGCCCTCTTCCTGGTGATTACTGATTCCTGGGTCGTCTGTGGATGTTCAGGATGAGGCAAAGACTGAAGCCAAAGTGACACGGGCACAAAGGGTCTAAGGAAGGCAGATGCCATTGTGGTGTCCAGGGTCTGCCAATGAGCAGGAGTGAGCAGCTGTCCTGTGGACACGTCTCGGATGAGACATTCATCTGGGTACACCCCTGCCTGGGAAGGTGGCCTTCCTCAGCTTCCTTGGTCCCTGTCAGTAAGTCAGGACAAGTCATGAAGCCCTGAACTGCCCTAGGGCAGCAGACACAAGAAGTAAAGGATGAGAACTCAGGGGGTGGGACTTGCCCAAGCTGAGGCTTAGGTTCCTGTAAACAGGCGCTGTGGGCTTCCACCCAGACAGATGGTTTAGACACTGTCTGGAGCAATTTCCACAAGGCAGCAGCCAGTTTCCAGCACTTGCAGATCATTCTTGGGCTGGGGATGTAGTTCAGTTGGTAGAGTCCGTGCCTTGCAAACATGAAGACCTGAGTTCAGTCCCCCCAAACCCACACACAGAAAGATAAATGTACAGCACACTTGTAAGCCCAGTGCTTGGGAGGCAGATTCCAGGGACTCACTGGCCAGTCAGCCTAACATACTTGGTGAGTTCCGGGTCAGTGAGAAACCCTGTCTCAAAACGCAAGGTGTATGGCTCCTAAGGAACAATACCTGAGGTGGCACTCTGGTCTACACACACACACACACACACACACACACACACACACACACGTGCACACATGCACACACACACACACACACACACGCACGCACACATGCACACACGTGCACACACACGCACATTCACAGACCCTGTCTGCTGCCCCAGGGCAGCCAGGGCCACCTGACCTATTCTAGATGACATGTGTCACATCAGCATTGAAACTTGTCTCAGTACAATGGAGGGACTTGTCTAAGGTCACATTCAGTCACTGCTAGAGTGTCTATATGCATAACAGCCAGGAAAGAATGTGCTTCGTGTGTGTGTGTGTGTGTGTGTGTGTGTGTGTGTGTGTGTGTATGGACCAGAGCCATCCACAGGACAGAAGACAGTCCCCTGTCTAGACAGGCTCAGTACATACTCCGGCCCTTAATACCCAGGGTGTTGGGTCTATCCTAGGGCTCTGGGAGGGCTCAGCAGCAGGCCAGATATGAGGGCTGTCAGCACTGGGAAGAGGGAAGCAAAAAGGAGGTGGGGCAGTGGTAGCCTAGGGCCTCCAGAACCTCTGGGATGGGAAGTACCATGGCAGCTGGAGACCTGAAGGTGGGGGTCAGAGCAGCTGTCCTAGCTGACACCCCCCAGGTGTGTCATTAAGGTGAATGAAGCCCCCTCCTTGACCTCAGTCCCGAATCTGCAAAACAGAAGACCACCTGTGCCTACAGTTAAGCACGTCATCAGCATCCCACTGAGTCCCCCAGGGCCTGTGGCTACAGCCAGAGGCACAGTAACAGGGATGGTGTGCGGAAAAGGCTTAGGAACCATCTACAACCTTCTTCTTGTAGGCCTCAGTTTCCCCTCTTAAGAAACTGAGATTACTGTAGCACACAATCCAAAAAACAAAACCACTCCAAAATCCACTCCACAAAAAAACCACACTCCACAAAAGACAAAAAATCCAGCCTCCCTCCCTTGGAGCCAGTCCCCTAAGGCTGAGTTCTCCCACCACCATCATCCTGGTCCCCAGGCCGGGGCTTTTACCTTCACGGAAGCCGCTGCCTGGCCGACAGTGCCGGATGAATAACCACAGAGAAACTACAAGGGGAACCACAGGCAGGTGAGGCAGGAGAGGCGTGGGTAAGAGAGCCAAACAGCCACTGAGCCGGGGCAGGCGGGCCTGGGGTGGAGGTCAAGGCTCTGGCCACCGTCCCGAACAGCTCAGGCACCTGCACAGGCACCGGAGAAGATGGCTCTGCCCTCCCTGCCCTCCTCCCCTGTAGCCTGGGAAGCAGGGATAGAGAAAAGACTGGAATAAAAGGCCAATAGCCCAGAAACTCCAACTAACACCTGCCTGGGCTTCACAAGAGCACAGTAGGTAGTCCTCTGAATCAGCTCAGGGTCCAGGGTGGCCAACACGCCACACCCATCCTGTGTCTCCCTTATGCCTGTCCTTATATTCCCTTACGTAGACCTCGGTGGTAAAGCCAGATCAGAGTACCAAGTGACTTCCCACATAGCCCTCTCTGGGCCTCAAACCCCAGTCATATCCTGAGTGAGTAAGGAGGACCAGACAGGAGCATCTCATAGACCTTTCTCTCTGGAGTCTCAGCTAAGCCCTGTCCCGTCTCTACCTAGTCTGGGGTCCAAGGGGCTCCATGGATGGATAAGACTCAGAGTGGGGTTTAGATTCAGGCCTAGCTCCCAGGGCCCCTCCTGGCCAAAGGAACATCCAACAGCCTTACCATGGCGACGTCAGCCTGGAAAATCTGCTTTATGAACTTGTTCAGGGAAGAGTGGACCAGCTGGATGATGTCCCCATGCAGGGTGTCCCGGTTCTTCTCCAGGAAACCTGGCAGCACCAAAGAGCAGTCATATTTCCCCACCAAGGGCTCCCCACACCCACCATGTCTGCACCAGAGGGACCCTCAGAATTCACCTCGCCTACCCACATCCAGTTCACAGTGGGAGGCCCTGGGCTTGGAGAGGACAGTGGCTCACCCAAGGAGACAGAAAGATGAGGAGCAGCCCCCCAAACACACAGCCCCACCCCCAGCCTGTGTGAGTATCGAGGTGTCTGACTCAAGGAGCAAGGCTACCTTCCCACTGGGTCATCCCTAAGCCACTACGAGCCTTTTGAACCAAGATAGCAGAGTCTTGTGACGTGCTCTCCTGGAAGAGACCACATGTTGATGCTGCAAGCCACCACTGCAGTGACTAATTACCAGCCCCAGTGCCTTTTAAAGTGTCCTCCCTGCGTCCTGGGACAGGCACTATCTTCTCTGTCTGACAAGGGAGGAAACTGATTTCAGTAAAGCCAAAACAGCCAGCCGTGGCAGCATTAACACCTGAACCCAGGACCCTGGTGTCAACACAGGGAGCTCCCGTGCCCACAGGAGGCTGGTCCCATTCTCAGGGACCAAGAAGCCAGGCGGTGCAGGAGGTGAAGTTTTCTATGGGCTGGAGATAACTGAGCGGTAGGAACACTGCCAAATACAGTTCTTGGGCCGCCCCGGAAGGCAGATCCTGGGCCTAGTGTCATGTGGAAGGTTGAGTTTTACAGTGGCAAGGCTCTTATTAGAGCTATGCCAGCCTCACCCTGTGACATTGAAGAAGATCCCTTTCATGATTTTGTGTGCCTGTCTGAGAAGAGAATGGTGGCTCTCAGCATTGCAGCAGGACTTCTGGGCCAGTTTATGAGGGAGCATGCCCCATGGCCCTACACTGCTCTGAATGCCATTAGCCTTTGGCCCGGGTGGGGCCCTTCAGGACAATGCAGGAACTCTGTATTAGACCCGCAGTGATGCCAACTTGGTGCTGGCCTTTCACACCAGGTGGGTGGGAGGATCATCCGGGCTCTGTAGGAAAAGCTACAAAGCGGCAGGAACTGCAGACCTGCAGGTTGGGTGAGCTGGGTTTGTACCCTCTGCCAAACTTCAAGCTCTTCTTAAGATTGCTTTTAAGCAGACTGAATCTGGCTTGCCCAGAAGTCACAGAGATACCCCCACCTCTACCTTCTGAGTGCACTACCATACCTAGCAAACTTTATCTTTCTGTATGTGTAGAAGTTGTGTGGGTGGATGTCCACGGAGGGTGTTAGATCCCTTAGGGCTGAAGTTACACCTACTGTGTGCTGGGGACCGAGATCGGGGCTTCTGGGAACAGAATGCTTAGCCATCTCTCCAGGCCCCAGTTTCCCAGTTTTAAATGAGCCAGCTGCTCGCCCTTGGGAGAAAGGAAGATGCCCTGTCACTCTCTTCAGTGCACTGGCCTTGTTGCTGGAAGCTTCTATGCCTTGCTTTGTGTCTATTAGGCTGTACTGGGTTACAGAAGAACATTAGCCAACTTCTGAGCCTCGGTTTCCCCATACGTACAAAAGAGCACTGAGCCCTCCCACGAGAACCCAAAGCAGGAACTCACACAGGCTCAATGCCCACAGCAGCACTGTTAGCACTAGCTGAAGGGGAAACAAGCCGTGTTTCCATTTACATGTGACCAAGTAAACAGTGCGTTACATCCATACGTGGTTAGTCAGCCACGGAAATGAAGGGAAATGACTCATGCCACAGTGTGGATGAACCCGGCTGGGACGGTCATCAGACAGGAGCCAGACTATGAATCCTGTGACCCCACTTACATGAAGGACCTAGAGCACAGCAACAGAAGGTAGAAGGGAGGGACTGGACAAGGTGGGGAAGGATGGGAGTTCTGATGATGGGTGGATTGACTTCTGTGTGGCGTCATGGAAGGTTCTGGAAAGGGAGGTAGTGAAGACTCACAGCGTTGTAAATGAGCATCATGCCACTGAATTGCAATGTAAGGTGGCTAAAACGGCAAACTTTGTATTATGGATGTTTTGCCACAATTAGCTGTGTTTTAAAAAAGTCAACTTCTGAAGGGCTGGGGATGGAGCTCGGGGTGGAGCATTCGCATAGCATAGCTTTGACCCCTCCACTGCACCCCCAGTATCACAAGAAAGCAAGAACAAGCCCAGAATTCAGGAGTCGGGGCAGATGGATCTCTGTGAGCTCCAGGTCAGCCTGGTCTACAGAGCGAGTTCCAGACATGCTTCCTGTGGCGTGAACTCTGCACCACGGAGTCTCACTCTTAGTCTAGAGACAGAGAGGGTTGGAGCTCAGGCAGAGAGACAGACACCCCACCACTGCCTGTACCTTGAGTCTCGTAATAGACAATGCCTGCGAAGTGGTTGATCCCAAACTGGGTCTCGTGGCTGTTCTTGGGTGGCACGTAGTTGGCATTGAGCCTGTGCTGTGAGTTCAGCTTATGCAGCATGGTGGCATCCGTGCCCTGAGGGAGCAGAGTGGACTTTGTCAAGCCGCTGCCTCCCGAGGGCTCCCTACCCATGTGCTCCCACCCCTCCATGTCTTTCTCCGTAGCTGCCCCATCACACACACACACACACATGCTCTCTGAGACTCACAGCCCATCTGTGAAGTGGGGTAACTGGAGCCACAAAACCCTAAATACACATTTCAACCTAGAGTGTCTATGAGCTCCAGGAGTTCAAGGCTAGCCTGATCAATATAGCAAGACTCTAATCTCAAAAAAAAAATAATTTTTTTTTTTTTTTTGCTAAGCCTAACCCTATGTCACATTCCATCATGAACATTGATCCTGAACCATCTTGATGGTTTGGCCCAGGATCCAGTAGACTGCAGGAAATCCCTGCTTGCCCCGTGAACACCCTGGGCAGGCTCATGCTGCTTGTCCCAGGTTGCAGATGGGTGGGGAAGCCGAGGCTTGGCATGCCCACCTTGGGGAACTTGCTCTCCTCGTCGATGAGGGAGATGACATTCATAGGCCGGTTGGCAATCATGTCTAGCGCATCCTGGTTGTCCGTGAACTCAATGTGCAGCCAGTTGATGCTCTCCAGGTCATACTCCTCCTGCTCCAGCTTGAACACATGCCTCACGAAGAACTGCTGCAGGTGCTCGTTGGCGAAGTTAATGCAGAGCTGCTCGAAGCTGCAGAGGGCAGAGGCCTCTGAAATACGGTACTCAACCTCTGTTGTGTTGCCCAGACCTAGCTCTGCCTCTACTTGCAGCGTGACCTCGGGCACAAGGCCCCCACCAGGTGGGCCAGGGTGGGAATATCAAGTCCAAACCCTGGGGACTAGTGACGGCAAAGGACATAGCCAAGGTCACTAAGGGTCAGAGGAGGTAGGCTAGAAGCCAAGTTTGGAGCGCTTTCCTTGAGTGACCAGGCCCCAATAAGGGGAGGGGTCAGAACACTGGGAAGGTGGGCCGTAGAGAGATACCAGAATGTCACTGAAAGGCCAACGCTGACAAGATCCAGCAAGCAGAGAGAGCCCTAATGCCAGTCCTGCGCAGAGACCAGGGACCACGTCCCAAGTACCAGGACAGGATAAGCCTTTCCCAGTACCTAACCAGGCTGGCCTGGGCTGACCTGGGGCCGGGCATGAAAAGCATCTCCAGGATGTCTGAAGTCAAGTTTCCCAAGCCTGGGGGTGTTCTTGGAGGCAGGTTGTGCAGCCTAAAGGAAGAGGCGTGGCATTTCTCAGGCATGGGGTTCCCTATGATACCTGTTCACAGTGAAGTTCTCGAACCCAAAGATGTCCAGGAGGCCGATAGACCGGCGAGAGTTCTTCACTTCCTGCGAGGGTGGCTTGTAGATCGCTGAGTTGATCTTGTCCACAATCCACACAAAGAGCCGCCCGTAGATGCCCTGAAAGGTGCTCGTCAGCCATGGGGCAAGCCAGACCCTCCCTGGGAGACAGTCCCAACTCAGGGACCTGTTGGATCCCTGCCCTAGCAGCGCCAGGCTCTTAACACCCTAGTCTTCACTCAGCTCTCCCTGCTACCGGACACGAGCTCCTGCCTCAGCAGCTACTTCTCTTCTCCCTGAGAACGTCCCTGGGGACCCCCGAGGCTGGGAAGGAGCCTTCGGCAGCTTCACTTGTATGTCTCCCCAGCCTCTGAATGCCTTTAAAGGTCCAGAGTCCAGCACAGGGCTGGTGCAGACTGGGGTCTTTGAAACTGGGTACAGCAGCATGAGGATTGGGGGTCTTCTACCCAGCCAGACCCTGTGAGACCTAAGAGGACAGGTCCTGGCTGAGAGCAGCTGATCAACGCGCACCCAAGGGGACAAAGCGGGGCCCCTGGGCCTAGCCTTTGGGCTCAGAAGATGACTAAGCTTGGACCTCAGAGACTAACTAGCCTGCTTTCTAGCCCTGGGGCTGCCGAAGCAAGGTCCAGCTTTGGAAATGGCTTGCACCTGTCCATCAACAACTCAGACTCCTGAGGGGCAAAGAGAACAGGCGGCCGCTCCATTCACCCACCTTGACAAAGGCATCCCGCACATCCAGCGCCTGCTCCCTGCTGAGTAGGGTGGACACTGTCTCCCCACGGGTGATGAGGGTGCGGCTCGTGAGGCAGCTCATCAGGTCTGCGGGGTTCACCTAGAGCAAACACCTGGGAGTTGGCCCACCCACACCCTGACTGTCCCCTTCTGTCCCAACTGGCTCCCTGCCTGTCTCTTCCCAGGAATCACAGGCCCTGTCCTGACCTCACAGCACCACCCCTTGTAGGAGGAGTAGCCAGGACCATGCACAGCAGGTCCTTAACTGAACAGAACTCTCCTGCCTAAGGGCTCCACTGCCAATTCCCACCTCATCCCAACTGAGCCAGAAGTCACCCTCAGAAGTCGTCCTCAGAGGGGCAGTCGGAGAGAGAGAGGCTAGCACTGACCTCAAGCAGAGATGCAGCCATAGCCAGCGACGGAGAGAAGAGGACCTCACAGGCATCCAAATTTTCAAATGTGCGGGCTGCCAGCAGCAAGGGTACAGTGTCAAGGCAGGGAGGCGGAGGGGCAGGGACAGTCTGAGGAGGCGTGAACTGCCCTGCCCACAGAGGGCATCGTCAGCATGGTCTATACATCATGACAGCCCGCGGACGCCGTGAGAGTCAAGACCCTCAATGCCAGCACTTAGCACTGAGTCTGGAACCCCAAGCTGTGCCCTCTGGTGGCTCCCCCTCAGTCCATAACACCTTTGAGACAAGATTTGTGAGCTTGTCCTTTCCTCAGTGCACCCATTCTCTTGGGCCTCAGGGCCTTTGCACACCCAATGCACCTTTCCATCTTATCTTTCCAGACTTCCTAGCCTGGGATTGCCTCCCCAGAGCTTCTCTTCTGCCCAGGGGCCATCCTGGACACCACCGAAAAGACAAAGTGGAATCCAATGCCCTCTTCCAAAGGACCACATCCCACTCTTGTATGCAGTGGTGTCAAATAAGTGTGCATGCTCTGCTTTGCCTTCCCTCTCACAGATGCTGTTCGGTCATTCACACTATAGTATGAACTCAAAGATTTACCCTCTCTTGAAGAAGAAACCAGATGTGGAAGAGGACTCCGAACACCCCACCTGCCAACTCTGTGGTGGGACTTCCACGCAGTGTACCACCCCTGAGGATGATGTCAGGTTGACATTCTCCCAACCTGCATCCCATATGACACCTGCCGCAGCAGAGACCACTGCCAGTACCCCTGGAAGCTACCTGCCATGTACCCTGAGTGGAGTGTGGCATTGTGGGGCCTCACCCTCATACTGCAGATTGCCCATGTGTAGGATGGCGGCCAGAAGCTTCGAGATCTCCCAGTTCTCCGTGTCTGTGAACATGAGCACCTTCATGGCTGAGCGGATGTTGGCATACTCCTGACTGTCCACCCGGCCCTCACAGGTGATGCAGTTACCCTGGGGGGGGGGGGCAGCACATAAAAAGGGAGGCCCGGAGGGTGTCGGGGTGGGGAGGCTGGGGTAGGGGGATGTCAGGAGGCCGGGAGGACAGTGCCCCAAGGATCTAGAATGCTTCTCCAGAGCACTCTGCCGTTAGTAAGAACCGCGCACTGACACCAGGCCTGCTCAGTCACTCACTGCCATTACAGCTCACAGCACCAACAGCTCCCCAGGCTCTACACAGGCAGCCCCAGGACCTACTCTTAGGGGAGAGCCCATCGACTGTAACCTCGTATGACCCACAGAGAGGAGATACAGATACAGCCTCACCCAGTGTGAGTGTGAGTGTGTGAGTGTGTGTTCGGGTGTGCCAGCCAGCTAGGAGTATACTGAAAGTCTTGTCACACCCACGACACCCTTGAATCCTGGGTAGGCTCTCTCTGGGGACGTAGAGGTGGAATTCTCAACCTAGTCTGCTGTGTACACAGCCCCTAGAGCCACAGAGGAGCAGAAGCCAGCACCAGAGTCGCCATCAGCCAACCCAGGGGCCCAGGCTCGGCAATGAGCTCCCGGGATCCCAGGGCACCCAGCAGAGTTCCCATGGCCTCAAAAGTCCAAGCGTATGTGTGTGGGCAGGTCCCTGTGCTTGGATCTGTGGTTCCTGTGTGCTATGTCCTCATGTCCCTCTGACCTCAAGAAATGTGTCTGTGTAAGAGCTCACTGGGGCCATGTGCCCGAGGGAGGGAGGGGCGCTAAGGCACAGGCAAGCCTGGATGGGCTGGGGCAGGCAGGGACAGAGGGAGGCTTAGAGCTGGACCAGAGCCACACCGGCGAGTCTGGGGTGGCCCCACATCACCAAGACAGGTGTTTATCCCAGAGTGTCTCCTGGGCCTTACCATGGCCAAGTAGTTGTAGTCAGCGGCTTGGCCTAGGCCCAGCTTCTTCTTCTGCTCCTCATTCATGCCCTCCAGCATACAGTAGAACACGTGGTAGTTCCTCTCGTCAGGGGCCTGGAAGCGGGCACCAGTATTGGGACCAGAGAGCACACACGAGCAGGGATCTCAGAGGGGACCTACGACACTTGAGGGGGCGGGAGGACATGCAGCGTGGTGAAGGGTGCTCAGACCATGTAGAGAGCAGTGCCCATCCTCTCAAAGCAGGGAGTGACCCTCACCAGGAGCCAGGGCTCACCTGGCGGCAGACTCTGGATTTCTCTAGCAGGTACTGCTCTATTTTGGCGCCCTCGATGGCACCGCGCTTGTTGAAGTGGATGTCGATGTATTTGCCAAAGCGGCTCGAGTTATCGTTTCGGATGGTCTTGGCGTTCCCGAAGGCTGCAGGATGGCAGGGGCTCCAGTGAGAGACTCCAGGTGAGACTGGGTGGACCCCAGTGCCAGCACCTGGCTCACCCTCAAAACATGGCCCTACCTTCCAAGATGGGGGTGGCCTCCAGCACCTGCTGTTCGATCCAGGAGTGCTGTCCACTGATGGCCGCCAGGAACTGCAGGATCAGCTTTGTGCTCTCTGTCTTGCCAGCTCCCGACTCCCCACTGCAGAGGGTGGGAGAGGCTAGATGCGACCCACTAGCTCCAGTGGGTGCTGTATACAGGCTGATGGTCCGGCCCTCGGGAAACACAGAGCTCTGCCACACCCCCAACCCTACTGGTCACAGAGATTGACGCGGATGGATTTCTCAATCCATGCTTTGGTCTCTTGCCTTGCCCAAGAGAAAATAGGAGACGGATCTCAACTGACCATAGTTCAGTAGGAACCGTCAGGAAACAGCGCTATGTGACCCTGAAAAGCTAACAGACGTAAGAGCTGGGGAAAGTGGGGGTGACTCCACGCACCGTGACGCAGCACGGAGGGCACAGCCTGGCTCCTGGGGAGCACCATGCCGTTCTAGACGTAACAATCCCTAGGGTGCTAGCGGGAGAGCAGAGCTGGGGCTCAGGGGGCGGGGCCGCGCAGCCCACCTGATGATACAGCACTGGTCCCTGTTGTTCCGCTTCATGTTGAAGTAGCAATTGTCGGCGATGGCGAAGATGTGGGGGGGCATCTCCCCTATCTTCTTGTTGGTGTACTGGCGGATGTGGTCCGGCGAGTAGATGGAAAGCAGCTGGTAGGGGTTCACAGCCACCAAGATGGAACCCGTGTATGTCTGGAAGCAGCAAAGGACGGGAGCTTGCATCTGCCGAGAGGCGGGGGTGTTGTCTCTGCCCTGTGCAGCTCTGGAGTCTGCAGACACGGCTGGGGCCAAGCGGGCCTCCGACTGGCTTTGCTTCTAGCTCAGAGACATTTGATAGAGGGAGGACGGAGAGCAGGAGGCCCCTAAGCCTGGATTTCCCTATCTGTACAATGGGTGAAATAACTTTTTGTGACAACGAATGAGATAGGGTATTTTCAGATTCAAAGAACAAAGCAGGGACACCTCAAATACTGGCTCCCTCCTCTGCCCCCAGTCTCTGCACCTAAGACTTTTAGAGCAGAGTTCAGAAACTGAACCCTGTTCAGAGGGGAGACTGGAGAGGCAAGGAAGTCAAAGAGTGGGACCAAGCCACAAAGAGCAGAGGGGCGGGATTGGGTGGTGCAGAAGGAGCTGGAATCTGGGGCATGGGCAGGGACTTTCCCTCTAGCTCCCCCTAGGGGCGACATGGCTGCTATGCCCCATGGATGGAGCTTGGGGACCTGAGGCTGTCTCCATTCAGTTAGGAGAGCATGAGCAAGACTTCCTGCTGTGCCTTGGGCCCAGCCTGGACACCAGGGCAGGGTGAGGCAGTGGGGGCAGGGTTACTGCTCCCTACCCTCCCACCTCCCCCCAAGCTAGAAAAGGTCAGGTTGGTGATAGATGTTTTGATGTCTGGGATCCAGAGACTGAAGACAGATGTGTCCACACAGGGGAGGGGGTAGCCTCGCCTGTTTCCCCAACCTCTACGGCCTTTCAGGGACTCAATGCAGGACACCAGAGCAGCCATCATTCCCCAGCAGCTCCGCCCATAGTGACATGCAGGGAAAGCAGCTGTGGAGCCCAGTCCAGGCACAGGGGCTGTGCAGAGAAGCGCCGACCAAGCCAAGAGACCCCAGTTCTAGAGCCCAGAAGCCTCTTTCCCCTTAAGCCACCTCCTCCTAGGGCCACAGCCAGGAGCCCATGGTTCACTTTCACAGCTCAGCTCAGGCAGGAAACAAAGTGAAGCAAGGAGGCCAAGGAGAGCAGCCCAGCCTGGTCAGCACGCCTCACAGCCCTCCAGGGCTGCTGCTGCACCACACTCACCCGCCCTCCACAGTTTGTCTGTTACAAAGTAAGAAACGGGTAGAGAGACAGCCAGTCAATGGAAAGGGGCCACAAAAGATGGCTCCAGGAACCTGGCCTGGGCTAAACAATTGGGCAAGGACCCTGTGGCCACCATCCCTTATAGATCCATCCTGCACAGCTGTGGAATATAATTGACTCTTGTCTCCAGTGAAGAACCCATCCCAGCATGAGAGTCACTTTGGCCAGCCTCAGTCTGCCCATTTGTGAAATGGGATGCCTATTGCTCCATCCCAGGGCTGCTGTACAGACTAAAGAACAAAGGCACCCCTGCCAGGTACCAGGAGCACAAGTGCCACCTTCCTCTCCTCTTATTGGTCAAGGATGTGACACCTGTCACCGACACACGGCAGAAGGCGGGCACCACAGTCACGCCACAGCCCTCACCTTCAGAGAGCAGAGAAGCCCCGCACCCTCTGTGAAAGGCAGGGGCTGGCGGGCTCAGAGCAGAGGGGTATGAAAGGCCTTGACATTTGGGAAATCTTCTGGAGAAAGGTCATCCTGGCAGCATAGGAGACAGATGCCATTTACCATTCCAGACCTAATTATCCAGCCCGCAGAGCCACCGCGAGGCTCAATGACAGGGAGGTGACAGAAAGCGATACTGAGACGCTGTAGCATCCCAAGACTTCCCTGGGCTGCCGATGGACCTTTCCATTCTGCCTGCAACCCGAGGGCTTTAGCGGCTCAAGATTCCTCTGTGTCCGTCCTCCTGGAGGTCACGTGATGGCCACCAGGACTCCCAAACCAGCACTCCTCCAGCCCTGCTTCTGGCCTGCCCAACTCAGCCTCCGGTACCATCATGCCCTTCTCCCAGGTGAACCCTCCACTGCTTCCTCCCAGTCCCCAGCCCACTGTCCCGGCTGCCCTCCCTGGTCTGGGCCACCAGGATCCTCCTTGGTCCTTTGTGGTGCCTTCCCACCTGTCCCCTGCCCCCACAGCGGCTCCCTCTCTCCTCCACTCGCAGCCTACGTGGGCTTCACTGGATTGTGACCAGGCTGGCTCCGCTGGAACCCATCCCTATGACCTCAGGACACCGTATACACCTCTCTGAAAGAGCCCTGTTAACTTCCTCCTGCAGAAGAGGAGGCCCACCACCGAGCCTGCGGCCCAGGCCCTCGCTGTCCTGCTGAACTGGCTGGAACAAACTGGTCCACGCCTTTCACCTAGCTGGTGCCTCTTTGCCATACAGAGCCACCTCCTCCAGAAAGTGGAGGCGTCATGTGGCCCATTGCACCCCGCATATTCCCTACAGTACATTTTACTGAATGCTTGGAGGCTCTGGTTCAAAGCCTTTGTCTCCCCAGTACCTCACTCAGAAAACAGGACACACTCGGCAGTGTTTGTTAAGTGACTAACTAATTAGTACTAATGGGCTGAGTGGGTAGCATCAGTGGGAGCTGGAGAACAGCCTGTGGGCGCTCAGGATGCTAGCCACATTACCCCAACTGAGGCCAGGATGAGACCGATGGGGAAAGACAGAACACTATGGATAAATACACTACTGTCTGTGGAGAAGAGAACAGAAGTTCACACATAGGTGTGCACACACGAGAAAGTACATACACATGCGTGCTCATGTGTGTGCCTGTCTCGTGCCTGAATGCATACACAAGTACTTATGATCAAACACATGTGTGCACGTGTATACACATGCATGCATGTACATACATGCATGCCCTCTACACACTCACAGGCTGTGTCTTTCCCCTACAAGCACAGTGAGATCAGTCCCATTGCAATCAGTCAGAAGGAAAACTCTGACTTATAGTACACACATCTGGTTTAAACCACCATAAAGGGCCAGCGAGAATGTTCAGGAGCTACAAGCACTCACTGTGCAAGTCTGCTGGCCTGAGTTTGAGGCCCCAAACCTGTGTAAAATACACAGTGACACGCATCTGAATCCCAGCACTCCTGCAGGAGAATTGGCTGGGAGCTTACAAGCCAGCCCAGAGAGCGCAGCACAAGAGAAACCCTGCTTCCAAACAAAGTGGAAGGAGAGAGCCAGCACCGGAAGTCGTTCTCAGACTTCACACCTGCCCCTGCACACACACAATAAATAGTTCTTTTTAAAAACAGTCAGTGGGGAGGATGTCCCCGGAAGGAGGGCAATGCCAAGAAGATTCCTGGAGGGCACAAGTCTTTGCAGCTCCAGAGGTGAGGTATGGGCACTTTGCTTTTCAGAGTCCAGACTTGTTATTAATAATGAGTAAATATCTTAAACTGTCTGTTTCAATTTAAGTTAATTTGACACCATAACTACACCACATGACCCAAACGAATAAAGGTCTGTGGCTCCCTCAATGATTTTGAAAGGCTTTGGGTTCTTGGGATGAAACCACGGAGGTGTCTGTTCACCGAGTGTCTCCGGGGGGTGTGTGTCCTGCCCTGTGTATGTGTCCTGCCCTGTGTACGTGCCCTGGGCCCCTGATGTCCGGGCTGGCTGAGACCAGACTTCTCTGTTTCTCCGTGGAGTCACTTCTCCGCAGTCCACTAAGATCCCGTAGTGTTTCCACAGGGAGGGGTGGGCTGCCTGGTTCTAATGAGGGTCTGTGACCCCCTCCTTTCCCTTCCCATGCTCTTTAGCCAGCCTCCTCTGAGCTCAAGGTTAAAAGGCCAGTCTCCATCTCACAGCAAAACACAGTGGGGCAGCCCCCACCCCACCTCCCGGCTCCCTAGCTGGCAAAATACTAAGCCTGTCCTTGAGCAGCCCTGGCCTCTGCTTCCAAGCACAGGAGGTCCACAAACCTGCAGTAGAACAGCTCCTGCCCCAATCCCAGTCTCCAAGAGCCCAGAACCTGGGCCCAGCGGGAGGAGCCTCGGATGGAGCACCGGGCTGTGGAGCTGCTGAAGTCCCAGGAGTCTGGGCCTCTGGGCGTAGCACAGGGCAGTCTCAGGTACTCACGTAGATGAGGTGGTCCCGGTAGCGAATGAACAGGTTCCGCAGGATGCCTGCCTCGTTGAGATCCCCCAGGCGGATCATGTCCTCTACACCATGCACCGAGGTGGGGTGCATCGGCTTGATGTGGGTGGCATTTTGAGGAGAAATCCAGTGTTCCTGCAGGCAACAGAGAGCTTCATGTCAGCTGCTGCTGCTGGGCTGATGGGAGCCCTGGGTCTCACAGGGTCCTGATCAGCTCTGGCTGACTCTACCCATCAAGACAGCTCTCCTCTTCTTAAAGAACCCATCCACAAACATACAAGGATGGCAAGGCAAAGACTTTGCCCCAACCAGTGGTTACTTAGGGAGACGGCCCCCTCCCCCGTTACTTGGAAGAATACAGTGAAGGCATAGTAACTGGAATTTAATGGGTTCCGCTTCAAATTTGGGCTCCAGTAAACAAATACATAAAAACAAGTTTAGAGAGTTCAACACGGCCATTGTGGGCAGTGTACGAGGACCACCTCTTCAAGGAGGCAGCACTCAAGCTGAGACCTGAATGAGGAGGGGTTTCTGTGAGATGTGAGGAGAGAATGCCAGGCCTAGGGGGCCAACAGAAACAACCCTGCCCAGGCTGAGTGGTTGTGACGTGAGAGGGGTGGGCGGGGCGGTGGCAGTGAGAATACCGGCCCCACCGGGGTCTTTCACAGCAGGGGCTGGTGAACCTTCCGGAGCTGGGGCAGGGGAGACTTTCTGGACCTGTGAGTTGAGGTGGGGATTGCAATTCTCCACCCCGACGCCCCCCTCCCCCCCCCGTTCCTCTTTCCTGCAATATTCCCTGCAGCCACCAGATGGCAGATGAGGGCACGTAGGAGGCACTTGGATTCTTTCCTCTGGCAAATAGGGCCTTGGTTTCCTGGGATTGCTGGGTTCAAGAACCTTCTCACATCCACAGACTCTAACCTGTGTTCTAGGGTATGGCCCTAGCCTACCCACCCTCACTTTCCACCACCTTCAGTCAGGTTTCTGGGAGTAGAGGGAACCTCTGCTATCAGCCCCCACAAGCCCTTAGGTTTGCTAATGGACATAACACACCTGTCAAGACTACACACTCGCCCCTCCTCCCGCTGTTCTTAGGTGTCACCATCCCCAACAGGAATCCCTAGCAGGAATCTAGCTTCAGTTCCAGGCTGACCCTGACAGATCTGGTCACACGACCTTACCCTGGTCCACATCTTTCCTCTAGCCTTTACTCAGGCCCTGGCCTTAGGAGTGAGAGGTAGTCCACCCGCCGGCTGAACGGGGCCAGGCAGGCCAGCCAGAGCCCTGCTCCAGCTTTCCTAGCATTCCATGGCTCCAACAGGAAAACCTAATCCAGTCCAGGCCCTCAATGTACCAGGGGCCCAGCAGTGACGTCAAGAACCTGTCCGCGCTTTCAGCACCGTGTGGAACATTCCTCTCTCCCAAACACTCTGATAAAATTGATCCATTTGGAAAATTCCCTTTGCCTGTCTGTGGCCCCTGCATGGGACAGGAGGTGACAGGGCCTCTGGGCAGCTCTCTACCTGCCCTTTACCCCATCCGCTAGTCCACAGTTCCTTCAGAAATATGTCAGTTAGCTAGTTTAACATGGCGACTGTGGGCAGTGAAGGAGGACCACCTCTCCAAGGAGGCAGCATTTAAGCTGAGACCTTGAATGAGGAGAAAGAGTTTCTGTGAGAAGTAAGGAGAGAAAGCCAGGCTTGGGGACCAGCAAAGACAGCAAAAAAATTAAAATAAATACCTTCCTAGGCTGTGTGGGCGTGGTGTGTGAGGGTGGACAGGGGCAGTAGGAACCTGGCCTCACCAGGGTGTCTTCCACAGGCCTGGCTGGTGAACTGTGTGGAGCTGGGGGATGGGAGGCAGGACTAATGCAGCCTCTGCAACCTTAAAGTTCCACACATCACCTTCCTGGGCTTCCAGACCTCATCCACAAACAAGGAGCAAAGACAATAGCATCCCACCCTGGAGCGGGGGAGGGCAAAGCTATCTTGTCTGGAGAGTCCTGTCCGGTGTGCGGGTCACTGGAGCCTAGGATACACTCAGCCAGGTGTGGGTTGGCCCTCCTGAGCCACCAGGTTGCGATGACAATGTGTTTTTGTCACGACCCACAGAGACGTGGACCGGGGTTCACAGTGACAGTCAGACTCTGTGTAAAATAACTGAGCAGTTTCAGCGCAGCTGACAGGCTCTGGCACCCTGTGGGAGGAAGCCCTGCTGAGCAGCGGTCTGGTCAAGGTCCACAGCCCACAGCAGGGGCCAAAGTGTAACAAGGGAGTGGAGACCTGACTGAGAGAGCAGCAGACAGAGAAAAAGACAGACAAAAGAGAGACAGAGAAAGGAGGGAGGGAGAGACGCGGGGGCGGGGGCACATAGAAATACCATGGACAATTCTGAAGACTGGGAACACATCTTGGAAGGAGCTGGCTGGGACTAAGTTAGAGGGACAGGCGTTCTGCTGAATGAGGTGGGGTCCCCCGGCAGGCACAGGAATGGACTGAACAGGGGCAGGAAGGCCAGAGCTTCCATGCTCCTGCAGTGTTCTCCGAAAAGCCCGCTCTGAACACTGTTGAGCTCTGCGGAAGCAGTGACTAGCCTGGTCCCTACTCTCAAGCTGCGGGGTCTGTGAAAAACAGGGGTAGAGGATGGTGGCCTGGAATGCCAGGGGAGAATAGAAAAGAAAGCCCTAAGGCCCTGGCTTCCCTAACTTGTCTCCATCCTATGTCCCTAGCCAGTCACACCCCTCCCCCTCCAGCCATCCCTACCCTTAAGGCCTTGGTGCGGGGTGGGGTGGGATGGGAGGGGACCTTCAGGATCCAGTGACACAGAGTTACAGGATACCATCTGACACGCAACCTGACCCAGGTGAAACTCTACCCTCAGGTAGAGTCCCTGGTCCCCATCCTCAGAGCTGGAGAGCTTCCGCAGCCTCCACTGCCAGCCCACCCTGCACACCTATGACTCAGCCTCAGAGAGGCTTCCTAGAGCACAGAGAACTGGAGCCTGGGAAGGACGAGGAGGGGCGCTCTGGCCTCAAGCCCAGGGCACAATCCTCTCTCCTACAACCGGAGTCTTGTGGCTGCTGCTAAGATGCGGGAGGGAGGCGCACACGCAGAAGCAGAGATCTCGGATCCTAAGCCCAGCACTGCTGACTGTGAACTTTGTGACTCACAGTCACCCGATGGGGTCACAGTTATTGTCCGCTCTGACTTTCACAGATGCCATGAGAATCCAAAGACAGAACTTAGGTCAAGATCCCTGAGGGGTGGCCCTTCAGGGTCCCCGGGATATCAGTGGTCCCCTGCCCCAGGCTCACAGCTCCTGTGCCTACCTGTGTCTACCTCCCCTTGTCTGAGCAGGACCTGCCCCAAGTCCCCCAGAAGAGGAGGCTAAGACAGGAATCCAGGTTAGGCTGTCTCCAGAGCCTGGTACAGCATCGGACACTATTCTGATTGTGGCAAATGGAAGCTTCCTGGGTCTTTCACATCTCACACCACATTCCCTTGCTCTGCACAGCATCTACCTGTCTCCAGTGCACACACTCGCGAGCATGCACAGAGACACCCATTAGCACACATGCACACACATGTGCACAGTCATGTACATGCACCCACGTGCAAAGGCACATACACATGCTGTGAGCTTATGCTCTGAGACCCCATGGCTCCCCTCTGGGCCCTGGCCTCCCAGTGGCAGGCTCCTTCCCTTCGCTCTTTGCCTCCTTCCTCCAGGCTGCATTATCACTACCTATCAAGCTTGCTCTGCCGGGGCCGTGAGATGTGATGGGTTGATTTGATTCCCTAGGGCAATGTGAATGATGAATTCCACAAGCCAGCAGAGCCAGGCCCAGATGCTAGATGGATTTCAACTACTACACTGAGGTGCTTGGTGCATGAAAGGACGGAGCCTGATCTGACTCCGAAGCACCACCGAGCCAGGCCAGGGAGCTCTCCCGACAGCATCCGCAGCCTTCGCCCCCGTGTCCCAGAATGGCCTGAAAGCTCTGAAAATGTGCAAATGGGCAAAAGGGAGTCTCCCTTGCTGGAGCAGAGGAGGAAGGATTGTGCGTGTGTTGGAGGAGGGGCTGGACATCTCCTGGTCCCTTCCCACCAGCGTGTCCTTCCCAGGAGGAGTTGGGAGGGGGAGGGTTACTCACGTTGCCTTCATCGTCCACCACCTGGATCTGCCCGGAGTCGCAGAGCTTCACCCTGGCCCCGATGGGCACATCAAACTCCTGGCCCGACTTCAGGTCCATCCACACGTAGTCCCCCTGTAGGCAGGAGATCTTGAAGCTGAGCCTGGATAGCCAGTGCACTCTCAGCAGCTCTCTCTCCTTCCACCACTGAGGCTTGGAAACGGAGCCAGAAGAGAGGGAAGGGGAGCCCTTGCTTTGGGGCTCACACTGTGTCATCAATGCCTCCTCTGTAAGCCAGGTCCCCTCTTCCCAGCTCCTCTCAGGATCCATATGGACACTGGTGAGTGCAGAAGGAAGAAAACCCACAGTGATGGAGAATGACAGGCAGCAGACAGAAGAACCTCCCCTACTCCGTAGGTGGGTAGCCACTCCCCTACAATGAACCACAGTGGTTCACAGTGGGGGAACCTCTGCACTGAGATCTGAAGGATAAAAAGCTGCCAGGCAAGGAAAGAACAATGGGAATGTCATGTGCAAAGGCCCTGAGGCAGGAGGGAACATTGAAGAGGCAATTATAGGGAGGAGCAAGGTGGGTGGGGTCCAGGACACAAAGGTCCTTGGTGGCCTTGAAGCAAAATATCTGCTTGTACTCTAATCTGACTAAGATGTGTTCTTTTGTGGGAGGAGTTATCAAGCTCTCCTGGAATGTGGGAGAACCTAGCATATTAACAAGCATATAATTTTATCTCAAGTATGATTGGAAATGTGACAGCCGGGACCCCAGCTGTAGGCACAGCCCAGGGTCTGGAGTCAGGAGCCAGTCCTAGGCCCTACTCACTGACCCCTGACCCCTGGACCTCAGTAAGAGGACAGGGCTTGGATATATAGGTCTTTCAGCTTCTCTCTCCTGTCAGAACTACAATGGACCCCGGCATGTGAATGGGAGTTAACGCATGCCAGAGATAAGCTAGTCTCAGGTCCTGCTTGATCCCAGAAAAGAAAGAGAAAGGATCAGGCTCAGAGGCCAGGAGAATTCATGTTCAGAGAGCATCCACTGGGAGGCTGGGATGCTCCACTGCTTCCCTCGCCTTGCCTCTCTCCCCTCACAACTGCTCAACTCCTCCTCCAGCCCCTGGCTCCCCGGGCCTGTCCACATGACCGGCTTTTCCCTGGCCTCTGCTTCCTCAGCACTGCCAGGTCAGGTTGATTCTGCACAGAGCTGTGTCTGCGGGCTGCCCATCCTCCGCGGGTGAAGCAGGAGCAGAGGTCCAAGGATGATCAAGCCAGGCTGCCCTGAGAAGAGCCAGGGCCACAGGGCCTTGTAAACTACACACAGGAGCTGGGTTTTCTCTTAAGTATGACACGGAACCACTCACACCCAGAAAATGATACAATTAGCACTTTCTTTCTTGAGTCAGCGTCTCATGTAGCCCAGGCTGGCCTCAAATTTTATACGAGTCCACAGATGACCTCTCTACCGTTTGAGTGCTGAGATTACAGACATGCCATACACACCCAGTTCATGTAGTTGGGATAGAACCCAAGGCTCTGAACATTCTAGACTAGCGCTTAGGCCCTGAGCTATACCCCCAGCCCCTGGGTTTTCAGTCTGACAACTCTCCTCTGGTAGCTGTGTGGATATCGGAGTCTGCTGATCTCACAGCTCAGCACACGTTATCTTGGGGGGGGGGGGGGATGGGCCCAGCCTCTCACTCGTGGCTCCCCAGAGCCTGGCTCAGAAAAAGCCTCAGTGAGAGAGAGGGTAAGGGAGTGTGAGTGTAAGTGAGTACATGTGACTCTGTGTGTGTGTGTGTGTGTGTGTGTGTGTGTGTGTGTGTGTGTGTGTGTGAGAGCGGGAGGTAGATAAAGAGAGTGAGCACAGAACAGACTCTTGAACTAGTGGCATGGTACAGAGGCAAAGCATTAGCCCAGGACACATAAGGCTATAGGTTCTATCCCTAACACCACAAAGGAGAAAGATGGGGGACAGAGGGAGGGAGGGAGGGAGGAAAAAAGGATATAGAGATGATTCCTGCTTGCTGGCCTGGGTAACAGAGAACTGCTCTATGGACATCCCAGAGCCTTCCAGAAAGTTAGATGTTCCTCTGAAATTAACTGTCCTATCAGCCTTCATGGTATCCTCATGTGGAGATTTCATAACCCCTGTTTCCTCATAGAGGTTAAAACATCCCTGCTGTCACCAGCGGAAGCCGAAGCTCTCCTCCCACATTCTTGAGGTATAGCCCTGAGCAAGACAGGTTAGGGCTCCTGACTGAGTGACTCCCAGCACTGGAGACAAACTGGAAACCTAGACTGAGGACAGTGAGAGCCAGGTCTGACTCGCCAGTGTGTCCTGGCCCAGAGGGCCTGGCACACAAAGTGTTTTTCCCACTGAACGAACATAGAATAATCAAATTAAGAATCCTTGTGTGAGCCAGAAATAGAAGCTCAGAGAGGGAAACTGAGGTGCTCAGGACATACAGCCAGCAGAAGTGACTAGACTCTTCTAACTTTAACTGTCCCCAGGAAGACAGTGACAATTATTTCTGCCCAGGTCAGAACTTCACACGGCAAGTTGGAGGCTTCTGGGAGAACGCTGAGCCAGATGGCCTCTAAGGGGGACAATGCTCTGGCCAGAAAAGCCTTCTATCCTAAAGCTTGTTCTACAGGCTAAGAAACTAGGGTCCAAAGAGGAAAGGGAACTTGGGGCTGTCCCTCATCAGATTGCTCATTGCCAAGGCTGGTAGATACAAGGGAAGAGGGAATCGTGAATCAGTGGCTCTAAATCCCAACCCAGTCCATCCATTTTCTGTGGCCAGGCCACAGGCCCTCATACTGCCCAAAAACATGCTGTGAGAGGCACCATCTAGGGACCTCTCCTTGCAATAAAGATCCCACCTACCACATGGCACAAGCTTCAGTGGGGTCTGTGTAACTTGGACCAAGTCTCAGCTTTTCCATTGTCAAATGAATGTCTGAATCAACGTCTTCCAAGCCCAAGCCCCCACCTACTAAGCAGACCCAGCCACGGAAGCATACACCCAATCCCCAATTCCTTTCAGGAAGCCAGCATTTAGCCACAGTAAACACAGTAGTCAAGAGATGGGGGTTCCCATCTCAACTCTGCCACTAGGGCTGTGTGACTTGGGGACAGCACTCCAAATCTCACTTTTCACCAGCCTTGGAATGGAAGGAGTCAGTGAGTGTCTCTGAAAACCAGAGGCTGGCCCTACTTCTCCTAGGCTTGGGATGGATACCACATCAATACCGATCCCACAGGTCCCCTGGCCCCTTCTGCCTCTCCCTCCTCTGGAATAGGTCTTAGGTCTCTGTGCAATGGCAGGAGCCTGAATTAGCCTGAGTTGGCCCCTCACTGGTTTTCTTAAGCATCCTGAGCCATTTCTTAGGTGAGGAGAGGACCAGTGTATTGTCACAGACATCTAAAAGCAAGAACAGGGATAAGTTACTAGTCTTTGGTGGAAGAGGAGACTCTAGGATGCACCTCTATGTGCCTGGGAGTGCCCCCTGAGCTAGACACCAGTCAAAGCTGGGAATTAACTTGGCCCAGCTAGCCGGCTCCTCCCACACAGTAAAACACACGGGGTTTTCCAGATGCCAAAATTTCCAGACCCTGGGAGGTGTGCCTTCGGCCAAATTCACACCAGAGTCCCTTGTCCCGTGAAGCATCCTAGGGCCGCAGTCTCCCGAGCCATTGAGACGGCAGCGGGCGGGTCCTCCCCTCCCGGCCCGGAGCTCACCGGCATGACCGCGAAGGTCTTGAGCGCCTGGTTCAGGCTTCGCACCAGAGCCCACTTGCCAGGCGGCGGGGCGGGCGCCTCGCCGGGGTCCGCAGGGCTGCCGGGGGACTCCATGGTGCTCAGGGTCTGGTGGCCGCGATGCGGGCTCCCAATTCACTTAATCCCGCGCGCCACCCGCTCGGGAACCCTAAACCCGGCCATCTGCCACGGGCCCATGGCAACGGCGGCTTAGGTGACGCCCGTGGGCCTGGCGGGGAGGGGGAGCTGCGCCGCAGCGACCCCTCCCATGGAAGAACCTTGACACCCCCAGATTCCTGGGGTGCTTCTCTCGGACCCGGACTGCAGCCAGGAAAAGGGGCTCCAGGAACCTCCCCTTGGCTGCAATTTTAGAGAAAACCGGTTCCTTTTCTACAGAAGGAAAAGCCGGACAGCTATGGGGAGCACGTGTAAACTTCGAGAAGTTTTAGGACTAAAGGGAAGGGTGTCTCTGATTCCATGGCCACCGCTGGGGAGTGAAAGCAGGAGAAAATCTCCCAGGGAGGCTTCTTCGAGGGAACTGGACCCTGAGGAGCTTGTCTGCGCCTCCTCCTCTCCAGGACCCTGACTGGCCTAGAATCTCAGAGCTACCCTGGACTTGCCAGGACCTCCAGCCACCGTGATGGCTTTAGCTCATCTGCAGGCTTGGCAAGGCTTCTGTGTCCCGGCCTAAGCTGGAGGCCACTGTCCTCCGAGATGCCCTCTAGCCCCCTGCCCCACCCTTCCAGCTCCTGTCTACTTCCCTGCCCTCCTCTCTTTCCTCCTCTCTTTTCTCTCCAAGGCCATCTGCCTCCATTTCAGATAACCTTCCTGGTCTGGGACCCCAGAAACCCAACTGCTCCCTTAGCAAATGCCAGCAGGGAGCAGAGTCAGGGCTGCCAGCCCAGGCTTGCGCCTCCTTGTACCCACATCCCAGTCTCAGCCTCAGGAACACGGGACTCCGCCATGCCGCTGTCTGCAGCCACTAATCCTTTGCACCCTGCTCTCACAAGAGCCCTTCCCCACCAAGCCTCAGAGCCAGGGCACTCTGCTACAACCCTGAGAGCCCTGCCTGCCTGCCCATTGGGATCCACAGAATACAGGGACGAGCTGATAGAGACTCTGGGCACTTTCTGTCTGTCCACACAAAAGCCTTCGCTGAGCACAAGCCCAGAGCAGGGCACAAAACGCACAGCTAACAAAACATGTCCTTGAGCTCCCATCCTGGGTGGGGAGGGGTGTACAGGCCTAGACACAGATAAGGAAGTACCACCAGACACGGAGTGAGTGCCCACAATTCACATCAGCTCTGTGGACCCTGGAGCCAGCCAGCTTAGGCTCAATCCGGCTTGGCTACAAGCTGAGTTCTTTGGGCAAGTTCCTTTACCTGGGGTGTCTGTGTTTCCTCACGCTGGTTATAGCATGGTAGCACCTTAGAGGGTCTTGTGGTTCACAGGTTAGACTGGGGTCCCCACTCTGGTGTTGCGAACAAACACTATGCGCTTGATGGCTACTAGTAATGAGAGCATCATGGGAAGAAAGACTGCTAATGACGTCACCTTTTAGGCTTCCACCAGGGAAAAGGTGTTCCAGACAGAAGGAGTCGCACAAAGTGCTGCAAAGTACAGGGAGAGGGCACAGAGTGGGTCTGGTGGCTGGAGCCAGGCCCCTGGAGGGAGCCGACAGGGCGCTGGGAGATCGGCTTTGCAGGTGGCACTGGAAAAACAGGTCTGCTCCAGAGTGGCAGGGACAAGAGAGGGCAGAAGCTGCAAGAGAGAGGTGACCCCTTGTATGCTAAGAATTTTGCTACATGTACAGAGGATTTCTTTTCAGAAGCTATGGAAGGCAGAAGACAGGAGGAGAGTGTTCTTCACATGTCAAAAAAAAAAAAATCAGGTGTGGTGCTCAGGACTGTAATCCCACAGGTGCAGAGGCCAGAGGGTCGGGAGTGTGAGGCCAGCTTGTGCTGCATAGTGAGTTCAAGGCTGGCTTCAGCAACATAACAAGACTCTGTGAAGGAAAAAGAAAGAAAGAAAGAAAGAAAGAAAGAAAGAAAGAAAGAAAGAAAGAAAGAAAGAAAGAAAGAAAGGAGTTATCATCCAAGAGTCCTACTCCTGGGGTCATGCAAAGGAAAAGGGAACTCTGAGAGCTGGAGAGATGGCTCAGTGGTTCAGAGAGCATGCTGCTCTTCCAGAAGGTCTGAGTTCAATTCCCAGCACCCACATGGTGGTTCACAGCCATCTGTAACTCCAGCTTCTGGGGTTCATCAGCAGGCATGCATGTGATACATATACATACATGCAGGCACAACTCTCGGAAACATAAAACACAACAGATAAATCTGAAAATTAAAAAAAAAAACAACCAAAAACCAAAAAACTACGTAGGTAATGATAGTGGCCGATATTGTACTTGGGGTATATAATTCTTCCTTTTACTCCTATGTGATTAGGAATGGATAAAAGTCGTGACAAATCTATGTTAATATGTTTGACACATGGCGTGTGAAGATGTGAGTGTGAAAACAGAAAACGGGGCGGAGCCACAGAGACACGTCTCTCTTATACACTATTAAAGTTAATTTGGTCTTTGTATTGTTATATATTTAAAGTATTAGTTGTAAGCCTAAGGGAAACCATGAAGGAGAGAGAGAAAAAAAACCTTTAAAAGGTTTTTAAACAATGTTTATTTTTAAGAATTTGTTTTTATTTATGTGTCTGTGTAAGCCTACACCAAGTGTGTGGGTGCCCAGGTTCGGTTCTCTGGAGCTACAGTTAATGAGCAGTTGTGAGCCAGCTGCCTGACACGGGAATTCAGCTACCTGAACTCCAGTCCTCTGCAAGAGCAGCGCGCACACTTATCTGCTGAGCCGTCTCTCCAGCCCTTAAGGTTTTCTTAAAAAAACAAAAAGAAGAAGAAGAAACTCACAAAGAGGAGGAAGTGAGAGGAAATCAAAACAGCAAATTGAAAAATAAAATTAAACACAAAATATAATGAACAGTAATGAAGGAACTTTCTCTCTATAAGGCATATAGAGAGCCAATAGCTGAGCAGCGAGGGGCTGGGGATTAGCTCAGTTGGCTGAGTGCTCGCTAGCATGCATGAAGCTCTTGCACTAAGTAAAACCTCATGCTGCCGCCGGTAACCACAGCACTGGGGAGGTGGAGACTGTACGATCAGAAGTGCTCGATCATTCTTGGCTATTCAATGGCGAGTTAGAGCCGACCAGGGGGGATAAACGAGACTGGTCTCAGCGAATGAAGCCCTTAGCAGTAATTACTTTAAATGTAAGTGGTCTAACTGCATTGATAGAAAGGAAGAGTTTGATTGACAGAATGGATAAGAACACAGGTTTCTACTGAAGGCTGCCTGCAGGAGACTCACTTTAGATCCAAGGACTTCATGCAGATAGTGTTCCAGGCAAATAGTAACCAAGAGAGATCTGAGTGTTCACATCAATATTGGGCCCAACAGATTTGAAGGCGTGAGTTACGACAAGGGACAAAGAAGGCATTATACTGTATGAAGTACCATCAGCAGCTCAGAGCTATCTTCAAACCTCCCTCTGCCTGCAAATCTGAGCCAAGTTCAAATGGTTCCCACCCTTGCCTACCACAAAGTGGAGAGCAAAGTCACATTGGACTGAAGCAGAATCCCAGTCCTCAAGGAAGCAGCGTGGGCACCACAGAGGCCTGGGTTCTTGGTCTACCCTGTCACCCTCTGGCCCGGCCATGGGGAATTCCTCCTGGAGGCCTTGGTTAGGAGGGACTCTTGCTCCTCACAGCCCTTCCTGACACTGACCCCACCCTCCTGTCCCCCTGGGATCTGCTGTCACACTTTTGCTTCCGGCTGGAAACTGCTCCAGAGAGACTGGGAATAGTCTGTAACCTTGGTGCTCTGCCTGGCATGGAGCTAGGCCCTGTGGGGCAGGTGGCTGAGAACTAGATGGGCTCTCTAGTGATCCTGTCTAACTCATAAGGCCATGAAGACAAGGGTGTGCCCAGACCAGCCATGGGCTTCTCAGGAAAAAAAAAAAGTCTCTGTTCTGCGAATGCCACTCAGAGGTAGCCTGACTTCTCCTCCCTCAGGCCCTGCGCGCCTACCCAGACCTCATCCTTTTGACAGTTGTCTCTCCATCAGGGTTATTGTTTCCTATCTGGGGCGTGAGTCATTAGCCCACTGTTGTGCAAGTGTCTTTTGTGCCTGGCACACCGTCATGGCTTAGGAAGGCTAGGTGTGAAGGGAGAGATGAAGGGTGTGTGAGTTGAATCTGTGGTCCAGGAAGGCTGAGGTATAGAGGGAAGGAGAGAGGGTAGATGAATGCTTTGCCATTGATATGTCCCACATGGGGACAATCTACACATGGAAAAGGAACCATTGGCTCCTTTGGGGTCTCCTGAGATTTCTCCAAGTAAAGCAAAGAATAAAGTGTGGGGACACATCACAGCACCGTTACCAGCAGGTGAGCGGGAGCTGACCTCTGTGGATGTCTATATCAAGCCCTGGCTGGATATCTTATTAACATGACATTATATTCTCATCAGCCCTTTGTCACAGACGTGCAAAGCCATGGGAGCAATTAGCCTACAGCTTCATAGCTGGAGGGCCCAGGAGCCAGCAGTGCAACTCAGACCTTGCATCCAAATGGTGCACTCATAGCTGGTGTCACTCAGCACTGAACACACCTCACAGTGGGTTGCTGCTGCCTGGCTGGGAAGCTGGAGGGCAGGAGGAGGCTGCCCATGTTTCTAGGGCTCTATGGAGGCCCAAGAAGTCAGAAGAGACATGGACTCTGGGTGACAGGAGCAAAGAGGCTCCCAAGAGAAATGGAGGCTGCACTGAAGCCTGCCAGGGTGTAACCAGATGGGAGGTGGGGTCAGGGGAGGGAGTAGAGGGTGGGGCAGGCAGAGTGGGCAGGTGAGGAGCCATTCAGATCTAACAGCCAAGGTCCCTGGACGGAGGGGACCTGTGTGCTCAGCTCAGGGACAGAGTGGGGAGCAGAGTGATGAGCCCAAGGTCCTCCTGGCATCACCAAAGTTCACAAAGGAGCCTGCGAGGCTGATCAGCACCCAGAGCTGGGGCATCTGAGGGGATGGAGAAGTAATAGGTAGGCATGACCCGTCTGAGAGTGGGTAGAGCCACCATTCACCCACAGGTCTGCTCCCCACAGGGCCCCTGCAGGATGAGCCTGGCCACCATTCTGAGGTAGCCAGAGGCAAACAGCTCTTGGGGCTTGTGGGTAGGACTGGTCAGGTAGAGGCCAGCTTTAGAGGGTACACCCCTGTGGGTCATGGGGAACTCCAAAGCTCTCTTCTGGGAGTCTGTGTGAATCCCCACCCATAGTCCTCTTAGCCTGGCTTTGGCTTTCTCCGATGGGCCTCTGACAAGTTCTCAGCCTGGAGGCTTTTCCTAATGGAGACCAGTAGCCTGCCTTTAACACACCTGCCCCATGTGTTAACACACCTGCCCCATGTGGCCTTGGGGTTTCCAGTCAAGCTGCTCCATTGGCCTGTCATAGCCTGGGACAACAGGACCCTGGTGGCTGAACCCCGAAGCACCCAACTTCACAGCCCCGAGGCTCCGTGCCAGACCCACCTGGCCCACTGCCTACATTCCGAGCTTCCGCTTTGGAAACCATGAAGCCCATTAGAGTCTCTGCCTGGTCACGGGGAAGGGCTGAGGGTTGGAGGCCAGAGTGGCTCTGGAGAGTTGGGGACCGGAAGACTCAGCTGATGGACAGTACTTCTGCCTCTTTCCTCGGGAGCTCTAGCGTGGGCCCCGTCACCCCCACCAGCTTCTGCCCAAGGCCCTTCCTAAGCAAGCTTGCTAACTGCCTTCCCAAAGACCTTTCCTGGAATGCCTGGGACCCAGAGAGGTGGGGAGTCATCACTCCTGCCTGTAGATGCCTCAGGGAGAGAAGGAAGCCATTGTGGCGTGCCAGAGGGAGCAGACTTGGCCTGTGAGAGGCTGGGAATGCGTCACAGCTAGGTTCTGAAGACTAAGTAGTTTACCAAGAGGAAGATCTGGAGACAGTTTCCATGGCTAAGCACAGAGAGAAGAGAACACGGTGGGGTGGGGGGTGGGGGGATGAGCTACCCGACAGGGTAACTCTGAGAAAGAAAAGATGAGGCACACTCACCTGCTGAAGAATAACCATGATCCTAGTCAGAGCACCTGCCGGAGTGACCAGACACAGCTCTGTGGGAAGAGAGCACACCAAGCCCTGAGGAGCCAGTGCAGGCAGCGCTACCTAGGTTCCTCCCCAACCACTCCCCTCCTCCCTCATGGAGACCCTCCCTGAATTCTGTCTCTCTGACCACAGCTCAGTCTCTGTGGCCCGAGCCTCAGCTGCTGTTGCCACCCCTACTGCTAAGCCTCTGCCTTTCTGCAGCCTCTGTCGTCTGGACTCTCCTATGGCTCCTAGAAAGTAGCATCTTTAGCCCCGCACAGGCAAAGCTCAGAGAAGGACTGGCACTTTCCCAAGGTCATGCAGCAGGGCAGGGAAGACTCAGAACTAAGACTTGGGCTCTGGGGTCCCAGTGCAGGACTGCTCCAGGAGTTAAAGGTCACATGGCAGGGTAGTCCATGGCCTGTTCATGGCCCTCATCTCCTACCTCATCCAGCACAGGGCTAGGCCTAGAAACAGGCTCAAGAAGGATTTGCTGCACTGAGTGTGGCCACCCAGCAGCAGCCCCAGTCCACAGGCTCTGGGCAGGAGACCCCTCCGTCCCTGCCTGGCCTGCCCCCAGAGTGAGTATTAAGTTTTCACAAGGGCCCATTCAGAGGCATTGGGACATTTGATCCTCGGCCCACGACACTACCTGACACCCGAGCCCTGACCCCCAGGCACATATTCCTTCCGGAGACCTTCACCAGCCAGGGTACCAGACAGGGGAATACTTTCAACAAGGGCAGCAGGTCCTGGTCAGGAGAGCTGGTGTCTGGAGAGGATGCCTGACTCCTGCCTCATTCATTCATGCTTGCACAAGGTTCGAGGGGAGATCACCGAGAGCTTAGAGGGTGGTGCGGGACAGAGCTGAGCGCCCATGCATTAGTGGAAACTACAGGGCTCTCCTACCCAGTGCACAGGGCTCCGCCTCTCCAGGCTCAGGACCTTCTATTTCCTAAAGTAAGAACTAGACTGTGTGAAAGGTAGCTGTGCTTCAGAACACAGAACTGTCTCTATTTCTAGGCCTACATCTGATTTTACCTTCGCTCCCTGGCAACCTTGGCTGGTGGCCTTCATATTCCCAAGACAAAGATGGGAAATGTAAGGCATTTAAGGCACACTGAGAGGAAACAACTTGTGCATGGAGAGAGAGATTATCAGAGAGACAACCAAAGAACACCTCCCCCTCTCTCTTCCTCTTCCCCCTTCTACCTCACCCACCCCCACCCTCATCTTCTCCCCTACCTCTGGATGCCCCTGACCCAGCTCCAGCCCAGAAACAACTCAGGCCCTGTGCTGCTTAGCTGTCCCCTTACCTAGGGAACAAGCCTCCAAGTGCCCGGCTCAGGGTATTTTCTTTTGGTGGCTATGGTAGCAAGGTCCCTGTAGGTTTAGGGAAGCTCAGTCCCAGGAACCGAAGCTGTGGGGCAAGGGCTCCAGAAGAGGCCCCAGCTTATGTCTCCTCCTCAGTCCAAAAGTCCCAGAGAGGGCAGTCCTTCCTTACCTGGGTCTTATCAGCACTGTCCCAGTTACTACCTCCCAGCCTGGGGTCAGCTGCCACTGGTCAGGAGGACTCTGGAAGCTGGGGCTGGAACCTGTCAACACTCTGCTCCAGGCTGAGTCTGGCTCCGAGGTTGTTCTGGGGTTCCCCTCGGCTTTTCTGTTTCTTGTCTCCCTGGGTCACTCTTTCCTTTTGCTCAGGGCAGCCGTCCAGCCTGTCCGAAGCCTTCTCCCAGGAGGTGGAGCCCAAGGGGGCCTCCACAGTCTGGATGTGGTGACATCAGCATGAGGGGCGGGCTGTGCTGGGGCTGGGACTAATGTCCAGAGGCTGCCCAAGGCGGTGCATGAAACGCTGGCTAACCAGTGGGAGTGCAAGGCCTGGAAGCCCCGGAGACACACTGTGGAACTCTGCCTGGGTCAACCATCAGGGACATCGTGTTATGTGTGTTACCACCTGGTCTCTGCATGGTGGGGGTACCTGATCTGGTCCCACCTTGGTCATGACTTTGCTGTGCCTCAGCCCCCAGTGGCTCCCCCAGCTCCTCTCCTCATAACAGTATCAGGGATCCTACAGATGGCCGGGCTTGGTGACAAGTAGAGCCTTTTCCCTGTACGTTATGCCACCCCTCCAAGCGTCCATCCCTTGGGGGACACAACATCCAAACCAGGGCAGTATCCCTATGAGACTCTTCAACCTGCCCCTACAGCTTGTTCATGTTGTTTTCTGATTATCCAGACATTTTGCTAAGTCAGCTGACCAGGAACAAACCCATACAGGACAGGGACTCACCCAATGTGAAACAAAATGTGTGATTTAAACTAGGGTGGGAATGGATGGGACATAGCATACTACAAGTGAGAAAAGTGGACTGGAGGACCTCCTCAAGACCCCACATTTTCTTCTGCCTGCTCTTGGCTCTCTGGGACATGTCTACAGGGTGCTGCACATGGGCTGGAGAAATCCATGGTGGGGTTGAGGGGGGTGGCAGGGAGGATCAGTGGCCCAATAGCGCCACCTGCTGGGCACAGCCAACTGCTATTAGCCCAAGGCTGAGGAGGCAACAAAAGCACCCTCTGCTGGTCCGCTTCCTCGGACCCCAGGGTGCCACAGGGCAAGGTAGCCCAGAGATCAAGGCTAGAATTGCACCCAGCATGGCCCTCACCCATGGGGCTGATACTTAAGGGCCAGGTAAGTAGCGTGAGCCTACACAGTGGGAGACACACAAGTTGGAACACCCAGAGTCCAGTTGACAAGGTGGCAATGCGTGTGTGTGGTGCGGGTTGGGGGGTTGGGGAGTAGGGGGGGTGCTTTATTGGGACAGAGGTGAATGATGGGAAGACAGTGGGGGAGAAAACCTGGTCTCAGAACCATGACAACTGCTACACTTTCTCAACACCCAAACTCGGCTAAGCAAGTCACCCAATCCAAGAAATCTAAGAATCCATTTTTACTTTTTTCAAAAAACAAAACACATTAACAGACACAGGTGGTCTGTTAATGTTGCTCATCTTGGCTCACCATCTTGGAGGCAGAAAACTAAGTCCCAGCATAGCAGTCACGCATAGCAAGCTTCCTTGCCGCTCCCCTGCCCTCCCCGCCCCCCCAGCCCCGCTTCCAGGTTCTGCCTGCTTTCTTTGCTATCTAGAAGGGGCACTGATTTCCAGCACCTGAGCCTTAGGGCAGTACATCTACTGCAGAACCGGTCTAGTTCGTACTGCCCTCACCTACCTACCTCTCACCCCTTCAAATCCAATCTGCCAATGCATTCCATCCATTTCGCTTTCATCAGTCCTAACCAGCTTCTGCCCATGGCCTCGCCCATGAAATCCTAGCTACCTACACCTCCCCAGCATTTCTGCTCTGACCACCTGTGTCTGTGGTCTGCACGTAGCTGCCTCCTCTCCACTGAACAGGACACAGGCCTTGAACTGACAGACTGAGGTTTAGATCCTAGGCAACTCCCAAACTACCCTATCAAGAACACTAGGTGTCGTGATCAGAGGATGAGAACACCTGCCCCAGTTGCTAGAAGGCTGTTCTTCCATGTCCCCAGGGCCTGGTAGGGGCAGGGCTCAGCAAAGCCAGGTTCACAGGAAACTGCAGTAGGGAACCTGGAGGATTCCACAGAGCAGGGCTCAGACTCACCAGGTAGCCAGCAAGGTCAGGCTCATCAGTGACTCCCAAGTCCTCCCTGCTCAGCCCTCTGACCAGAAGGGGCAGATAAAATAGACATAGGAAAGTCTTTCTAGAGTGGCAGTAATATTTATTCTGAGAAGATAACAGGGCTCCTTCCCATTGATCATAGGGAATGGTGGCCTCGAGGAGTGAAGGCCACTCATCACCTGCAACTGGCACACAGTGAGGCCCCCTGGGTACAGAGGAGAAAGGAGCCACTGCTCTCCCTGCTCCGACTCCCAGTCCTCAAGTCTTCCCAGGGACCAGGAGCCAGCCTGGACTAGCTCGAGAGGAAAGAAGCAAAAACGGGGCTGTGGACCCAGTTCTGCTGGGGGTGGGAGGCAGTGGCTAGTTGCCAGGTGAAGCTTATACAAGGTGGCTACTTGGTCCTGGTTTGCCCTATGCCTCAGAGGGATATGGCTGAGCTAGGACCCACACGTCAGGCCCTGAGACCCAGGACGGCACAGTCCGTTCCTGACTGCGGTCTTTGTTTGCAATAGCTATTGAGAAGTGATTATGTGAACGTGTAGTATAGATAGAGACACACAGAGGAAGTGGCGTGGTCTGGCTCTCACTTTTGTAAGAGCCCTCGCAAACAGGAGTCACCAGCCCTGCACTGCAGAGGGAGGAACTGAGGCACAGGAGGTTTGAGTGACTTGCTCCTGGTGGCATGCGCAATCCCAGGCCCAGGCCCAGGTCTTTGAAGGGAAGCCCCAACTGTGCAGGAGGAATCTTCTTGTCTTTATTTCAGTGCCTAGCCCTTCTGTGACCCAGGGCACAGGCTAGGAGCAGAGCCACTATGGAGCAAGATGGCCGTCAGCCAGCACCTCTGGCCAGGAAGAGGACCATAGCTGGAACTGGAGTCAGAAAGTCACATACTCGAGAGGAATTGCTGCTGTTGACCCAACTGTACTCTTTTATCTACTAAGCCTGGGCTAAAGAGGACACAGAGGGGACACTGTGAGCCACAGCACCAGGGAGTCCCTTAGGCATGCTGCCCGCAACCAGCCTTCAGATGCTCAGGAACCAGCACGCGCGTATCTGTCTCCTCCTCCTCACGGGTCCCACTTCACCCATGTCCTCTCCTGCTCAATGTCAAAATAAAAGCAGAGGACCAACAGAATGAGTTTAGAAAAGAACAAGGCTGGGGACAGACTCTCCTTCGCAGAGAGTGTTTTAAATGCTAAGACTACCAGACGCTGGGGACTGGACAGCAAGAGCATGGGGGCCTTGATGGTTTGGGGGATGCTGGTGGAGAGGCCTCTGGTCAGAAGAGAGAAGTCTATCTGGGACACCCAACAGATGCTCTAACTCTGAAGGCCTGGTACCACCCACCATAGAGTACTTTCTCCCAAGAAAACCCCAGGGTCTTTCAGCGGAGGCGGTGGCGCCCCCTTGGATCTCCCCAGCCCTACACCTACCTGCCCAACCCCGCCCACTCCTCCTACATCACAGTGGAGGTTGGGAGATAACCGTTCCTCACCAGCATGGCCACTGCTCTTCAGAGGGTGGGGGTGAAGCCAGAGCCTGCCCTTCAGCAGGCATCTGCCTCTGAGAAGACCTGAGGATGGAGAGGCCTGGGGTGGCTCATCGGACAAATCCATATTGAGTAACTAAGTGGATGGGAGGGTGTCAGACCAGCAATGTCTCCTGCATAGCTCCCAGTGGATGCCCACCAAGGGTTATCCAAGATGGCTCCAAAACGAGGTGTGGTGGGATTGGGGATGTAGCTCAGTTGATAGCTTGCTTGATTTGCATACACAAAGTCCTGGGTTCATTACCCAGCACCACGTACATAAACTCGTGTGGTGGTGCGTGCCTGTAATCTCAACACTGGGGAGGTGGAGTCACGGAGATCAGAAAGTTTAACATCACGCTACATAGCAAAGATATGGGAAGGGGATCTAGGAAAGAAGGGCAGGGGAGGGCTTGGGAATGGCAGTTTGTGTGTAAACAAGTGACATCTTCTTGGCACTTGTCAGCAGACAGCAGGGCCTGGGGAAATGTCTGCAGCAGACATCCCCTTAGCAGCAGTGCCCACTAGGTAGAGAGAGCTACTTTAAGTCTTAGGCAAGAAACGTCCCCCCAAAAGGAAATTCTTTGGGGCCCTCCAAATACTGAGGCTCAGGGAGTGGCAGGGCTCTCCTCAGGTCACACAGTGGGTCAGTGGAAGAGTGGGGAAAGGGCCCCAGTGTCTGTTTCCAGGCTGGTCCCAGGCCAGGAGGGGACATGCAAGTAGTGAGAGCTAGCAGAGCCGGCATCAGACAGCGGTGAGAGAGGCGCTGCTGAGGACCTGCACCGCTATGGTGCCGGGCAAGTCGCTGGGCTGCTGGCCACTGTCCCGGAGGTGGAGGGTGTGGAGGGCCTGCAGGTCATCGGGGTCAGTCTTTAGCTGCACCTGGCCCAGGAATTCATCCTTCAGGACTCGGTGGTTCCAAACCTGAGAGCAGACAGAGGGTGGGAGAGAGCCACATCCAAGGCCAGGAATGCAGCCTATGGCAGGAATGCAGGCAGCAGGACCCAGAAGCCTCTTCCCTCACTACAAACCCAGCCAGGGAAAAGCCCAAGTCCTAGAGAGTTGGGGGCCCTCCCCAGGGCCTCAAGCTCAGTAGGTGTCAAGCTGTCACTACTAGCTCTGGTCAACTTGAACTGGGGGTAAAAATGGACGTGACCTAGTTCTCACAAACACTTTTTTTTGGGGGGGGACATTTTACTACATAGCCTTTGCTAGCCTGGAACTTGCTCTGCAGATCAGGCTAGCCTCAGACTCAGAGTTCCATCTGCCTCTGGCTCCTGAGTGCTGAGATTAAAGGTGTGCACTACCACGCTTGGCACCTTCCAGCCTCGGTATCTACAAGTCTGTGATTTGACCCAGTGGGACCCGGTGTTAAGAAAACTTGGAAAAATCTAGTAGCTCTCCTGGGATGCTACGCATTTGTTTACAGATGGTTTCTCGCCCAGAGAGAGGCTGCTCTGGGCCTGGGGGACAGAGGGCTTCCTGATAATGAGCTCAGAGTCACCATGCTCCAGCCACCTTGGTCTGAGAGAAAGGAGCTGTGCCCCAGGCCACTGGCATTCAGATTTGCTCCTCCCGGCTCTTAGGAAACAGCCACATGCCACGTGTGGTCTCGGTGTCCCTTTCCCAAATGGATCCACTGGTGGGAGCTCTGAGAAACAGTAACTAAGCCTCTGGACTAGGATGACAGAGAGGACCACTGACCCCGGCTGGGAGACCAACCCTGCCGAGTTAGTCAGACCCAGACTAACTAGTCATCGAATACCTACAGAGGACCAAGATGGGGGACAAGACAGAAACTAGGTCCCTGTGGGAGGCTCTTCTGCCCTGGGCCCCACTCCTCAGAGTGGGAGGCCATGGGGGGGGGCAGGGTAGATTCATGAGCAGCCTCACCTGCACAGTGATGGGCTGAGCCAGCTTCTTGCGGTAGAAGACGCCTTTAACATTGTACTCTGGTGTCGAGGTCCCTCTCTGCATAGTTGAGCGAACCTTTTCTCCCTCACATTTGATGATCACATATGAGTTTGCCCCTGGAGAGAGGATGGAGAGCTGGGGTGAGGACGGGGCTGGTGAAGAGCCTAACGGGACAGGTGTCTGGGAGGTGACATGCCGACCTGCTCTTAGTCACAAAGAGGAAGGAGAGACAGGAGTCCCCCACCTTCCAGGGCCAGGCAGAGGAAGGAGCACAAGGGATTTCACACTCCAACACCTCCTAGGCCTAGAGAAGGCCTGCTCCCCAGGAAGCCTTCCCTGAACCCTCAGCCACTCTCTGATGTCTCCACCACATGGGGACTCCAGGAAAGCAGGAGGTAGACCTCTCTAGAGGCTCACATCACCCCCCTTGGATGGCTGGACCTGCAGAGTGAGTTTTGTAGGTGCTGGGATCTGCACTGGAAGAGACAGGCCTGAGGTCATCTCCAGGTGAGCTTACCTGTTGGGGAGTCCTTGAGACCAGCAGCCCCCAGGACATGGACCTGGGTCACCTGCTGGGGGTACCCACACAGAGAGCTCCAACAAGTGCGAGGGGGCTCATCCAGGCGCAGCTCCCTGATATAGATGGGGGGAGCAGATGGGTAGCAGAAGGACAGA
Source organism: Cricetomys ansorgei (assembly GCA_026225945.1). Classification (NCBI taxonomy): domain Eukaryota; kingdom Metazoa; phylum Chordata; class Mammalia; order Rodentia; family Nesomyidae; genus Cricetomys; species Cricetomys ansorgei. The sequence goes on from JAMJFZ010003206.1 coordinate 3,603,337, forward strand.
CATGAAGATGGGGGTCAAAGTAAGGAGCAGTATTTACTGCAGACATTCATTTAATTCTAAGCCAAACCTCATGGCAGATACAAGCATCCACTGGTACAGGCTTCCAGCCTCTCTGTCCCTCCCCGGGGTCCCATCCTCCTCAGGGGACCGTGGTGCACGTAGCACTTCCTGTGTGCCACATCCTCTGTTGGGCACTCTAGATATTATTTCTCATCCTCAAAATGGTTTTAGCAGCCCACTGGCCCCCAAAGCCAGTCTCCGTGGGACAAGTGATAGGGGTGGCAAGACCCGCTCTAGAGTCGGGTTGGGTGGGTGGCTCAGTCCACACCACCACTGCTGCACGGTGCCAAACCCTCTCTAGAACTGGGCCCATTTCCATCTATAAAATGGAGTGCTTAGGCCTCCCATTTAACATATGTTAAATATACATATGAGTCGCTGTTTCTAGCCAGAGAAGCTGGACAGGCAATCAGAAGGAGAGAGGCAAGGGATGCACATCCTGGAAGATGCTGGTGCCTGAGCTCCATGTCCTGAGCAGACACAGACAGGCTATGGCTGCAGATCCCATGAGGCCCAGCACGGATTACACCGTCACCAGCCCTAGCCCCCACGCACCGGCAATTGGAGGGTACATCCGTGAAGACTCGGAGCAGGAACTCCCCAGTGTGGCCTGGCTCAAAGGTGGTAGGGATGATGACATAGCGGCCCTCAGGCTGCTCTGTCCGCAAGAACACACTTCGAGAGTTGATATAGATGGAGCTGGCGGCCTTATGCTGCAGGCTGTGCATGCGGTACTGGCGGTTCTCTTCCACCTGTGTGGAGACAGGAGGCGATGGGCCACACCCAGCCCGGCACCAGGTCCATCCCAGCTCCTGATGGCTACCGTGAAAGGATCAGTAAGATACATGGACACAGAATGTCCAGAACGAGCAAATCTATAAAGACAAAATTAGGTTAGTGTTTGCCTAGGGCCGAGGAGAGGGGTATAGGAGGCACAGAGGCCTTGAGCTCACAGACAAGGAATGGTACACAGGCAGGGCTGTCTCTCCAAAGGGAAAAATGAATAACCTGTCTTCTGCCTAGAGGGCTGTGAATGGAGGCAGTCAATCGGTGGTGACCTTTGCGCTATCTGGATGACAGAAGCCACACCAGATCCTCCTCCAGGCCCTACAGATGTCACGTGTCGTCAGACGGTAGAACCTATCTTTATAGAAGATGTCACATGTAGCCATGTCTGAAGCTTTATTGTGCACATGGTATTGAATTAATTATCACCAGGAAAGTTTTTTTCCCAAATTGTGCTGTGCTTAAATACGCCGAAAATAAACCGCCTGGTGCCAGACTCTTGAAGTTTGACCCAGCACTGGCTACTGAGTCGTGTTGAACCCAACTTCCTTCTTGTTTCACATGGACTGAACTCTGCCGGTCATGGTGCTTACAGAGACCCCCCCACCCAACGGAAGGGTCTATTGGGTTAGGGTGGCAATGGCCTACTGGAGTGGACCTTCTCTTCACAGTGACATCATCACTAGTGATGATGTCATAGGTTATAAACTTTAGATGGGTCAATTTGATGCTCTATGAATTTTACCTCAAGAAAAATTATTTAAAAGTTGGGGTAGGTGAGAAATCTCCTGGGATTCCCAAAGATCCTACAAGTTCTATTTTTTTTTAACTTTTAATTATTGTACGTGTGTGTATATGATGCAGGGGGCATGCACACCACAACACGCATGTATTGGTCAGACGGCAACTTTGTGGAGTTAATTCTCTCCTTCCACCTTTACATGTGTTCCAGGAATCGAACTCATGTCATCAAGCTTCAGTGGCCAGCGCCTTTACCTAATGAGCCACCTGGCTGGCCCTTCTCTTATTTTTGAGACTATGTCTCCTACAGCCCAGGCTTGAACTCACTTGGTAATTGAGAAGGTCCTGGGGCTGCTGATTCTCCTGTCTCGGTGTCCTGAGTGCTGGGATTACAGGCACGTGCCACCACACCCAGCCTGACCCTGGGTTCTGTCACAAAGGCGCCAAGTGCAGTAATCCCCTACCACCACCCCACCCATGCCTAGCCACAGTTCCACTTTCCATGATTTCAGTCACCTATAGTCAACCATGCTCTGCAAATAGCAAAAGGAAAATTCCAGAAATAATTGACGTATTTTCGATTTCAGATGTGCTGAAATCCTGCACTTACTTCCCTCAATTCGGAATATGACTCACCTTGTTGGGCCAGCATATCTGTAAGTGTGCTGTACTCACCCATTAACTGCTTTGTTATGGCTTTGGTGCGGTGCCACCTGCAGTTTGGAACATCCACTGGGAGTCTCAGAACTCATCTTCATAGTTTGGAAGGCCTAGTTATCATGGCATGCCTAACTCCCAGCCCAAAGCCACGAAATGACACCACCAGATACCAGGGCATCCTAGACAATTTCTGAAAAAGCACTGCATGCTACAGTCAAATCAGTGCAAGCCAGGGTTCTGGGAGCAGTGCAGGGGAACGGCCAGCACTGGAGCTTCATAACCTCCTGGGTCGTTGAACTCCTGCCAGGGCTGGACCTCGGCACCACGGCATGCCACAAAGTGCCACAGCACACCAACACATTAGGATAAGCCAGTGCAAGGGAATGAGCAGATGGTCTTGTCAGAACCACTGAATGCTAGGGACCAAGCATACACCAGTGTCTCACATCCATGTGGGTTCAGTATGTTCTCAAGATATGACATGTTGGGGACCTGTCATGCCAACTGTCTCCCACACTGAGCATCACATGAGGAGGACACTAACTTCCAAGGGGAGGACCAGGGGTGAGTCTGCATAAGGTTGCCTGCTTCTGTGCCTAGAAAAGCCTCCAACACATGAGGCTGCAGGAGATGAGAGGCCCAGCCCCGGAAGAGGGACAGTGGGATCATAAGGCACACAGGACCTCCCAGAACCCAGGCCTACAGCTAGTATCGCTCAACACAGGTGGCGTGGGCCTGCAGGTCTCACCTTATAGATGTCAAAGCCGATGGCCAAATTCTCGCCTTTGCCCTCTCGGCGCGTTGAACGCTTGGGCCGCTGCTGGATGCAGATCAGTACTTCATCTTCTGGCTTCTTGACTTCAAATATGTACTGCAGGAGTGGCCATGAAAAGAGACCCACAGTGAGACCCAGGTCACCGGGTCTCCTGAGAGCCTGGACTCCAGAGCGAAGCCCCAGCCGTGTGGGCGGCATGCGCTTGGGCCAGCCCATCAGCTCTCTGAGTCAGTCCCTGCCCTGAGAGACGAGATGATTAACCCACACAGTGGGTGCTCAATAAGGACACATTGGGTCTAAGGACTAAGCTTGTGGGCTATGGGGAAGCTGCTGGGGCGAGTCCTCAGTGGGGAGCACAGCTTGGCCACATTTTCTGGGAACAGGCAGGACTGTGCTACTGTGCAAACAAAGGGTCTGGCCACTTCCTTGGCCTGTAACTGCTCGTGAGACTCCAGACAAGACACTGACTCCCCGAGAGCCAGTTTCCTCATCTGCAGTGCAGACTGCACAACAGTATGACATGGATTTCATGACCCCAGTGTCCACCGGGTGCTCACTGCACAGAGTCATGAGGCTCAAATGCAGCCAGGGATGTCCCCAAGCCGTGCCGGAGCCCCAGGCAGGGCAGCAGTGAGATCCCAGAGCTGTCACAGGGTGGGGCAGGCGGGGTCCTTGCGAACACCCACCTGTGGGTTCTGGAAGAAAGTGTCCTTGTGGTTGACGCAGCCCCCACTGCGGTTCTGCCGCGGGTCCTCGTGTCTTGTCCAGGCGCCATGCAGCCGGGCCTCCTCCCACGTCTTATGGATGCTCAGGTAGGACGTGTTGATCAGGCGGCACTTAATGATGTCCGTAAAGTACCGGCACATGTCCTCGAAGGTCATCCTGTGCACAGGGAGGGGCTGAGCCGGGCGCACCCCACCACGCCTGAACCACAGCTGCACAGAAGCAAGCTGGACACGGTACCTCCAAGACCCAAAACTTCTCCTGGGCCTTAGTTTCCTCACTCGTAAAACGGGGATAAATAACAGTTGCGGTCTCACAGGGCTGGAGGAGGAGTGAGAGTAACACTGTTTCCAGCACAAAGAGCGCCGGCTGTGACAGCTGTTCACGGTGTTAGTAACCAGTGTGCACATCTTAACCCGGACTGCAGGCTTAAACGTCTATTGTTGGGGGAAGGGCACAGGTGTGTCAGGGCATGCGGGTGGAGGTAAGGGGACAGCCTACGTGAGTCGGTTCTCTCCTTCCGCCATGTGGGTCCCAGAGACTGAAGGGAGGTTGGGGGAACTGACGGAAGGTGCCTCCTCATCGGCCGTGGTGTGCGCACATCATCACTGGTTAGCACGGGTGACCAGGCTGTCGCCAGGCACACCTCCAGGAGCACGTGCAGGGCCAGGGGAAGGGCACGCATGACCATGCATGGGAAAAGCCTTAGAAAGCAGCCTTTTCCATGGAGGAGCGATGTTGCTGTGTTTTAACTCAACTGACTTGTGAGCTAGATTGCACAAAGGGCCGTGACCACCGCCGTGCAGACCGGAGGGCCTGCTCGCCTCCCCACACCAGAGTCCGGCTTTGTTAGGTACTAGTTTGATATCATCTGATCCAGGTTGACCTGGGGGGGGGTGTCTGCATGGTACCTACCTCACATGGGGTACTTCCCCTCCCGTAAATGGCTGAGTCTCCATCTCAAGTGTGCTGTGGGGAACAGCACAGCCCCAAGACAGTCTATTGTGGAAGTTTAGTTTTAGTTATGTATGAAATAATTGTTTCGTGTACTGTTGGGTGAGGGGCTGCCTAGGTCTCGGCATTTTGTATCCTCTGCAGATGTTGGATTTGCTCATGATTGCTCATGATCTGCACGTGCTATCAGTAGAACACCAGAGTGTTCTGTATCCAAAAAACAGTTCAGACGCTTGTGGTTCCACTGTCCAGTATGACACTTGCCACAATGGTGGTTCCCTCTGCTGAGGTCTGACAGGGTTTGCACTTATGAATATGTCTCCTTGTCTCTCTTGGTGAGCTCACACAGTGGTTAACAACTACAATTGTTAGCCAGACAGAATTCTGGAGCGATGGATCCGAGGGGATGCATTTAAGAAAGTGAATGGATTCAAGGGATGCAGGTAAGGGAATGTGCTCAGAGGAAGGGGTGGATATGGGAGAATGAATAGGTAAGGGGGATGGATACAGGGGACGACTGGGTTTACAGCATGGATAGGTGCAGAGGTGGATGAGGGGGTGTATACGGAAGAATGAATGGATGCAGGGGGATGGATGAGTAGGTTCAGGGGTGCATACAAGAGGATGGATGGAGAAAGTGGATGTGGGGGATGGGTGGAGGGTGACGGATTCAGAGGACAGGTTTAGGGAACGGGTTCCGAAATGGATTCAGGAAATGGATGTGTGAGACAGATACAGGAATGACCATGGGCATGGATATAGGGGAAAGGTGCAGGGGATGGACACTGGGGATGGACGCTGGGGATGGGTGCAGGGTGGACACAGGGGGATGGATGCTGGAGATGGGTGCAGGGGATGGGTGCAGAGGATGGGTGCAGGGTGGACACAGGGGGATGGACGCTGGGGATGGGTGCAGGGTGGACACAGGGGGATGGATGCTGGAGATGGGTGCAGGGGATAGGTGCAGGGTGGACACAGGGGAATGGACGCTGGGGATGGACGCTGGGGATGGGTGCAGGACGGACACAGGATGACAAATGAAGGGATGCTGAGGGTTGGATCAAGGAGATGGATGCCCTCAGGTGTCCCCACAGCCTGCTTGCTAAGACTCAGCGTCAGAACTGCCCCAGGGTCCCTTAGGTGTGCAGAGGGGACATGGGGTCAAGGACCCATCACCGCACAGTTCATTTTACGAGGAGGAAACAGGTCAGAGAGAGGCTGTGATTTTTCCAAGGCTGATGACTATGGCCCTGGCTCCTGACTCCGTCACATGTTCTCTGCCAGGCTGCCCTCAGCCCAAACTCTGGACGAGTGGACGCTCACCAGAACTCGCCGTCATCCTGCACGGTCACGCCCATCTTCTCGCGCTCACTCTTGCTCACTTTCTGCCACTCCTCTGAGCTGGGATGTATTAGGGAGGAAACTGTAAGAGGTGTGGCCTGCCAGCAACACTGGCCCCCACCCAAAGATACTGATCAAGACACCCACAGGGCAGAGTGGTTAGAGAATGCCCCACCCAGCTCCCAGAAGCCTCTGTTCCCTCCCATTGGAGAGTGTGATCTGTCTTCGTTCCAGGGCTACAAAATCAGAATAAGCTAGGATGAGGGGCTATGACCCCCTCACTACCCGGCCTGGAGCCTCTGGCCACATACAGAGCCATCGGAGAGAGGTGGCTTCCCTGCCCGTGGGCACACTGGCCTCTGTGTCACCACAGGTCAGGTCAGCTCGCCCTTCTCCAGGCCCCTGTCCTTGATGAGCCCAGCCCTAGACGTCACACACACTGGAAAGTAAGTGTCTTTCCCTCAGGTCGTCTCTCACAGATCCTGCAAAGCCCAGCCCAGTGGCACCTCCTGTCCTCACTCAAACCTCTGCCCCTGTACCCACTCCCAACCCTGGGCCTCACGTGTCACTCCAGGGCCCGTTCCACTCCCGCTCGCCCCAAGGGTTCCTCAGGCGGATCATGTC